>JAMXBC010000008.1:103159212-103759212 GCA_024138005.1 Lumnitzera racemosa | reverse complement strand
CTGTCGGGTGGTAGCGACCCTTGTTCTTAGGCATTCGTTTGGTATGTGTTTTCCGGTTTAACCCCATTATGCCTATTTGTTGCAAATTCTTTCTAAAATGCTATCTTGACTTTCCTCACCCTCTCTCTATTTTTCCCATAATGAGGTCTTTTCAATTTATCGAAGTAGCGAAGGTCGGTCAGTGGAATTTTCTTTTGCCAAGTGTCACTAATCTTCCCATTTTCCCTATATTACATGTCTGGTTCCTTTTCTAATGGTTACCAAAGTGATCCACCTGATTACCATGCCATCCACCGTAGTGGAACAATTCCCATATAATTTTCTTAGAAATTTTTATTAATTTTCTGTATTTGTTTTAGTATTATTTAGCTTATATTAGGAATTTTAGGTATTTTTATTTACATATAAATTTAGATATAATATAAATAAATATTTCTAAATATTATTTAATTTATTTTATAATTTTTAGTGTATATATATTCTATCTCCAACGTTTTATTAATTATCAGAATTCTTTTACGTATTTTCGATAAATAACATATAACTTAATAATATAATATTTTATTTTCTTAAATCGAAACTTACTGTGTTATTTTTATTAATAATTTTAACTTCATTATAAAATTCAAGCTTGTTTGGACAATATTTACAATTACCTTGAATTTTACCGATCATTTCCAAATCAATCAATAATTTGAATTAAAAGGCTATTTTTATAGTGTCTCATATAATATAAGTTTAAATGGTTGTGAGAAAATTAAAAAAAAAAAAAAAAGAAAGTCATTTTAGTTTTAATAGCTCAAGCAACATGCAAGTAGGTTGATGGTCCCACCCCAGCCAAAAAGCGTGACGAATGTCATAAAAGATTGTCAAAGCGAATTTATATCCACCGATCTTTGGGATGAAAAGGTGCACGCATCCTTTTGCGTTTAATTTAACGACGGAGCGAGCAAAGCATAAATTTGATACTAGCGCTCTACGTGCACTTTAATCATCCGAGTGGGACTTCTAAAGATTCCGATTTGTGAAGCATTCATACTTATTTCTCCCACATTAATCATAAAAACTGAAATAGCCTGCTTTTACTATGCTTCAATTAACGAAATTTTCATAGGATTTATTAAAGAAACGGGATTTTTCATAATTTTGTAGGCTGCTTATGTAAATTCTTTCTTCTAATAGATTCCAGTTAAATCAATTCTTCCTCTCTATAAACATAATATATAGCATTCGATGAAAAAGAGAATGATTGCTATTTTTCCTCTAAGTCACTGGTACCCGTAATTGTTTTCTTGTTACTATTCTTTCCCCTTGCCCATTTCCCAGTTGCTTGTTTCCATGATTTCAGACCAAAAATTTGGACCAGAATTTTGTTAAGCGGTTGCTCTTATTGGGAAAATTTTTTTCCAATCGAATTACATTGAACAATAAAATGTGATTATTATTATTTTTTTTTTTTACATTTCAATTTAGTTTAGGGTTTAGTTTAGAGAAAGTTCAAATGGTTTATGATTTAATTAAGAGGGTAAAGCCCAACCGAACCTTTTGAACTCGAACCGAACAATTTCTTATTAAAAAGTAAAAACATACAATATTTTTTTCTAATTTTAAATCTTGACTAGATTTTAGTTTAATCTTATTTGTTTTTTTTTTTTTATACCACCGCTTATTTCTTTCTAATATTTACAATCCACTCATCTTCCCTCATCATTATCTCTCATATCTATCTAACTTACATGCCTTCACTTTATTTAAGATGCAATATTGATTTGAAATAATATTATGTAGTTTTTATTTTTGTATAATGTTGCTTAATTTGGATATTAATATTGGTCGAAGGCTTTGATAACTATTATTAATATTAAAAAGAAAATAATGCTTTTAAAAAACGATTCCAATCAAACGTAACCAAATTGAACCGTTAAAAGCGGTTCAATTCATTAAGTGTATGAACAAATCGTTTTATATCTAGTTTTGTTTGGCTCAACTCCTAAGCCCAATTGAATTGGATTGAACTATGAACACTCTTAACTACGGACCATTACAACTCTAATAAGTGAAGCAATGGTGTAATGACCATACCAGAACTTCTCCTATCAAGGCATTATCCATTTTGGCATGGTACGCCGTATGGTTTAGTCCCTTACTCCATAGCTTCTAGAAGGTTATCCATCTTGGAATTAGCTTAGTTCAAGCATGCTTAACTTCAAAATTTTAACATATTTTAAACTGCTATACTAAATGTACCTTAATAATTACAGTTTTATTACTTAACATTTAATGGGTATTATAATCTATTTCGCTTGTAATATTGATGCTCTCGTTAGTTTTATTATGTAAGTTTAAGATCACCACCAAGTAGGGACTCCATTTTTATGACTAGTGGACTTACTTTGATACCATCTATAATGATTCTATCGAAACTCCTTCCATTATGGTATTATCCGTTTTGCCATGGTATGCTATATGGTTTTATCCCTTGATGCAATAACTTCCTAGTAAGTTACATATTTTAGGATCGACCTAACCCAAGCATACTTATGTTCGGAGTTTTGACCACTCCAAACTGCTATATCAAAAGATATCTCGATAATTAAAGTTTCATCACTTAGCATTTAAGGAGTTGGACGGAATGCTCCATATGAGCTTAGGAAGAACCGCCCCATCTGTAGATCATTCTAACTCGATCGCACAACATTCAGATCACATTAATTGTGATATGATGATTAGTGGCTCAGCTAATACCAACTAGTATGGTCGAAGTATATGGAGCCATTCATCACTCATAAAATAGGTACAAAGCTCAAAGATAATGATTTCTTCTATCAATATTAAAATGATCTTATCAAAGCTCTTAAATCCAAGGAGCCGTACCTCCCCCACATAGGCCGAAAAAACTATGTAGCATAAACTATAAATACTCATTCATACACAACTTCAAGGGTAAGCTACTATACTGTAATGGGATTACTAAGTTGCTTATCTTATGTTTGGCCGCACTCTTTCCTTCTCTTTCTTTTGACTTAAGCATTGGAGTAAAAAATGTCGAACAATTCTCTAACATGATGGCCTATCCCTAATCTATTTTATAGGGCGTCTCTCCTTGATGTTGGACAGACGATTCCTTAGGAAGCTTGATAAACTCTATTGACACAAGATCTAGGGTGACAATAGGCATGCATTGTGTTGCCAAAAGAGCCTAGTTTACAAGATTGAGTTGGTTTAAAAATTATTCTTCTATAGAGATTGTCGTCTGAATATTCTTTTGCGGAACGATAAACAATGGTTGGATCGAATGTTTGAAGAGCATATAAACCAATCAATGCATGGTGTGAATATTCTCCCCAGAGGTTATATAACAAGAATATAGTGACACAATCTGTTGAAACTAAATCAATCGCAAAATACGAGAGATAGGGAATTTGATGACCAACATCCTACTTCATTGGAATGAAGCTCGTTATTGTACCTGGATCCATTACCTTGCACTTAAAAGACCATTATCATTCTATAGTGTACCAGCTATTTAGGAGTTTATCGAAAGTTCATAATCGGTTAATTTATAGAAATTATGTTTGTCATACAGTACAAGTTTATTTAATCGGCATAGTTAAGCCGAAGAGCGACACTGTAAGATTGTATATTATATTGCCTTTGATTATTTTCCACCGTTACTTCAAAAGCATAATATGCAACAAGAAACCCATCCAGTAAGATATACACGAATAGCCGTTGTTGGCCGAATAAAAATGACATGCTTATATTATAAGTTGTTGGGACCAACCAAATCTTTCAAAAAGATGTGTCCAGTGGCATATTGCACCGACAGGCGACAGCTGCTTTTTATGTAACCAAGCCTAGCATTCTCGAAATTTCGTTTACTTCGTCGGATTACCAAAATTACAATATCATTATTATTATTCTTAAAATTTTAAAAGTACCCATTATTAATATTTTTCTATAACTCACTCAAACATCATCATTATTATTATTATTTTCCTATAACTTGCACATCAATATACAAGATTAATCTCCCAAGAGTTAAAGATTGGTCTGGATAAATGGTAGCGAAGTTGTATCTTGTAACGTGGACAAAATCCCATTATTTTCTTTTCCAAATAGAAAAAAGATAAAAAAAAAAAAAAAAAAAAAAAAACCATTTCCAGAAGACAGCGTAACCGAGATTAAATATGCAGTCGATACTTTCTGAGAAATACACTGCCCCTCCAGGGTATTAAAAAAGAATAATAATAATAATAAATCAAATGAAAAAAAAAAAACACTCTATTCTATAGATATACTGATATAACTAAGTATACTATATGGTATCAAAATATACGTAGATCGACATATAAAAATGTTAAGCGCATGGGCATGGGCATGGGCATGGGCACAGGGATAAACATTAATTTAACCAGCTTATTCTTGTTCTTGTTCTTCTTGTTGGTGGGAGGCTGGGTAATCAAAGGAATGAGGCGTTACTTTGGAGGAATCCAGTAGATCCGGGTGCACGTAACCATAGTTACGCAACACTTGATTATCCGCAAAATTCAAAGCCCTAGTCATCCCATCCCAGCACGACTCCCCCGAATACATGGAGTTGTGGTCCCCACTGCATGGCTCGCATCCCGTGAAGTGTGTTATAAACGGTCTCCTAGTAGTCGCGATCGCATTCATATCAGGACCAGATGCTTCTTTTATGAGCTGTTCCCTCACCCCACCGTAGTATTCACTCACTTTCTCCGCATGCCTCCTCCTCAACCTAGGCACACCTTGTTCTAGCCGGTTATGCTTGTCTGTGATGTTGTCCAGAGTAGCGACGGTTTCCACCCAATAGCTCTCGAAATAGTACTCGTTTTCGAGGTAGATCTTGTGGTTGTCCTTGTGGTGTAGGATGAGGTAAGTCAGGGCGGATTGATCGTCTGACTCCGGAAAGAGCTTGTCCTTGAAGGTGGTTCTCAGGATGTGGCCCCACTTATCGTAGTCCGGGCTTTGTGGGCCGGTGCTGGCCCATAAGTCCATGAAGTCCATAGACCACTGGCAGTTACGAATTAGAAAAACGCCGGCGTTTAGGCTTGTCCAGCTCTTCTTCTCGTACACCAGGTGGCCCCACCCGTGGACCACCAAATTGTGGGATTTGTACCTGTCGATTAAATATATCTCTACGTTAAGTTTCACTTGAAAAAAAAAAAGGAACGGAACGGTAAGGTGTCAGCCTGTCGCACTCTTAAAAGATTTATTTTATATGCGAAAAAATCAGTGTCTTGGTCTTTGGAATGTCTAATATAATTCCATTCAAGATTTTATTATTTAGTAACTTCCTTAATTTTGCTGAAATGGAAAGTGCAGAAATACGGTAAAGACAAAAACCTTGAGTATGAAGAAGGTTGAAATTAAGGATTTATGAAAGGAAATTGTACTTATTTTACAGCTGTAGTGGAAGCAGCAAATTGATTGGCGATTCTCCCTTATTTTCTTTTCTTTTTTTTTCCCTTTTATATTAAGAGAATCTGAGAAAAGAACAGATAAGAAAATAAATGAAAGATAGTTTTACTTTTTATTTGGGTATATAAAATAGTTCATCTTATTAAAGTTTGATCCATAAAATAACAATAAATAAATAAAATCCATGAAATACAGCTAGACAAAGGTTAAAGGACGGTCACAAGTGAAAGATTATGGTAATGGGAATTCCACTTTTTGAATGTATGGCTTTAATGGATATGGATGAAGTTTCACGAAAAATTACTGGACGCCCTCATAAAAAGTAGAAAGAGACAAATCATCATTTTTATTTTCGTACACTTATTTTTTACTTGAAATATGAAAAATCTAATTTAATATATAGTAATAATAATAACAATTTTTTTTTTATACTAAATAAATTTATAAAGGGTCTCACGCTCTGTGGCCGGACTCGGACCCCTCCCTGTGGAATAGAAACACTCGATCATCATCGTAGAGGTCTTATTATCAATCCGATTAATTTAGTCGAAATTGACATCTAAAATTATTAAGTACGTAATCAGTGCAGAAAACTTGAATCACTACCAGTAAAAACATATATAATTTACCGAAAAAATAAATAAATAAATATAAAATGAAAGAAGCCAAAGCCACTGTGATAATTATATGAGACTTAAAATTACCTATCGAAAGGGACTTTAAATTCCATGTCGGTAAACATGGCGTCGGAATCCACCCACCAGATCCACTCACACTCCGGGTGCGCCAGCATGGCGGCGCGTACTATTGGATACTTAGCCCAATACGCAAACATCTTAGGATGCAACAGTACATTGTTGTAGAACACATCGTACCCATGAATTCTCGCATAATCCACCTTATTCTTAAAGAACCTCAGCAACAGATGATCCCCTATCGGGTTCTTGCACGGCGTAGGCTGCGAACCCGTCACTATCAGAACCCGCTCCTCCGCCCCTGCCGCGAACGTTGGGTGCTGCCTTAACCATGCCTTCCTCTTCTCATCCCAATTCTTCACGGGCTTTTCTAATGAATAACTCATCTCCGGGTCGTCGTATAAATTAGGGTCGGGCGGGTCATAGCGCAGGTTAGGCGTAGGCCCGTACGCTTGCGCACTCTCGGCGCACGTTAAAGTATGGTCCGCCGTGGAGGGAGAAGGAGTAGTCAATCGGGGTGGGCCGGGGGATGAGATGAAGGAAGTGAAAGACCAGAGGAGCAATAGGGCCATGAAGGCACCTCCAAGGAAGAGACAGCCATCAGTGAAGCTGATCGAAGCACGGGTTCGGAGAGTGTTTTTATGCATGGAAGAAGAGGATGTTTGATAGGGAGGCATCTCAGGGGACAACATTATAAGGTTGGAAGACTTACTCAAAGGTTGTAAGTTTTGGTGTGGGGGGGGGGGGGGGGGGGGGGGGGGGGGGGGGGGGGGGGTGTTGTTTTTTTAGTGAAGGGTGATGGACATGAAAATGCGTATGGGTATGTGTCAATGCCTGATGGGTTTGGGCGGGTGTATTTGTGATGTGGTTTTGGGTTAGAAGACAGGGTGAGGACTGAGGAGGAGTAAATGAGAGCGTTAATTAAGGTAAGTTGTAAGAGCAGGAGTGACGGTGTGATTGTGATGATGATTTGATTTGTTCGATTTCGACTTCAACACTTTCCGCTTGGGGTCGGGTCGGGGTTTTGTGTTTTAAATTTTTAGCGAGGAAAAAAGTTTCAATTAAGGAAGATGAATACGATGAAGGCAAAAAAAAAAAAAAAAAAAAAAAAAGAAAGATTTTTCTCTTAAACAGAATTTGCGTCGGTTTGGTACGCTGATAGTGCTAAAGTGCGCTTTGCTTCTGAATGGAGGGATTTTGGGGTGGGGGGGGGGGGGGGGGGGGGGGGGGGGATGGGGGTGGAACGTGGAGAAAGGGTGTTTTGACCCCCAACAAACAGTGGACAACTGACAATTGCCCTGAACTTATGCTGATCACGACAAAGAAGGATACAAGGAGGTACCTACACCTGTCACGATGAAAAATTTACAACCGACTAATACGTCTAAAAATGAAACCACTGTTGAAGAAGACTCCGATTCCCCATCTATTACGATACCCACCCTGCTGAAGAAAAATATCAAATTTTTTTTATATAAATGACTTATGAATATCAATCGAAGATACACTCATTCATCTATCTAATGATAAAAAAGAAATATATAAGTATATATAAAATAGAAAATTGACTCTATTAGCACTCGTAATTCTCATTTTATTGTAAATACTAGTATAAATATTGATATGAAATATGACACTAGTAAATTAATTTAAGAAAAAAAAAATGAACATGATGAAAATGAAATTAGAACTTGATTTTGATTATTTTGAGAAAATTATTTTCTAAAGGATACAAGACTACTTGACATTACTCTATTTATATAAATATATCTAAATTTATTAATTTATCACAAGCAACTAACTTTCTCTCTTAATATAATTACTAAAACTCTTATTATAACTATTAAAATTACTATTATAATATAGTAAAAAGTACCAACTATTATAAAATTATATAATTTTTATTGATTATTTACATTTATACTACTATATACTTGAACCATAACAACTCTATCCTCAAGCTTGAAATAGAAAGAGAAAGATTTTAAAAATCTTCAATTACAGCATCCGGAGGTTTTGTATGTTATATCTTGAAAACATTTTTAATCCAAATAAAATAAAATGTTTTTTTATGCTAATTTTACCAAAAGTTTAAATAAAGATATACACGCTTTTTTCCAGGTGCTTATGTGGATAGAAAATAACTTATGAAAAACCAATATTATATGCCTGTTGCAGTTTTGCCATCAAAGGAAATCAAGTAATGGTTTCAAATATTATTTGTTATGGAACATAATCGGGGAAAGGTAACGATTAAGTAATTGAACACTATTATCAATGGATGAAAATTTGTTAGGACAAGAAAAAGTTATATTGAATAGCTCAAAGTTATCTCTACATTTGAATACAATGAGGGCATTATCCATTAGAGTATGCAAATCTTCCATTTCTTGATTATCTTTGGATTTAATCTCTATCAACCGCTCTTCTTGATTGGCTTTCATATTCACTTTTTCTTTAATTACTTTGTCTTTTACCATAATTTGCAACTTAAAAAGTTGCTACATTAGCATATTATTATTCACATTATGCTGTAGATGTTGTCGACTATTTTGTAAGGAATTAATCTTCTCTTTCAATATAGAAACTTGAGTAAAGTTTAACATGACGATGGGAGCATTAAACATTAGCACCGTAATTCCTATTTTATTTTGAATGATGGTATGGATATCGGTGTGAAGTATAGTACTTGTGAATTAATGAAAAAAAAAAAAATAAAAGAACGAATGTGATGAAAATTAATCTTCTTGATTTTTGTTGTTTCAAGAGAACTAATCTTCAAAGAGTACAAGATCACTTTTTAAGATTGAAATTTATCTATTTACTCTCGTTGTATTACCCTATTTATAGAAATATATTTTAATTTACTAATTTGTTACAAATAATTAACTTTTTTTCTTATTACAATTACTAAAACTACTATTATAACTATTAAAACTATTATTATAATATAATAAAAAATACTAACTTCTACAAAATTATATAATTATTTATTGATTATTTATATTTATATTACTATTATATACTTATACAGTAATAAATTCAAAATATGAATTCGTGCCTTGCCTAATGAGGAGACATTGTGGCTCTTTTATACCATGCCAAGTGTAGAAATATTAGTCTGCTTACATATAAAACATTTATTTCTATTGGTATAGCATTTAATTTCGTACTGACTTTCGCAATATTTCTTGGTGCTGCAAATCACTTCTCTTTATTGTTAGGAGGGAAAAGGAAAAACCCACCTTTTTAAGATTTCAGATTGTGATTACATACCAACAGAAAACGATGACATAATAACGAGTATATAGTGTTTTTATTTCTTCCAAATCGCTAATGAAAAAAAAAAAGATAAAAAAATAAATATGATGAAAATGAAAATAGAATTTTATTTTGGTTATTTCTAGTGAACTATTCTTTAAAGAATACAAAATTATATTTTTAGATTAAAACTTATCTATATATTTTTATAGATATTATCCTATTTATAAAAATATATTTCAATTTACTAATTTATTATAAATAACTAAATTTTTTCTTAATATAATTACTAAAACCATTAATATAATATTAAGACTATTATTATAGCGTAGTAAAAAATACTAATTTTTATAAAATTTTATAATTATTTATATTTATATTACTACCATATATTTGAATCATAATAAATTCATGATACCAATTTGTGCTTTGCCTAATGACGCGACATTGTGGCTGTTTGATACCATGCCGTGTAGAAATATTAGTCTGCTAACATATAAAGCATTTGATTCTATTGGTATAGCATTTAATTTCGTACTAACTTTCGCAATATTTCTCGGTGCTGCAAGTCACTTCTCTTTATCGTTAGGAGGAAAAAAAGGAAAAAACCCACCTTTTTAAGATTTAAGATTGCGATTACATACCAACAGAAAATGATGACATAATAACGAGTGTATAGTGTTTTAATTTCTTCTAAACGCTAATAAGCGACTTGATTGAATTAATCAACACATTTTAAATGTTATTTTTTACTGCCAAACTAAATGTCTATTCCAAATAGTAAATATTCCTTGGGGGTCACCGTTCGTACAAACAGATGTAATGTGTGGAGACAAAAGCCGACAGGTGACAGCAGATAATTCGATTGCTTTTAACTTTTGTTTGTTTTTCCTGCCTTATTTTCGTTACTCTGTCGGGTCTCGTCTACTCTTGCATGATTTCTTAGGTTTGTGGTTGCGGGAATCAGGAGTGAAACGAGTGGTCAATCTACTTTAACATTTGTTGTAATCTGATTGTGAATGAGCAACCTACTTTATTGCCTGTCATTATCTATTTCATTTTACTTTTACACCTTTTTTTTTTTATATTATGTGGAAATGTATGAAAAAACGGAAAATAAATTTTTAAGAGCATAAATTCACAAAGTAATTTAAATATTCTATTATGTTACAAAGTAATAAAAGATGAAAATGAGAAATTATTTCTTATATTTAAAAATGGTTATGGAATAGAATAAAATTATATGATATTAAATGTTAAAATAGAATAATTGGGTAGAAATGCTTTTACTTGTTATATGTTATAATTTCATTCTACATTAAAATGATAATTCTAATTAATTATCACTAATAAAGTGAAAATGAAACCTGCTAGTCATAGAATCAATGATTCTAGTTTCAAAGTGCACGGGCAATGCGAATTGTACTTGGAATTGTGATTCCAATCAGCTTCATTCTCGTCCATCGAACGTAGTAATAATAAAAAGATAGTTTAAAATTTTAATGACCTTGTAATATTTCAATTGGATTGGACTTATCCCTTGGCCTTACTCCTAAGGCGTAATGGTTGGAGAGCTCTTGATGCATATTGTATTAAAAATCGACCACTTCTGAGTAAGTTTTTAAAGTTGCATCAGCACCTTCGTTTTTTTTTCAATTGTACATTTATAACCCTCTTCATGGAATAGGCCTTCCTACCCTAATAAAATTTTCAAGAGGTGACTATGTAAATATAGAACTTATATAGAGATGCTTATGTACCTTTGAGACTTAAAAAAGGATGTAATGCTACATGACAGGAGGTGTATGTGTATAATTAAGAAAATTAAGCGGGTTGATATATATATATATATATATATATATATAACTTAAAAAATTTCTAGCGGTGACCAACAAATTTCACCCTAAAAATAAAATTATATAAATGCCAATAATTCTTTTTAGTATCATTTTATATCATTTAAGAGTCTTCAAACCAAATTTATGATTGCAAATAAAAATTTTATTGGTTATATGTTTTTATTATTATTGAGAAAGATACATATTAATTTTATTTTTTAATATTAGGAAAAATTTAGTTCTTTATTTTCAAGAAAAAAATTATGCAATAATTATTAGTGATTAGGCCGTTGTAGTTGGATTTTCATTTGAAACTTTACCTTAGTTGATTTATTTTAATCTTAAAAAATTGTCAAAGTTTATGTTCTTATCTCTTTTTATAGTTTCATTTTATAGAAACTCCTATAAATTCTAACATTGAATGACACAATTTTTGAAAATTCTAGAAAACCCCAAGCGTAAAGAAACTCCAAGTTCTTGCTTTAAAAAAAAAAAAAAAAAAACTAAGTGTGAAAGGCCCAAAACTTTTAATTTTTTTAAATACTTTAATTTAGAAAAATTTGAAGAAAACTCTAATCTTAGTTTTATTTTTTGAAGATAAATTTTACTTATGAGAAAATTTTAGCAGAAAAATGCAAATAACCAATATAAACTTTGATCTCAATGCAAATGTACTCCACAAACTTTGAGATGTTATAAATAATCTCCATAGATTTTGAAATTGGCAAATCACCAATAAAAATTGCAAATAATCTCTTTAAACTTTGACCTTAATACAACAGTATACCTTTAAACTTATCAAAATGTGTTCTAGCACTCCTCTAAACTTCGACCTTAGTATGTTATGTGAATTTTAAAAAGCAAATGCCATTTACATTGTCAACTTATTAAAGTTTATGAGAGTTCTTTACAGTATTTGAAAATTCAAAGATTATATTCACATCAAAGTTATACCTTTGCAATTCCCCTACGTTTTATTTTTAGAAAGCTTTTTATATTTTGGAATAATGAAAATATTTTTACTATATTTTTTTATTTTTTTTTTGTTATGAAAAGAGATATTTTATTACTCTTTGCAAATAGAAAATAAATTGGAATGATATAATAGAACAAAAAGAAAAAGTAATAGACCTACACTTAGGTTAGAGCAACGGGTTGAGTTGTGAAGTGAGTATGGCTGGAAGTAATCAGTTGGATCACGGTCTGCATTAGGTAGTTGGATCAAAAGAATGGGTCATGCAAAATCATAAGGCAGTGGACGATGGTGCGGCTTATATTACACACAACGGCCATCTATGACCGAAAGGTAAGGAAGACCGCAGCTTTGGGTGCTGCTTCTCCTTTAAGTGACAATGTTTCATGTTCGATGAGTGCCGTGGAGCTCAATTTGGGTTCTTTGAAATTAGACTACTCGAGGTAGTTCATGACCCAATTGGTGGTGTTTTTAAGATGTTTGTGAAGTAGGGAAGGCTCATGGTAGTGGTCTTCAACTTTGATTATTAGCTTTTGCTTCGATAAAATAGAGAGAGAAAGGGGTCTCGGGTTTGAAGCCTCTTAGAGGGAGGAAGCTTGGTTTTGTGAATGGTTATGTGAAATCTAAGTCAATTTTTTTTTTTTTAAAATCAAAATCGATCTCATGACCTCACTCTATATGAAAAGATGAAGAATCAAGCATTATTAAGAAAGCAAGAAGATCAAATGATTGAAGCTCTCTAATGGTGTGCACATTTTTTTCTAATTAAGATATATTCGATTCTTGAAGCAAATGCTTCTTAAATGGATCATTTAAGCTCCTTGACACTTGAATTATTCAAATAAATGGAGAAAACAAGCTTGAACTTAAGTTTGCATTCTCCTTCTATGTTGGATGGAGCTCGGTTGAAGACAAAATGTTTGGCATGCATTTGTATGAGTCTAGCAAGACGTTTTGAAGATAATAAAATATACGTATCAAGTTATTGAGTACAAAAATGACAAATCTTATGAAACTCAAATGAGTAATCAAAACAAATGAGTAAGCTAAAGAGCAAGTATCAATCATAAACTAAAAGTGGAACAAATATCAAAAGCTAAAATTTTAAAACAAGACAAGAAGCTAAAAGTTTCAAAAGCTACGGAAACATCAAAAGTAACAGGTTGAACCAAAAACTTCAAGTACATGACAAGTTAAAGACAAATTTAAAAGCTAAACAAGAAAGGTAAAGAAATATTAGAAGTAAGGAAATTGTAGAAGCTAGATAAGATGCTACAAAATGTTCTAAAGGTGAATACAGTAAGAAGTTATATTAATTCAAAAGTAAATGCTAATTAAGAAACATGAACAAAAGACAATTGATTATGTAAATTACAAGACAAACCTCAGTACATAGAAGAAGATATGTTTAGGTAATATATCTTATTTGCAAAGGGATATTTTACTTAACAATTCATATGATCAAGCATGGAGCTAACCGCAAATATATTGGAAAGAAGAAGAAACACTTTCTAAAAAGAACGAAAGTGAAAATAAAAGATAATACATATCTTCAACAACCAAGCAAATGTAGGGAAAAAACAAATAAGAGAATTACAAAGATTTGAAGACAATAACTATTATCGAGAATAAGTTAGTTAAAAATCGGAGTCAAGTCTATTTGAAAGAATGAAGACTCAAGAATAACATAAGATGATGATGATAGTAGAAAAATATAATAAGTTAAATAAGTGATTTTCGTACTTTGAGAATAACAAAGTTTTTGTAGTGACTATATGAGTTGAAGTGTTAGATTTATTGTCAAAATGAGAAATTGATCTAAGACGTGAGGAATCCTATTGTAATCCTTGAAGAGAAACTAAATTCTTTAAACTTAATAGAGTATTATTTCAAAGGACAGTGAGGAAACTTTGTAGAATTGCGTAATCCTTTGGTATGGATTGAGAGACAAGATAGTCATGAGAATTGTACACCTTATTGTAATTTCTTTCAAATAGTGAAACCTCAAGTATGAAGGACTTGATCCCTAACAGTAGGTGTTAAGGTTCTGGATTGACATACTATAGACACCCTATTTTTACTTCCCTTTATTTTTAAAATTTTTAGGATGGAGTAAATGTCCTAATTTAGGAAAAAAACCAAAAAAGAAAAGAAATTTAGAAAAATTACAAAAAAAATAGAAATTTTAGACAAAAGTATAAAAAAATTAGAAAAAATAAAAAATTTAGAAATTTTTTAAAAATATATATAAAAAATAATTTAAAAAAAATAATAATAAATAAATAATAAAAATTTTAGATAGTTTAATAGAATATAATTTTTAATTTAGTTTTATTGTTTTTTTTAGACCTTAACGATAATAAGAGGAGAGAGAAGTCAAGCCGGGGCTTAGATTTAAATCTAACACTAGTTGACCTGGTTTATATACAATTTGATTATACATATGGATAAAGCACAGGTCATAACCTAATGATAATACGTTTAGACGTTAAATTGGAACTAGCTTGAGGTCCTAAGTTTGAATCTTACCAAAGTTGTAAAAATGCATTTTATTTTTTCTCCTGCACAACTCATATTGCTACGTATTAGGAATTTACTATGCCACATGTCAGGATAGGAGGCATTCAGTGATTGGACCGATGGCTAACATGGCGGTCAGCACCTTTTCTCTCCCTTTCTTTCCTCTTCTTTCCCCAGTAAAGCTAGTTTGCACCCTCTACTTTGGCTTCATTTTTCTCACAATTTTTAATATGAGAATGCACTAATTAGTGGGTGATTCCTGTTCTAGACATAGCCTACTTCGAATTGAGATAAAAAACACGTTCGGATACAACCGTTTAATGATTCAAATTGGCAGTGAAAAATCGAAAAAAAAAACTAAAAATCAAGAATTTGCATTCACTTTGATTTTATACCTTATAAGTTTAACTGAGTTGTTTTTATTATAAATAAGGGTCGATTCACTCATTTTAGAGGACACAATTAACAAATTTCTCACTCCCAAACTCTCTGTCTCTCTTTCTCTCTATAGTTCTCCTTCTCTTTATTCATTTTTGAAAACAAAGACCACCACAGTAGTGCTTCCCAGGTTTCAGGCTCATAAACCTGACAACTCCTATGCTTCATCGTGTTCCCTAACCTACCAAATGCAAGCTACCACCAAGGGTTTCAAAAGACCCTTGCTACCATAACCTATGCCGTTTGAACACTACTTTAGCTACTGCATCAAGTGAAACCGATCATACCATCGCTTTTACTACTCTCCAAAAACACTAACCTGATATCCCAATCTAATCCAGCAGCAATCATCGCCTTGCTAACTCAAGCCGACCAACACTATTGCCATGTACCACCACCTAAATCGGCTCCAACCACTATGGCACCAGGTCTAATACCCCCAAATCTAATAAAATACTCACAAACGTGTGCTTACTTAGTTGTTTTGGTGGTTGAAAACACCGAAAGTGCCCACCTCGACGATGTTGTTCTCTTTCCTCTCTCAATATACTTATAGGTCATGTTTGACTCGACTCGACTCGTTTGATTGTTTTAGACTTAACTCCTGACTTGCGCTTGCTCCATTTGGTTTAGTTTTGTTTTGATTTGGCTTCTTTTATTTATTTATGAATTTATTGGTGTATTGCATTTGTAGCTTAAAAGAAAATAAAATAATAAATGCATTTTACTACTTAGAAGAGAATCAATTTTTCAAAAATACAAATAAAAATAATCAATTACTTAAGATACATTATAACTTTCCAAAATAAACAAAACAATTAGGACCCTTTAGAAGATTTCCAAAATAAATTGAAAAGATTAAGAAACTTTAACCTGATTCTTTTTTAAAATTAAAATCAACCAACTTGGTAAAGTTTTCGAAAGAACTACGTACATATGATATCGATTAGTGAGTACGTAGATACTTTTGGGATAAGGTAAAAAATGAAAAATTTAGTTTTTCTACTTTTGGTTACTTAATTCAGTAAAAAAGGGAAAAAACTTAGATTTTTCCAATTTAGTTTAATTTATCCAATTTAATAGAATAGAATCCAATTCATTAGCTGGTGATTGAATTTCATTTTTAAAAAGGTAATTTTGAAAGGAAAATCTAAATTATGAAAGTTAAAAAGAGGTACCCGTTAAAGGTTTAGTAGGATAACCCCCAGATCCAAAATCTTTGGTTTTCAAAACCTTTTCCTTAAGATTGTTTTTTAAAGTGGACAAATGGCTAGGTTAAATTGGTCCACCCAATCAACTTAACTTAACCCTCCTTCTCCCGACTTTGATCGAGTGGCAACTTTAAAAAATTTTTAAAATACGTTTAGAAAATCGAGTTAAATAGTTAAGGTTTGATATTAATCAAGTTAAGAAAAATAATAAAATTGAAAAAAAAAATAAAGTATGGTACGTACAAGACGAAACCACTATATATATCAATTGTTTAATCTTTTGCTTCCTTATCTCTTTATATTTCAATATTTCATTTATATTACTTGATTGATTGCCCCGATACATTTGTAAATAATTAGAAGCATATATGACTCATAAAGAATAAAGTAAGTTTAAGAATAAGAAACAAAAACAAGATAAAAAGATTTAACTAAAACTTAAAATTAGATTTCAATACACAATCAATTTAGGTAGATCTTCAAATTTAGAGTAACATGTTTAGTTTTAAAAGTTAAGAAGTGGGAACTGAAGTAGATCTTGAAATTTTTTATTAACAATTAATTAAACCCCCCTCTTGAAAAATACTAAGCTAATACTCAAGAAGAGGGTGCATTGAGTATTAATAACAAATTTTGATTCTCTCTAAATTTTAATGATAAATGTGATAATAGTAAGCAAACTTGAATGATAAAACAATGATAATAAATACAGAAATAATAGAGATAAGGTAAGAAAGGATTAAGCGTGATATAACATGGAGTTCGAACCACCCCTAACACTCTATGAACACTAATGTCTCTAATTGAGGACTTCATAAACTTTTATTAATCACAATATTACAATGCTTAATCAAGAGCTTACATAACTTCACAATCATGCAACAATCATCAGTAACACTTGAGCGCAATCTCTAACTTTCTAGTGTTGCCTAAGATAAATTTACAAGTAATAAACCTTAGGACAACACTCTTAATT
This sequence comes from Lumnitzera racemosa, assembly GCA_024138005.1. Lineage (NCBI taxonomy): Eukaryota > Viridiplantae > Streptophyta > Magnoliopsida > Myrtales > Combretaceae > Lumnitzera > Lumnitzera racemosa. The sequence goes on along the minus strand of JAMXBC010000008.1, from coordinate 103,741,855 downwards.
CTCTCTCAAATAGATAACAAGACAAAGCACAATTGATAGAATACAAGAATGTAAGAGAATATTTGGCATCTATAGTTAGAGATTACAAATGTCAATGTCTTTGATGGGTAGTTAAAGTATAAATAGGGGTTGCAAATTTCTTCCCATTGCTACATTAAATACTCTAAACAACTAGTTCCAATAAGCAACTAGCAGGCCGGGCTTCTTCTTACTGTTAGGTCAGTAAGATAACTTCATCGCTAGCTTGAACATTGATTGGTGTCACCATTAGGCTGATTTTTGTATAGAACCAAACTCAAGTTCCACTTTAAGCCTCTATACTGGCAGGCTGATTCTCTATTATATCAATAGACCATCTTTCAGCTTACCTATAATCCTTTTACTGGCATTCTTAGCACCATCATGCTTGTTATTCTAATTGTAGCAAAACTTCCCATGTTCTTTTACATAGAAACATTTGTACACATAAACTAAATAATTGTATTGCTAATTCTCTTATCTTTCCAATCACAAACAAAGTTGAGTATACATGAAGAGTTTAATTGATACTTGAATGATTTACAAGCCCAAGCTTACTTTACAATTTACTTAATATCAATTGATCAATATTAACTTTGGTTTTTTTTTTCCTCATAAAAAAGCAAATAGTAAACTCTAAGCTCAACAATTCTCCCCTTTTTTTATGAGGACAAAAGTTTACACTCTAAATACTCCCCCTCAATCTAGCATTTGGTTTTGAAAATAAAAGATTTACAAAAATATAAGATTAAGAGAATACTAGATAGTTTGGCAAAAAAAAAAAGAAAAAAAGAAAAAAAAAAGAAAGAGAGAATACTAGATATTAAGAGTATTAGTTTGATGGGAGATGTAAAACGCATTTAAACTCATTTTCAATACCAATATGTTAACTAATCCATCAAATCAAGTTTTAGATAAATTTAGCCAAATTAAGGACTCTCTAAATGACTTGAACTTTTCTCCTCCTTTGGCCTTATAAAAAAGATGAGAAATTCTAGATGGTGAAGAGGAAGAATTATTTAAGTCAAAATTTGGTATAATCCTAGCTTAAGCCTTATGATATGCCCCTTCAAAAGAACAAAGTAAAGATAGCACAATACATTCTATAAGTAACATCCACAACCAACCAACTTAGCATCCCCAAGCCAGTACATCCCAACCACAGTGAAAAGAAAAGTAAATTCACAACGTCTCATAATGGTAACATCACATAAAAGAAGTTATATATATTGCATAAGGAGTGCACATAGCTTATTCAAAGATCATATAGCAAGAGGCTAGCTAAGATCATCAAAAGAGTCAAGAGAGGTCAAAGGTTAAGGCAGCTAGAATAAAGTAGAAAATAGAAAGGGCCAAAGGCCAAGTCCATAATACATATCTAAAGACAATTAAATAGATAGTTAGATGTAAAAGAGTAGCTGATATGAACCAGCTTAAGGACTGAAAAGGTCGATTGCAAAGAGGTGAGTCCAAGCCTGCTGAAAGCTCTAAAGGAAAGGTTGGAAATGCGCGCAAATAAAAATGAAAGTAAATAAGCAAACCCTCGATCTACTCTATAGATATGACACATTAAGGAACTATTAAGGACTTACGACTCAACTTGATATGACATACAAATTGGTTCGATAAGAGTACTCGCCACCGAGCTTTACTTAAGAATTAAAATAAGAGTCAAATAAGAAAGAGAAAGCAATGCTCAAGAAAGAGAAATGTATATTCAAATAGCGTAGGAAAAGTAAGATGTTGCAGCTATATTTGCAGTAGGTATTTATACTCGAAAAGTTAGGGCATCTTGCCTAAAATGGAAAAGACTAAAAGAGTAATGTCTAAAATAAGTATGTTATAAAGAATGTCCAAAGGGTATAATTGAAAATATAACAAGGATGGGTATCTTGTACAGATGATCCTATCATAAGGGTCCTTGGACACATGGTGGATGATTGGTGGTGGTGCTCCTGACAAAACAGACTAATTGTATGGCTAATCTAGATCCTACTAAATGATAATGCCGAGTCGAGTTGATAGTTCAGTAGTGTCAAGCTAATTAAGTGACTTTTTTTAGGTGAATTTAGTTCAGATGAGTTGGTACAGCTTGGATTTAGGTCGACTGAACAGTTGGTCGTATAGGCGAAGCTATTGTTTGGATGTATCATTAATCGGCAACTAGATATTATTGATAAGTACAAAAAGGTTCAATTCAACTAGGGAATCAAGTTTGCAGATTATAGTAGTTTGGATTCATCGATTGTAGTGTGTAAAGAAAGAATTTGCTTGGCCTGGCTTTCCAATCTTTAGGCTTAGGCTAAGGTTGGGGGTCCAGTGGACTGATGCCTTTCAATAGCAACTTAATTAGCTAAAGGATCATTGTCATCCATGGGCCTGGAAGTAGAGGAGGAAGCGGGGGACAAATGTAATAGCTATAGCTAAGGTTGTGCTAAGAGTGGAAATCCTAAGATCCTTAATATATGTTGATACGGACTCGTAGATGAACACACGAACCCGATATCACACGTAACCAAAGGGGTGGGTCTAAGCCGTAAAATGGTTTGAAAGGTAAGTGATAGTCTAAGGTTGAGCAGGGGGTTCTTGTATACCAACGAATGATATGATGCATCAATGCCTCATACGAGTTCAGGTCACACTTGATATGACCCATAAGTATGGCCGGAGGTCACTCGCCATTAGTTCACGTTCGAATGAGTTAGATAAGAGTAACTTAAGAGTAAGAGGGACACTTAGCTTGAGGGTAAAAAAAAGTTCAGTATATTCTCTATATATGATATCTTCCTCAACTTTTACAATATGACGGTATTTATATCATTTCGTTAAGGAAAATCCTAAGTTATAGAAATTACAAAAGAATGGTCCTTATTTGCTAAAAACAAAAGAGAATAAGTTACAAGGAAAACATGAAATCGTGCAAATGAAGGAACACGAACGTCCTTTGTCAGAAAGGATAGTACGGATGTTAGTAAAGGACAATGTCCGTGCGTTTTACTATGATTCTGATAGTATTGTGGTCCAAGCAAGGGTGGGTCTCTATTCAGGCTTGTTCGGTGTTAGAAGGGGCTAGACTTGAATTCTTGATGGTCTAATAGTTTCGGGGCCGCTCTGATATGTTTGTAGTCGACCTGATGTTATTGAGATCAACCTCAAATGGCCAATTTGACCTATTATGCTAGTGATCGACCCGAGGCTAACCTAACATGATAGTACCCAATCTGCTATGGTAGTAACCAAGCTCGCATGGTAAGGTTAGTCTGGAGTGGATGAGGTCGATCTGTTCAATATGATCGGGTACGACTGTGTTGGTATGGAATGGCCAAGCAGCTATGTCATGACTAAGCAGATCTTAGCTAAGTAGCCTTGGTCTAGTGAATTGACCTTGGTAAGTAAGGTGGATAGGTAGGGCAGGACAATCTTGAATGGATGATCTGAGTAGACTCGATGGAATAGAATAGAGCCGACCATAGTAGGACAGAATGGATTAAGTATAGAAAGGAAGACCTAGCAAAGCAGAGCATAAATAGTAGGTCAGGACAGAGATTGTAGAGCACATCGGGTCTTCCAATATTGCCTTAGCTCATAGATAAGTCTGTAGCTCATAGATAAGTCTATGGAAGGGCTTGGCCAGGGTAGAGTATGGCATACTTAGCACAACAGGGTAGACCCAGCAGAGTAGGTCAGGCTGTTTAGTAATATTAGAGCACATAAACAGGTCTTCCATTCATATAAAGCTCGTGAGCAAACCTTCCATGTAGTCCGAAGCTTGGAATGTTGTCAGGTTGGTGCCTGGAATCTTATCATTCCCTCCCTCTTCGAACAGCTTCAACCCAAAACTTGGTAGTTGGCCGCTCTAGACCCTTCCGGGGTCAAACACAAATCAATAAAATTTACATGTAAACATAGTGTACTGCAGTTCTTGTAATAAGGGCATCACCAGCTAATGTTCCCTCTACTCATCATGGTTTCTATCAACCACATCTTTTATCTTAGATCTTTTCTTCCACTGATCACGGATCCAATCAACTACACCTTTGTAGTCCCAACAACTATCAATTACGAGAAGCAACAAGATCTCAAGGTCATAAAAAGAATTAGGGGCTCATAGATCTTATGTCAGCGGGACATAAGATGGCTTTTTAATGGCAAGTGCTTCTGCCTCTTCAAGCTCGGCTAGCTTAAACATCGTGATCTTCTCATCAGTTGTAGTCAAATTCCCTTTGCTCCCTCACAAATCAATTCCTCTTCCTCCTTCCATTTATATACCTTAAATCTCCCCAACTCAAGAATACCAAGAGTCATTATGATGTATACCTAATATAAGGATCCATCACCTTGGCCTTGATAAACTCCAATTGACAGTCGATAATAGCTTACAGGTACGATTTTGTAACTGCTCATAGTAGTTCCACGTAAACCTGTCAGATGACTAGAATGTAGGATTTCGATATGAGGAAGTCAAACATAATAATTCTTGGAGCTACCATCCGTAGCGTTTATATTGGGTAATGGAATTAGTTCAGGAACATGGGGGTTTAACTACAATTCAGCTCGGTCTTTTTTGCCTCTACTGCTTGTCTCTCCAGCAACCTTCACGTCTTCCTTTTCTACTTCCTTTCCTCAGACTTCCTTCTCGTCGGCTTTCTCTATTTGAGTATTCCTTTGCTGCTTCATTTCTTCTCTGAGCTGCTCAAGCTGGTCAAGTATAATCTCTACCTGTTCCTACACATCATAATAGTTGGTACCAATGGTAGATTCTTCTCTTAAGGCTAGTTAGATAACTTCATTTAAGCTCCTTACTCCTAAGGGGTTAACACGTCTGGCAATTGCTGGCCGCAACCCTCTCATGAATTGCAAGATAGTACACGAAAGAGATTCATAAAATTCACAACATCGTAGGAGCGCTTTATACTCTTGGGCAAATTTTTAGACACTCATTCGTCCCTGCCTCAAGGTATACAACTCTTCATACAACTTGTCTTGATATGATGTAGGTACGAATTTTTCTCTCATAGTAGGTCTCATTGAGCTCTATGTAAAACTCACTCCTTCGAGGATCCTTCGCCTTGATTCATTCTTTCACCAAGTCATGGCAAGACCTTGAAGTTGATCCTCTATGATATATTCCTTGTTAAGTTTAGGACACGAGTACTTTTCAAAGATTTTATTGACTCGGAACTCCCAATCCAAGTATTCGTCTGGAGGTCCATAGCCAGTAAACATAGGTACCCTCAACCTTATATCTTCATAGTCATAGTCATAACTATATCTTTGTCAATTGTCATAAGCCATGTAGAATGGAGGTATTAATTCAACAGATTAGCTTGGCTTACAAGAAGTTTCGTTAGCAATGACTAGAACTATCCAACACAGTGATTTCAAGGATACAGTAGCTCGGATCTTCCACTTTGCTTCGGTTCTTTGACTCAGCTTGAATACTATAATCAACTCAACTATTAGGTTAAAGTAACTTGGATGCTTATACAGCTTAGCACCTAGAGGCCTCAGTTCCTTGGCTCAGTTTAGATACATACTTTGAGCTCCAAAGACTGCACCAATCCTCAAGTTAGCAACACAACCTACTAGCACAACCATAATCATTACTAGCACCAATTTGTCAAGTGCAAGACCTAAGAAAATCTACCACCTGTTTCTGCGGCAACAACAAAGCTTTCGCAACCAACAACCACCAAACACTATAAATTAATGTTGAAAACTTTGATTTCAACACAAATAGCCACAACGCATGCCGCCAATTGTTGTTGTAATAACATGAAAGAATCCCATTGAACGACCCTCTGTCCAAATTCAACGACCCAAATTACAGTCAATATGGCTCAATCTCAAAAGCCCACTTTCCAACTTAACTCTAGTAACCAATATACTCAAATGCACAAGCATACACATAAATGAGCCTCCTCTGTTTTTGCAATGAAGAACATAGTACAATAGAGCACAATAGGAGCCAGACTAATTGATTTGTGGGTTGCTATTTTCAAAACTTACTCTAATCAGACCAACTCCAATATCTATGAGAAGAACACAAGAACTACTAATCAACAAACATAAACAAACCTTCTCAGCAACTTCATACGCTCCCTTTTTAGAATCGTGCTCTAATACCAAGATGATATAGACTTGTAGATAAACACATAAACCTGATATCACGCTTAACCAAAGGGATGGGTCGAAGCTGTAACATGGCTCGAAAGGTAAGTGATAGTCGAAGGTTGAGCAAGGGGTTCGTGTGTATTTTTGAAGGATATGATGCACCAACGCCTCATATGAGCTCAGGTGACATTTGATATGATGCACAAGTATGGCCATAGGTCATTCGTCACTAGTTCACATTCGAATGGGGTAGATAAGAGTAGCTCAAGAAAAAGAGTAGCTCAAGAAAAAAAAGTAGTTTACATTGGAAAGGCTTTCAGAGTCTCTTGGCCCTACTCATCAACTCTCTCACGCAGTCTAGTCTCTAGTACTTTATTTACTAAGGTAGTTAAGTTGGCCGCAATAACAGTAAGATCTTATATTTGCTCATCAATAGTACATGGTATTTGTTGGGTAACTGAACCACGATTTTGAGCATCACTTTCAGCATTGTCAATCTCTCCCTATACATTAGGGTTCGACATTCTTAACCCAAAGTTTCGGTAACTACACTTCACATGGATGCCTTCAACACACATATAAGTATCTCAAACAATAGACTAATTATCACTACATAGCTCTCGATCTCAACCTCAAGCTCTGATACCAAGATTTTATGGTGTACCTAAGAGCTTAGTTATCATTAAGACTTACCATGACAAATCTGAAATAAATGAGTCATCCAAAATATTGAAAAAATTAGAGGGAAATGGTCTATATGTGAACAAGAGTAGTTGACGTGAAGCTACTCTAAGGATGTGACTCACTAACAAACATAACACGACTTGACACCTCATTTGATATGATGTATAAGTTGATGTTAAGGTCTAGCCACCATTAATCCTAAGCTACTCGACAAGATTAGATAAAAATATATGAAAGATGGACTTAGAGAGGGTTGTCTTACTAGAACAGAATATTCTATGTTTAATTGTCAAGTTCTCTTCGGCATACAAGGGAAATGGACTATTTATAGTAAGTCCTTGGGGCAACATTACAAGTAAAGAAATTACAAAAAAGTATATACAAAAAAGGGATTCCTAGTACATATGAAAAGGGGAAAAGAGGACAAAAGACAAAAACGGAAAGGTAGTACAATATCAGATGAGATGGATAGGTGGCAATGCAACATTGGCCCCATACGAAGATTTTCTAAACACAGTAGGCAAAAGGGATTAAGATGTTATGACAATAAAGGAGTCAAGAGAAGAGAAATGATAGCATGTCGAGAGAAAACTACTCGATCGATAAGTATGTCTCTCATCATTGGGGAAGAACCTCTCGACAACAGTTGGTCGAATTACTCGACACAGGGTCCTTAGTAAGGGAATGGTAGGCAACATCACTACTGAGAGCATAGATTATCGTATAACAATGTGGGGAGCTCAAGGAGTTTAGCTATCTTTTTTTGGTGTAAAGTTTCTCGTCATCAGCAGATTACCGAGAGAGGATTCTTTGGATGAGGGATTGCAGTCTTCGGAGCTGTGCACAAGTAATGGGATTGATGGCCAGCAGTTTATCATGGTGAACTTATCAAATCAATCTACAGTTGTAAAAATAAAGTAATGAGCCGAAGCCTATAATAATGAAAATTATATTAAGTATAAAGCAAACAATAAATCAATTATCTTTTATTTAAGCTAATAACCAACAAAGGGGTACTCACGACCTTTTTACACCTTGATCTTTATCCACATACATAGGTATGTATGAATAAATGTTTTCTTTTAAGTCCTTTACATCTGGGTTTGGAAACACCTAAAGTTCTAGTTGTGTTATCCCATATACAAGTTTACTAAAGAAACATCATTTATGATTAGTGGTTGCTTCTTTAGGGAATTGCCACTACGATCTCTTAGAGCCAGCAGGTTAGCCAAAATTAGTAAACCATTTATTTAGGTCGAATATAGATAAGTATGATTAGATTTTGTTTAGCTTAACAAGCATAACTAGACAAATAAGCACTACATACCTACAAAGTCGTATTTAAACCAATTGCAAAATCCAAGTCAATCATGAACCCAAATCTAACGACTTGACAATTATAATAATAAACTTTTCTTAATCTTTCATTCTAAACAATCTACTTTAAACATCTTTAGCAGCTTAACCCAAATTGTCTTTGGATAACACCCTCTAAAGACTCCATAACTATTATCTTATTCTAGGAATCTAAAGGTAACTATGGCTAAACAAAAGAGTAAGATCAACTCTTAGCTTGAAAAAGAAATGATTAAAGCACTTGGAATGAGGTTTTGGAGGTTTAAAAAAGGAAGTTCCAAAATAGAATTTGATTTTTTGTAAAGAATGTTTATAAATGAGTTATAATAATTGGGATGTTCAAAAACAATTTTAGAGGATAAAATATGTTTTAGGAAATAGGTTATGACACAAAGAAACTAGTTCAAGAACAAGGAATGGAAGAAAACTTGATTCATCCTTCTGGTGTGAACTAGCTGCATAGTTTAAGGGGAACTGGCTGGTTGGTCCTTAACTGCCTTTTGTGACTAGAAGATTGGTTACAATTGTGCCCATGGTTCTACTAGAACCGTGGCACAATTCATACTAGAATAGTAATGAAACTTCGAATTTGTTTCTCAAACCAACTAGAATTTAAACTTTTCTTCAAACTCACTTCAAATACACTTCGATTATTTATCAACCCATCAACATAACATACTTTTATACCATCCAAACTACAAACTTTAGATCAAACACCAACTTAAACCTCAAATCTACCAACAAATTTAAAAAAAAAAAACCAACTTAGATATAAAGAACAAGAGTAAAAGATAACGAGAACTTACTTAAAATGTAAGAACACGAGCTGGGAATCCAAGAGTAAGCTAAACTCAAAAGATTAAACTGAAAACTCAAGTGCACGAATTCGGATTTCAAAAGATTAGCTAAGAAAACTTATTGGAATGGATGATTTTCTAGGAAATAAGGTAAGAAATGAAGTCTAGACACTTAATCTTACCTCAATATTGATCTCGCATGAATTTTCCTTGAGAATATTGAGGCTCAAGTGTCTTGTACAGTTAGAGTTTTAGAGGAGGTTTAAAGAAGAAGAGAAGGAGAGGGTTAGTGGCTACATGAAGGCTTAGGGTTTAAGAGGAAGGGATAAGCTAGTTGTAAATTAGGTTAAGAACAGAAGGATTTAAGTGTAAGAATGATTATAGCGCCCATGAGTTTAAAAATAATTTTCCTTGACATTATAGCAGTATTCGATTTATGGTGATTTGTGGTTTACAATTATTAAGTTGGATGGTCAATAACTTTTATTAAATGGTAACTTTAGCTTGTGTCAAGATAAACACCATTAAACAAATTATTAGACACAAAAAATTTGTCAATATTTATTTTGAAATTGAGAGTTAGAGCAGTTTGAAATAAAAAAACGATTTTTTTAAGGGCGAACACGTTTGTTGTCTTTATATATAAAAAGTTAAAACACATTAAATTAAGAAGGTATAAAAAATATAATTAAAAATGTTTTCATATTTTTTTTTTTCAATTTGTCCTTTTTAATTAATATGTTGGTAAGTTTTGTGGGATCACATTCAATATTTGCCATTCATATTCAATCTTTTTCATATATGCTTTAAGAAGAACAAAAGTCCAGACGATGTGGACTTGTGATTGACGAAGGATATCAAAAAGTGCTTTTGTCCATAACATTGAAAATTTAAAAGTTAGAATTTTTGTCTTGCACAAGTAAAAATATATCGACGCGCAATTTCGGTTCAAATACATTATTTTTTTTAATCCAAGTGATCTAACAATTCAAGGACTAGAATAGTTCTATTACTGTGTCTTTGTGTTAGGATATTGCTAGAGAAATCATAATTATGGTTCTTGTGGCGAATACATTTCACAAGAGCAACGCGATATTAGATTGCACTTGAACAATAAGATGGTTTGTTAGAAAAAAAGATATTCATCTCATAATTTTTATTTATAATTTATTATACATGTCACACTTAGATTTTAAGAATAGGTTTTGAAAAAAATTTATTTTATTTTATTTTTTTGCGTTCTTTTGATCTACCGCACCTATTATGTTTCTGTTAAAATTATCCATTTGCATGCTTTAAAAATGATTGGGTTAGGTTTTAATGAAAATCTTATAATTGTATAAAATATATTTTCTTTTTAATCAATAATTTAGTTTTTATCAAAACGCTTATAATATTAATATCCAACAAGTCAAATCTACCAAATAAAGCCTAAAAATTTTATTTCATTTTTACATTTTCTCATTTTTGCCTTTTTCAAGATTTTTCATTTTTAGGGATTTCATTTTTTCATGTTTTGGATTTTCTCCATTTTCTTTTTTTTTTTCTTTCCTTACCTTTTGCATTTTTTTTTAAAAAAAATTTCTTAACCTTTTCCATGTTTATATATATATATTTGGTCTTTTCATTTATTCTAAGCTTTTTCCTGAGTTTGATAATTTTTCTATTTTTGTTACTTTTTTGTTCCTTTTATTTATTATTAATGCATTTATTTATTTTTTCATTTTCTAAAAAGGGGTATAAAAATAGAGTGTCTACTTATTACATTCTGATCATTTTTAAAAAAATGCAAAAAAGAAAAAAAGAAAAAAGGGGAAAAGTCATGGACTCGTATAACTACCTTTATCCTACCATTGCTGGGCAACAATATATCCTTTAGTTTCCCTTTGATATCATGCCTTAATAGTCAAATCCTAAAGTTTTAGGAGGATACAATATCTATACGGTTTAGGAATCAATAGCCGCCATCCATTCGACAATTTTTAGGGTACGATATTGTTCGCCTCAATGTTAGGGTGGAGTAGAGAAATAACCATTTTTAAGATTTGATCTGTGGATTCCCATCTGTTTATTTTACCAGTACTGTACGTATTTTATAGTCCGTAATGAATGGGCTCCCTATTCGGTTAAGAAAATGGGACGGTACATGAAATCGTATTCCGCAGATCACTTTCCGTCTGACTTGAACGATCGTCGATTGGCCGAACGACTCGGTAGAATCCAATAAAGAGGCTTCTTTTGTTGAAATGGGCACGATTAATTAGACAGTGACAGACATGGAAAAGAGAAATTAAATTCATACATCACGCTTTGTTGTTCCTTTACGAACTTTTTGACAGGGATAAAAAAAAAAAAAAATTGCTAGAATTTTTTGGATTTCATACCATCTATGATTGCGGTATAGAAACATGATCGGCCAAACCTGTTCTGTAGACCGTGGAACATAAAGGGTCAAGTCGAGTAGTCGAGGAGATCGTCAATCAAATTCAAATTCAAGGTGGAGATTACACTTGGAACTTATATGGGTTTGCTAAATTTTTGTTTTTTCTTTTTTTTTTTTCTAACTTTTTCCAGAAAAATAAATTAAGGTATCTCTTGACGTCTTGATTTTGCACATTTACTACTTAAATAATACACTTATTCAATAATATGTTAAAAACATACTGCATAACGTAACTAAAATAAACAAACCAATCAGCTTGGATTATCTCATTAAAGATAAAAATAAAAAAAAAAAAATTTCTTTACGTTGTTATTTAAATATCACAAACAAATAGATGGGGGAATCACTTTAACTGTTGACCCAACCACTGTTTCAAGAGCGCTTGACCTAATTGACAAATTATTAGATGAAGCTAACTCATGTTTAGTAGGATGAGTACGACGATATGTTTCTTATGCACATCAGAGGTTTAGAGAGTAAGAATTTGGTTTATTTAGGTAGTGTTGGATTGTGTAATTTTCGTAGAATTGAATTAGATAAAAAATTCTATTTCATATTTGATTTATAAATTTATTGGGTGATTGATAAAAATTAGATTAGTAGACTTGATAAAATATTTAAATTTTGTTTTATTTGTACCATGATATAAAAATGAAATTTATTAGATAAAAATAAAAAATATTTTACATTTCTGAAAATATCTCTCAATATTATAATATTAAATTTATGAATATTAATTTTATTAAATATTATAAAAAAATATTTATTTTACAATATAATAAATTAATTTTTTAATATAAATTTATTGTCTAGTATTATATAAACTAAATATAATATATTAGGTTTATACTATCTAATTCTTTTTATATTTAATTTAATTTTTATAATTAAATGCTGTCTTAAAACAAAACAAAGGTGGACACTATTCCCATTTGGATGGTATCTGGGGCTTCTTTGGACGGGGATGGTCACTAAATGCACCGAAAGCCCCATCCACACACAACACGAGGCCAAAAGGTCCAAATGTAGGAAGATATGAACGGTGTTATCCACATCTTTGTCGTGCAACCTACCATCTGGACGGTGACCTAAATTCCTACACTTGTGTTTTCTACATTTTCTGTCATATTTATGGACTATTTTACCCTTAACCCGAACTCCTTTTATTTTCGGAGGTTATTATTACTCGTAATTAACACTTTAACAAAACCCTAAACACCAATGATGGAGTTTCATCCTTATTTCTAACGATTTAGGCGAATCCCGACCAGCTAAATTATGAATATACCCTATCTACTTAATCCTAGGCCTAATCTTCGCAGGCTGGGTCATATTCGAGTAAAGAAGAGGTCGTACCCCTTTATTTGCTTAATCTTCAAATACAAAAAATTATAACACCACTATTGATCGTGGTTCACGAAAAATTCACCAGATTGTATCAACACTAATTCTTTTATTTGTGATAAAATATTAGATTTCCCAAATTAAATTGGATATTACAACTACAATTATATGAAAAACAATACCGGATTAGAAACAAATGTCATTAAATTGTGCGTAATAACTTCATCCACTAACGTCAACATTTTTCATATATTAAAATGTTTTACATATACCTCTATAATTTGTACTACAATCATCAACATGTGGTGCTATTATCCATTTTAGATTGACGTAATTTTCTCTCGTCTACACTAAAATCTCGCATTTTGAAGCCATAAATTTAAAAGAACTGCAATATCGAGTTTAAGAATGAAGATGATAATTCCTTTAATATTCTGTTGATTGCAATACTTACTCCTTAAAATAGTAATATGTACGGGAAGTATTTTTTGAAACAAAAGTATTGAATCTATTTATTTATTTATTTTTGCTATTGCTTTCAGATAAGCCACTTGTACTGGTTATCCGAGTTTACTCTATGTGCTTAATTTGTAATGAATTCTTTACTATCCAATACGTTCCGATTCAACCATTTATCATCAAGTCTTTTTTAAGGGATATTGACATTATTGCACTAGTCCAATTGGGTGGTAGGTAGTAATTTACTGTTAAGAAAAGAGCATCGAGAACTTATACCCATAGGTATATGATAATAACTATTTTGTCTCAAAAGGATGGAAAAAAGGGATACCGAACTCATACTCATATACAGAAAATAGCATCACTTCTTAGTAGATGGCATTTATTATAAGATCTTCAATTAACTTCTTGATGTTATTCCAACATTATCTAGAATGATTATACATGAAACACGTCTTTCCTTGATGTTCTTTTATTAATTTGTCTTTGTATGGGACTTCACTCGAAATAGCATCGTGGAAAGATCATTAGGTGCTTTACTACACAAAGTAGATCCTATCATTGTGGTGGCTAGGACCAAGCCTACATGCAACATAATTATAAATTTGGTTAGATATATATTAAGTCCATTTTCAGTTCACTAACCTAGCATGTACAAACATTCTATTAAGCATACCGTACATAAAATATCCTATCTCAACAAAATTCAATATTGCGTGACTCCTACTACCTATTCATAAACATAAATATTAGGTTTTAAAACTCCATTATACACTTCACAACTCAATTAAACACTTCTATCCTTCAACTTAACCCTTAGCTTAACCTTTAAACACTAAACTAACACCTTATTCATTTCATACATACTTGGACTTAGTTTTTGATTTTTGAAGCTAAACATTCATACATGCACATCCTCTAATTCCCCATAATATATACACGAGACACACGCATTCACACACTAGCCCCACACGCCACTCCATACACCCAACAACGCTTTGCACATCCCTCCACACACCTACACAACACCATATGCCCTCCATTCATACTCCATAATGTTACATACACACTCTTCACCATTGAATGGATCGGTCTTATTAAAACAAAATTTTAAAGGGTTAAACTTTATTGGATGGTCAATAATAGCTCCGAAGTATTAAGGCCAATATTATATTCCCCTTCAATAGCTAACAATTTTTGTTTCATCTTAATAAACATATCTTTTACAATAAGATCTTCACTTGTTAATTCTTGTTTCACTACACTCCATTCTTTGCACTTGAAATTGATCATCTAAAATTTTGAAATCCGAATGTACATCTAATTTGGAGAAGAAAATCTTGTCCATTGCAATAAATGATTAGTAATCGAGAGAATAACTCAAAGACAAAGTCGATATAGTTGGAGAACAAATCGATTCATTAAACAAGAAACCAACTTTACCTGATAACTACGAAAAATTATAATCCTAGGAAAAGTATGAATTGCTCTTTCGATACTGTCTAATCTCAAAATAATAGATATACATACTCCTTCTGGACAATCCTGGTCATTACAAGAGAGAGACCATTACAACATCAGGAATTTACATAAAACGTTTTCACGATGAATCCATCGTTCATCAAAATTGAGAGGCAGAGGAGGAAAAAGGGGAAAAAAAATAAAAAGCTGCTCTCTTCATTTCATTGTCATGCCATCAGCTGTTATGTGTCATCATATCCTATCATGTGTTTCATATTCAAGTGTCACTTACCACGTGAGGATCTGCAGCTCGGTGTTTAAGAAAAGGCAGCCATTGTGCCAGAAGTGAAGCATACTGCAAATGTCCGTGAAATCTACGAACCACTCAATTCTTGTCTAACTAGTATTAAATGAGTTGGGGCTGTCTCGACCCTATCTCTTCGCCTTTCGTCTTTGCTTCAGCTTCTCCTTATTATTGTTAACAGCAGGTCCATGGCCTGCACAAGACAAATCTATAAATAAAAAGCATTAAACATAATCGAAGTCACTACATTGCAGACACAGCTCCATGCCTTGCCTCGGGAGGAACCATATGTTTCTCATAAGAGAATTTAGAAAAAAAGCTTATTGGAGACCCTAATATATAGAAATGACAATAGAAGGAGAGAAGAGAACAATAGATTAAAAGTTCGATCATGAAGGTTAGGCTATAAATATATACTTCATGCTGACCCAGTCGTCCACATGTTTGTCTAGCTCATGCTATATCTG
Organism: Lumnitzera racemosa; assembly: GCA_024138005.1. Lineage (NCBI taxonomy): Eukaryota > Viridiplantae > Streptophyta > Magnoliopsida > Myrtales > Combretaceae > Lumnitzera > Lumnitzera racemosa. The sequence goes on along the minus strand of JAMXBC010000008.1, from coordinate 103,726,408 downwards.
TAGAGTTGCCAAGATCAAGAAGCAAGTGTAGCGATTGTGAAATCATGACATGAGCTAACATTATACTCCAAAAATCTGTAACCTTAAATGTGTTCCATGTCAAGGGAATCCAACCAAATTAGAGAAGGAGGTAATACAAAGACCTTTTGAGGATGTGGAAGAATGCCGTATATGTAACCATTTAAAGCTACATATGCCCTTAAAGATAACTGTTTTGTTTCTTGGAATTCAAACTCTAGTGGTCACAACCAAACTCACGGGAAAAAATACATATAAATAAAGAAAAATCGTAAGCAACTGGAATCGAAACATATGTCAAAATTCAAGTCCTCTTGCAAATCTACCATTAGGGAATGGGAATCATCATGAAGTTAACACCCACTTGATCAATGATAGATGAAACCATGACCCAAATTAAGATTATATTATGCTAATACAAACCTATATTTTTCCTCTTTTACTCATCGACCCAAACATAAGCACCTCAGAAAGGAGGGGGGGGGGGGAAACAATGAAAAATTACAAAAAAGAGAACCTTCTCCACTCTTCTCAGCATCATAATTAGCCCCGTGCTTGGCATTTCCTCGAACATATGGAGGATCCTCGGCACGGGCGCTATCTATACCGCAATCATATTCGCAATCGACTGGCAGCAAGGGCCCAATCATATTACCCCGGCGGATGGACTCTTCCTTGAGCTTCTTCTTCCGTATTCTCTTCCTCTGAGCTCTACTCAGTTTTTGTTTCCCAAACTCACCTTCCCCATCCTCCTCCTCCTCCTCATCGCTCCTAAAGTGACAAACAGTGTCTTCTAGATCATCTAACATTGAAACGACAACATCTTAAATTTTTGTACTTTATCAAATACTTGGGAAGCAACAGACGGGACAGAAACAGGGATAGGAAAATTTTGTAATAAAAGAACATGTGGGAGTTGTTGAGGGGATTAAAAGTTGGGAGAACCTGAAAGGACATTGGCTAAGGAAACATGTTGCGGGTGTGATGTGCTGTGTGGTTCTTTCTCATCCTCATCGGCCGTATCCTCTGTCTGATTGAATCAATGTAGCCAATTTATAAACGGTATGACCAAACATGCAAAGCAAGCTTGGGAGTAAGAGAAGAGAGAGAGAGAGAGAGAGAGAAAGAGAGAAAGTGTGTACTTGTGGAGGTGAGGGAAAGAGCATATTGATAACGGCCTCATTAAACTTTCGCTTCTTTTCTTCCCGGCGCATTCGGTTGATTTTCTGAGCAGACAGCGATCAGATGGTGTCTTGGCTAAAAAACCAAAGATGACAATTATCCTTCACTCTTGAAACCTCCACTAAAGACTTCCGGGGAATGTCCTGACAATTGTCATGACTCATGGCTGGAATGATAGGATTTTATATGGCAATTTGTAATGTTTTGTTGCTCGAGTACCGTGCCCAAGAGGTAGAGAATAGAGAGGGGTTCAAGCCCAGCTCGATCCAGGTGGAGCGGCTAAGCCTTGGTCTTGAGAGGAAGGGCCAGGCAATGGCCTAAGAGGTTTGGGTCAGCTTTGATCCACCGGCTTCTACGAGTTCAGGTTCCAAATGCAGGGTTCATACGGTCCTTGCTCTTTTACCTAATTGGTTTGATCCTTTTCAACTTTGCTAATTAGTAGCCGTTGTCTCTTCTTCTTCTCCTTCTTCTTTTTTTGGCTTTTACGATGTCAAATATATTGCTCGAACTTTCGGTATTTTTATTTTGGTAATTTAAATTTGAAGTTATAAAATATCATTCAAATCAAATTTTTACTCATAAAAAATTATATATATATAGAATACCTAATCTAATTTTTAATTATCAAATTTAGTACATTTAATATCTCGAAAAAGATGATGTGACAAATGTTGGTTAGATAAAAAGTATAAATATAAAACAATTGGATGTGAGCTAGTGAATTTGACAAAGTAAAATTCCCATTTTATACAAAATTAACAACTTCAAATTATACATGGGAAAATTAAAAGCAAAAAAAAAAAAAAAAAAAAGAAAAAGAAAGAAAAGCACTCAAAGTCTAGGGTATGATTTTGGCGTTTATACCCTTTTTCTCCATATTTACACTTAATTAACTAATATTAATTAATTATTGATGAGGTGTGGTTCTAAGGTGATTGTGCAAATGCTGGAGCGTTGATGGAGATTGGTTCTTTTAGAGTGGCATGGTGGTGGTGCATTCTTACTGAAGCCGAAATCGATGATCCAGTACATACTTCATGTAATCGAGGTTGGTTCCTAATTGTCATTAATTCCTTTATTAGTAAGTATATGTAATCTCTTGTTAATTGTTTTCATCTGCAAATTAAGGTATGCTTTACACGATGAACAAGCAATATATAATTAAATGTTAACTATATTTGGCGGGCGTCAATGCACCTGCTGAGCTCTAAGTCTATCTAAAATCACTTAATGCTAATTACACCCGTCAGATAAGAATTTATTTCAAAAACAGAACAGGGGATTCAACCGACTTAACTGGCTATTTGATCAAATTTCTTTAAAAGTTCGAAACGTGAAGAAGGGCTAAATTAATCGATGGAACCTCTCAAAGAGGGAAGTTAGGCTACGATTGAGGATTTTAGTCAACTAAAATTTAGATATTTCATATTTTTCCTCAACTTGATTTAGGATTTGGTTTTTTACTGGTATAAGCTTTCTTGAACGCGGTTTGGACAGTCCTATTCCACTTTAATATTTAGTTTGATTCATTTTTCATTCGCTAAAACTCATTCAACTCACATCACACCCATTATAGCTGCGTTCTATTCATCTTCCTAGTCCGGTTTTTCCGTAAATTTCATTGCATTTTAAAGTTAATCATTCTCTAACCATATTCACTCAGTCCACTTAATTAATCAAATCAACAGCGAGTTATTCTATCAACTTCCAGTTTAGTAAGGTTTTCTAGATCAACTTAAGCTACGATTAAGCAAACTAAAACAACATTTATCAAACTAGAAGAAAGCTTTATGTGGTACCATATGATTTTGTCCGTAGGCGTAGGAGTTTCTCATGAGATTATGCGTCTTGAGTTAACTTAACTCGAAGTTACGTTAGGGTGCTGTTACAAGAAGCATTAGATTTGTGGTATATGTATGTTTTTACGCCAATGAACTAGATATTAACTTAGTTTTCTCCTATTGCAAGATATTTACAGTCCGAAGGCAAGGCTGACATTTGCCTATTTCTGGAATTAACATCCATCGACTCGGTCTTCGATCGATAATTGGGATCAGGGCGACATGATTGTTTTGTTTACAAAGTAAGAGAAAGCTACGTTCCAATTTGTCTTGGCCCCTATCCTGTCAGTCAGGATTCGATTTTGAGGAGCAAATTTCGAACTCATTCTTAATTTTTTTTTTTTATTTTTTTTTTTTGTTATTTAAAAAAAAAAAAAAAAAGAAGAAGAAGAAGAAGTATGGAGAGAGCTAAAGTATAAATATTAGCAATTTCTTAAAAGGTTTTTTTTTTAAGAAAAAAAATTATGACGTTTTAGGTAAAAAGAAAAGCACTGAAAACTTATGAACTAGGGAATCTGTCCAATTTATTAGAACAACTAACAGAAAACATATTGTAAGGTAGATGAGATCACTCCCCACCTCTACCTTTGAATAATGTCCAAGAACAAGACTCATATTTAAAAAAAAAAAAAAAAAAGTAAAAAAAGAAAAAAGAAAAGAAGCACCGCAAGAACCATAATCTGATGGATGAAACTGCTACAAGGACTCTTCGGAGATCCACCTTTGGTACATGGCGAAGCATTCTTTCGGCATATACTCTGGTGCCGTGTGACCCCCACCCTATAAAAGTAGCAAATTCCATACATAAGACATACATACATACATACATACATACATACATAAATATATACTTTTATTCGGTTTCTGACTCAGCAAACTGTGCTTAACATGTAATGTATATATATTTATATATAACATACCTTCACGGTGGCAAACGTAAATTGATCCGAATATTCTGTTGTGTAACTGCATGAACAGAGGGAACAGATTTCAGTAGATATGGTTTTTCACGGTGACCTAAAAAAACAGAAAAGTTTGAAGAAGAAAATAAAATTACCCTGCAACTTGACCATCCACCAGCCACGGCCGCCATTCATCAACTATGGATAAATTCAGAGAATCGATCCACGATAGGGTTCCTAGGTAGGGGATTACCATGTCATGATCCCCACTGCAAAATAAACAATTTTGGCATGTTCATCATCTTAGTAAACAGACTCTTAAAAGTTATCAAATGTTAAAACTAGTAATAAGGATGCAAATATATAGACGAACCTGTACACAAGGGCTCTACAACCTTTTCTATTGAGATATCGATGATAGCTTATTGTGCTTTCAACATCATAAACATATTCTATGCTCGTATTACACCGATTCCAATTGCTTACAACTCCCTGCTTATTATCAAAACAAAGATTATTAAATTCAACCCACCCCCCAAAACTCCTCTTGAACTTTTGCTTTTGCCAGCCTAATATACCTTCTATAATATATATATATATATATATATATATATATTACCTTACGTACGCGAAAGGCTTCCTGGACATCCTGATCGTTTCCCCAAATATTGCAAAGTGCATCGTCGTATACCTTTCAGTTGTAACGAACGAAATTTATATGGAGCTACACTGACATTAGGTCAACTTTTTAATAAGAAAGACGTTATCATTACCCTACACTTCAACTCAGGCATTTCTGTAACTTTGTACTGCGTTTCTAGGAACTTGTCGTACAGCTTTCTTCGTCCACTCTGATGTTTAGTTGGCCCACGAAAATCGTATTTGCATTTTGGCTCTAGAATGTGAGGACCAAAAACTCTTTCAATGCACTGGAAGAAGAAGAAGGCTAATTAAGTCTGGTTCAGTTACGTTCTAAGACCTGGAAATCGTGTAATTCAAGTTCCTTATGAAGAGAAAGAGACAGACCTTTGAAATAGCTTGTAGATCCTCCGAACATTTTGGATTTCTGTAATTTTCATTTGGTATTGAATAATCTCCCCTGCAATTCAGCCTAGCAGACTGTAAAAGAAGAGCGAGCATTTCAGCAATCCACAAGGAATGACGAACCATGTCGAAGCTACTTCTGATTATCTATCTCATGCTAACGTTGTACTTCACGAGTGTCATCTTAGACTCTTGAGGACATTGTAATTGCCAAAGGAGGAAAAAAGTAAAAAAAAAAAAAAAAAAAAAAACCTTGTAAAGCCTTTCAGATATCAATGCCATTCGATAAGCAAATGGGATCCTTGAGTTTTGATCGATTCTTGGGTCTGTGCCTGGATTTCCAAGAATATAGCCCTGAAAAATCATGACTAAGCAATAAGTGATGGAAAGACTAACTAAAATCGCGCACTAACTTTAAACTTTTCCCTTATATATAACTTTGAAATTGATCGTTTGCAAGCCTCCAAAGTCATTATCTGCAATGACATCACGAATGAATAGGTTAGAAAGAAACATAGTATAGAAACATGCAAAAAGACCAAGTTATGTTTATTACCGTCTATAAGGTCTCGAGCAATTAGAGGAACAATCATGCCAGAATATGAATCGCCAGCAACATAGAATGGGTTCTTAAAAAAATTTGGGTGAAGGAGTAACCACTGAAAGCAAGACAAATATATGACCAAAAGAATCAGCCTCCAGAACGAGTATTGGTGTCCCATTATTATTAAATCTTAAATATGTCATTAGGGTAAAATAAAATTGCACATGTCACTCTTAGAACGAACAATTTAGGCCATCCTGTACCTTGTCTGCATACCCATATAAGCATTTATACACGATGACTCGATCTTATCTTGTACTCTAAGAGGAAATGTCCAGAAACAAAGCAAGCGAAATCACACTTTTAATCTCTAATCTGGGGCTGAGATAAGACTAAATAAATATAAGCTCTTTGGCCGGAGTATGAAATAAATTTAAACACGATTTGCATATAATGTTTTATCATATGTTGTCTTATCCAACAACATTTACCAGATCCTCTGTTCAATTTACTCTACCTTGATTTTTACACCGAGGTACAAACTTGTCAGAGAATGAAGTAAACATGACGTTATAAATGAAAAGCTATTTTAAGAAAGAAAAAAAAAAAAAAACGAAAAACTTGATCTTTTGCACCTTTTTCAGGAAGATAAGACTGTGATGTGCGTGGAGTTTGTCTCCAGTTTTTGATCCTTCTGGGGTTCTTGAATAAGAAAATCCTGTGCCAACGGGAGCATCTACAAAGATTATACTTGAAATCTGAAATAAACAATCAGGTTTTCTGAGTGCAAGTAACGAAAATCACGATAAGGAAAGGGTGGAAGACTTACAAACCTTTGTCCATGAATAAGGATGCGATGCTAGGGTTGGCAACGTGCCATTGTACTCAATTTTATTGAATCGCAAAGGGCCTAAACCAATCGCATACAAGTGACTTGTTAAAACAGGAAAACCTTACTTGGGAAGAAATGGCACTCACAAACCAAGCTGCAAAATAATAAAAGCCTGGCATTGGGTGAGATCAGTCTCTCTAATTTACTCATTCATTCGGAAGCCAACCGAGTACAGCCTTGGGTGGAAATAATATATCCCCACTTACATCAAGCTAGCAGAGTTTCAACGAATAATCTTTTAGTAACTTCAAACTCAGATAAATACGTATGAAAAGGGTCTCTCTTGATTATTTGAATTGGACTTGTCAATGGTAATTAGATTAGCCTCTCAAGAAGGCCATAAACTTCTATGTTTTAAAATTAAATTAATTGCCAATATGCAATTCTCAAATTTTGTTTTGTCATGAAAACTGCTGCTTGCTATAAGGAAATTGCAGATCTTGATTTAGTCTCCTAGTCGACAGAATGCAAACCTGATGCCATCCCACCCTACCATCCTTTTTCCAACATTCTGTCTGCTAAATATCCAAATAAGACTTGCCAACCCGATCCATTGTTACAAGCTTCATACTTTAATTCTGAATATGCTCTCTCAATCATAAACGACATAATTACAGTTTTTGATATCATCGTCAAAGGACAGTGGAATCTGCATAAGGTTTGCGTAAACATGCAACAAAGAACCAAATCATACGTATCACGCAGGAAAAGCTATTCTCCCATGCACAAATTTGGTCTTCTTGAGCATGAACCTGCATATTGACTGACTTATCCTATCATGTAATGTAACGAAAGGAAGGCTATATACAAAAAGTGTTACCTATCTCAAAGACAAGTCCGGAGATACCAGAACAGCCAGGCCCACCAGTGAGCCAAAGCACAAGGGGGTCATTCTCTACATTTCCTTCAGATTCAATGAAGTAGTAGAAGAGTTGCACATCTTCTTTTTCATCCACACCAATGTATCTACATTGCCAACAGATATTACATTCATAAATCACATTTTCCTTTCTAACACGAATCATATATCCTCTTGAAAGTCTTAAATTTAATCTCGAATCTCTTTGGCTCTATGTATTTTCAAAATGTAGTATCATCTTAATCCATTTTGTTAATGTAGCCTGCCAAGCATCATGCAAAAAAAAAAAAAAAAAAAAGAAAAGAAAAAAAAGAAGAACCACGTTTGCTCAAAAGAAAAGCTCAGGATTTGGGCAGAAGAAGAAGGGAAATAAAAGAACCTGACCCAGTTTCTAATTTGAAGGGAAGAGGACCAAATCCTGGAAGAGATTTGACAACAGAAGCAGAAAATATAGGGCAAGTCCACAACTGCGGAAGAATCAAATGAGTAAGCATCCACATGAGTATTATGCTTTGAAATCTGGACAAATTTAGTTCCATTACTAGGTTTGCCAATTTCATTATTATCCAAGTGTGCCTTAACTTGGATGGTGAGATAAAAACTAGAAGTCTGAAAAATCTGCTATTGCTTATATTCATTTATTGTCCAAGGGATGTCTTGGAACGCCAAGACTGGATGCATGCAGTTTTGGAAGGTTACACATGCCCTGGCAATTGGCATGCTCCAGGCCAGTTTTGTCACACTTCTTGCATAATAACTCACCCCATGAATCACACATTAACCGAAACATGTAGAGTTCGCTGATCCATCTTGACACGAAGGTTTCTCTTGGAAAATGAATGGCTGAAGCTGAAGCACATTATGAAAAAGAAAATTTTAAACTTTTTGTATACCTTTTTTTTCCTTTTTTAATCAATATAAAGGATGTGGTTTTTTTTTTTTTTTCTTCTCCTTTTCCTTTTTTAACTTTGACAATGGCATGGCACCAGCTAATATATTCCTTTTTCTTTTCTTTTGTGTCTTTTTCCGACAGTAAGGGCAATCTATTTATAAGACAAAGAAAAGGGGTTTAGTTTCCCATTACATAAATGAGAGAGGTAAAAAGCACTAGGAACATAAGGGGTGTGGCTGCAGATGGCTGGCGAATTGTCATTACAAAAATTGCTAGTGATTGGAAAAGTAGTGTGTGAAGGAGTTCGAGTAATTATGTTGGGTTTGGGTGGTTGTGGTGCGTGGGGATGAGTTGTGGTGGTAAGTAGGGGACTATGGAGAAGAAGAAGACGGGGGTATTATGAGCCTTTTATCTTAGAAATCTCAATTTTTTTCTTATTTTTTAAGAATTAGGATTCTTTAGAAATTATAATTCGGTTACTTGAACATGATAATAGAGGCTCAATTAGGGATAGGGTGTAGGGTGGGAATAGAATTACTACTTCTTCCGAATGAATAACATGTAAGTATGGTATTAAATTGGGAATACAACAAAAAATATCAATATGCCCATTCGGTCTTTTGGAGGATAACAAATAATTATTTAACTTTTTAGAAAGGTACAAATTTAAGACTCAACTTTTTGCACTTTTTTATTGGATTGTAATCGTTTTAAAATTTCTATTTAACTTCGCAACATGGGCAAAAGTTTTCAAATAAGTTTTCATTATTTTGCTGTTAACTTTTCCATTAACATGATACGTGATATTTTCTAATTGTTTTATGGAAAAAGTATAAAATTAGGATTCAACCTTTTGTATATTTTCTATTTGAATCCTAAACATTTTTAGAATTTCTGTTTGAATAATTAATATTTGTAAAAGTTTTTAAATAAGTTATTCGTTTGTTTTTCATTAACTTTTTGGTCAACTATGGTATAGGGCACTTTTTGATTGGTTCATATATTTTTATTAAACATTACTATAATAAAATAATTAAAAAGATTAACAAAAAAATAATAAATTTGGAAATTAAAAAAAAAAAAGAAAAAATATATTAAAAAATACAAAACCAAATAATAATGATACATATGTATATAATATAATAAATGTATAGCTTAGTATTTGTGATAATTTAAATAAAAAATTTTAAAAAATAAGAAAAGAAAAATGTTGAAAAAATAAAAAAATTCGTTCCAACCACCTTAAGACTAGGAGATATCCGGATTGGATAAACAGAGGTAGTTGGTTGCGATCTACGTACTAAAGTAGGTGACTACTAATACCTTGGATTTAATAGAAAAAAAAAGGAAGAAAGGAAAATAAGTATGATACCTTACAATTTTAACAACTACATCCAACACCCAATTAGTGTAAGTACCGCAATTTTGTGACTATATATTAAGTGGTCAATAAAGTTAGAAATTTACGAGTAGATTAAGAGCATTAATTGAGAAAACCCTGTAAGCTTAGATGGGGTATATATAATAAAATAATAAAAATATCGTCAAAATAGTATAATTTACTATATTATTATATAAATTTTAGAAACATGTACGATCAGCATTGATAATTAACGAACCTTTAGAGATAAATTATATGTGTAATAAAATTATTAAATAACATAAAAAATATGTAAAACAACATATATATACATATAATATACTTATTATGTAAATATATATATCCATAACTATTTAAAATACTCAAATATGTATAAAAATACATTAATTTAATAAAAGAAAATAGTAAAAAAAAAGTGTGGCTTTAGTGGAAAATTTGTGCAAGGCATGGTAAGACTGAAGGATTGAGTTAGGTAAACAACTAGATTCATAACTAAAAAATATTGATGCTTATTATCACATTTTATAACATGTGTTGGTAAAGAAATCACCCCAAACTTGGTTATAAAAACACAAGTGAACGCATTGTGAAGTTGGCAACCTGAAGTCAGAAAAATCATGAGAGAGAGATTGAGATGAGAAATGAATTTTTAAAAGAAATTTTTAAGAAAATGGTGTAATTTTGGGTATTGAAGGGTTTGTAAGTAAAATCAGCACCTAAGAGTAAAACAAAACCACCATTTAAAGGAAAGCTCCACACCTTAGACAGTAGACAAACTTGGGGTGGTTGGAGAGGTGGTTTCTAATGAGTGTTCGACTTCTTTGATTTTATCAAAATTTTTACTAAAAATAGTAAACAATTTTAAAAAATTATGAAACTTGATTTTCCTAAATATTTTTACATAATAAATTCAAATATCAAACAAAAATTTCAAAATTGTAAGTGCTAGTATAGAGTTCTTAAGAAAAACACCCCATTAGTTAATTTTGTATCACGTTTTCAAAAGTTCAAATATTATAGTTTTGACCTAGAGTTTTATATGTAAGCTCCTAAGAGATAATATTTTCATGCTTTATGGTTAGATTTTGGAAAAAAATTTGTTTTACTCAAAATTGTGTGCTAGTGGTAAATTTTCTTAAAGGAAGCTTACTTAATTTTTTAAAATTATGTTATAATCTGTTTTCACTAGTGTACAACAACTAAAAGTGAGTAACTTTAAGTCTTAGTTGAGAATTTTCTATTGAAACCGGAGTTTAAGTTGAACTTTGTAATTTATAAACTTAATTCTAAGGTTTTTCATTAAAATAAATAAAGTTTAGAGAAAAGTGGAATAGGTGACTGTGGTTGAGATGCTTTGATCCTATAAAAATAAGTTTAGTATGGTTTTCCAATTCAAGGGAAGTTGGATTTATAATTAGAGTAATGAAATATAGAAGTGGGAGTAGAGTTACAAACTTGGTCAGAAAGTAATTTGATAGAAAAAACTTAATATGTAACTATAAGAGAAGTAGTCAAAAGTTTGGTCAGAAGGTAAATTGTTACTGAATATTAGATCACACTCGAAGTCAAAGAGTAGATCAAAAGTTAACCTGCATATAAACTTTAAGGACTTACCAGAGTTTGAATGTTGGTAAAGAAACTTCTTAGATAGAAACTTAAGTTAAAATACCAGGTCAAAACCTTAGTTAGAAGTTACATTACTTAATTAATACTTGATTAATGACTTAGGAAACTTACTTAACTTAAATAGGGATCATACCTAAATGTTAAAATGAACTCTTTTATATATTAAATGGAAACTGAAGAGCTTATATAAAATATTTAAGGATAATTGAAGAAGCTTAGAGTGCCGCATAAAGATAATAAGCATCAATACTAAGGTAAATGGGATCGATGCTTTACGGTATTTTGGAGTATTACTTTAAAATGCTTTAGTGCTTTGGTATATTTTTGGTTTGTTTATGTGTGTGCTACACATGTGCTTGAATACCTCCTATTGTAAAAACTGAGCTTAATGTTTTGCTTATTTAGTGTATACTGTTTTGGTTTGGACAGCTTGGAATTGGTTAATTACCTTAAAAATGAACTAACTTAAATTTGGCTTAACTTTTAACCAAACATGCACTGCAACCCTCCAAGAGAAATGGTTAAGATTATTGAGCTAAACACAGATTTTTCAATGAGGATGGCTGAAATGGTCATTTCTCTATTCTTAATTGAACTAAGTGATAGTAGAAGAGATCGTGATAAGATTAGGGATAGTAGATTGAAGATAGTCTCGAGCAAAGGGTGATCTCCATTATATAAGCCTTGATTTGTTTTCGATTTGTGAGTGCATAACTTCAAACTCCTTAACCTAAATTAGAGTAGGTGCAATTTCTTTAATTTTATAATGGATTGGATGATAGTGTTTAATTGTACATGCATTTACTTGTATGTGATTTGCATCCAACTAACTTGATTAAAAACCCTGATTATATTGTATTGAATGCATACCTTTGTCTCTGTCCCACTTATTAAGCAAATTGTTGCTCATTTCCTTACATATTCTTTTACATGTTTAGAGTTAAATCCGGATCTCACCTACTTCTCCTGTTAACAATGAGTGGGTCTAGGGTGTAAGGATCAAGAAGAAATGGTTAGACTTTTGTTTTACGTTGTTTATTGTTATAACTTTTTGGAAACAATTAGTTGGGTCTTCCCTAGCGGCCTTGTGGTTTCAACCCTTGATTTGTACTGTATTTAACTTGAATCTATAATCTTAAAAGACTATTTTAAAAATATAACTTTTTCATGTGAATGTATCATTTGTAATTATAATTACAAATCAAAAGTCTTATTATACAAGTCTTTGATAAAGAATAATTTTGAAAGGTTAAACTATAGGTTTTATAGGTAATGGGAATTGAGTTGGATGCTTCGAAATAGTTAAGTCGATTACGCCTTATGTGGGTTAGGTTTATGATAGTAGCTGTGAGGCTAACTCCTATTTTAGGATAATTCACATGAATTATGGAAATGAATGATTTGAACCCAAATTTATCCTGATGGGAAATCAATAACAATACCATTAAGCTACAATGGTCTTTGTTAGGAATATAGGTTATTTATTTTGTACATTTTCTATTCTATTTTCTGTTTCTTTTCTATTATTTTGTTATTCTTTTCCTACGTATACTTTGCCGTGTATAAAGCTTAGCTTGTACATTAGTTAGTAAATATAGTTACAAAAATTACTTCTAGAACTCTCGTCCATCTTTTTTCCCTGTTTCTTCATATTACATTCTCTGCATCATCACATAAACTCTAAGTTTTTTATCATGGTATCATAACTGTTTTTTGGAGTTCACCACGAGTAGTTCACCACTTGAAGATGTTTCCTCTCCATATTACATTCATGACTTGAATTCTCAAAGTTCAGTATTGATCACTCCTGTATTATTTGGTCTCAATTATAATACATGGAGTAAATCCTTCTTGTTGGCACTTTCTATAGCAATAAGGATGGCTTTATGGATGGATTACTACTAAAGCTTGAGAAAATTGATAAATTGTGCTCGATCTAGAGTCGATGCAACAATTTAATTATTGCATGGCTATTGCGATCCATTTCTCCACCGATTGCGTTAACAGTCATCTACATGCATTCTACTAAACAAATCTTGGACAAGTTGAAGGTACATTTTTCCTACCCTGTTGATTTGAGAATTTGCCAATTATATCATATGTTGAGTACTGTTATTCAAGGTTCATGAAGTGTTGACGAATACCTTACTTAATTGACTATAATTTGGGAGGAGTTACAAAATTTTAAACCACTTCCACATTGTTCATGCGAAACATATGATCAAAAGTGTTTCAATAAATTTGATAAAGTGGCTCAAAAAGATTATGTGTTTAAGTTTCTTAATGGCCTTAATGAGAGTTTCTCGGCTCTTTGTTTTCAAATCCTTATGTTAAAGCCTTTTCCTACTTTGGATGAAGCTTATAATCTAGAGGTTCGAGACGAGTTTCAGAGAGCAAATGGGCCTAGGGATTTAGTTCTCTCGAAGGTGTTTGCTATGGTTACTATTGTAAGCCCTAAAGTTAAGTCAAATAATCGTAGGATTGAACTTAGAACACAAAGTTTAGGGCGATCGATTAAAGAATTCGGTCAAACTTAAATTATAAATTATAGATAGAAATATTAGTAAAAATGACCCCGTAAACTTGAATTTAAGAAAATAAGTAATAAAATAGGAGATTATAAAATTGTCAAATTTTAAGTATAATAATTGTTAATTATCGAAAAGGCGAAAAGTCTAATTTAATAACTAATAAATTACTAGAGATAGATTATATGTATACTAAAAATCATAGAATGACCTAAATAATAATTAGGAATATTCACATGTACCCCATATATATTTACGTGAAAATAAAAATACTCGAAATTACTTAAATTGTCTAAAAACTTATTAAATAATTAAAGAAAATTATTAATTAATTAAGAAAAAATTAGAAAAAAAATTTGAGGAATAAGAAATGATATGGATTTGGTCGTGGTAAGTCAGGAAGTGAAGAAGAAAATTAACCAATCAAAATCAAGCAACACAAAAGGTAAAAATTAAACGATTTGGGCAATGTCTTGTCTAATTAAATGTACAATAATTACTACAAAACTCTATAAATAGGGAAAAAATTACAAAGCTCCTTTAGACAGTTAGAAGTGAGAAAAAAAAAAGAGTGCAACAAAATTGAAAGAGAAAAATTAGGGTTATAAAAAAAAAAGGAAATCTGTGCAATAGGGGCTAGTGAACTAAACCCATATATTACCATCACCTAGGACCGAGCCACCACCACCACTACCACCTCACTCCAGACCCACCGCCTGGACCAGCCGATACACCTGGATCGATGTTGGAAGCCCAAAAGTCATCGGACCGGGTGAGTCTTTCATTTGCTCCAATTTTGTATAATTTCTTAAAATTATTTATTTTGCTTAGAAAATTATGAAATTTATTACTCTGAGGTTTTATTGTATGTAGATTTAGGGAAAAATAGTGATTAAATTTAATAACATTTGAAAATATAGGGTTCTTAATAAATTAAGCCAAACTGAGCATGATTAGACCTAGAAATAAATAGGCTTAAGAGTGTAGTTTGGAGCTCAAATTTTTTCTATAGAATGCTTAAGTGATATAGAACAGTGCTATGAAGCCATTTTTCTAAATTTAATTTTTGAAATTTTTAAGTAAATTTTTAGCCTTAAAATGATAGAAAAATTAGGTAATTTTAGGTTAATTTGGTGATTAAGTCATTAATTACTGATTTAGATAGTAATTAGATGTTTAGGGATGTTAATCTCTGATGTGGAAACCTAATCCTAACCTTTGGAGTGTTATGTATAATTAATGAAGAAATTAGGTGGTAATTATATTAGGAATATGTAGAATTAGAAGTTTAATAAATAAGAAAAATTAGGTTTATTTAGATAATATAATAATAAAATCAGTATATAATAAATTTGAAACAAAATTTAATTTTAAGTAATTGTATAAAAAATGTAAGATTTTCTCACATCAGGAATAAATTCGGTACTCCAATTAGGATTAGCGTGTACCAAACAGTTTAGAATACTAAATTAAGACCTAATATGATATTATAATACTTGAGCTTAATGTGATTAATTTCATATTAAGATTTAATCATATTTAAGATTTCAGAATCAAAACTAGAATTTAATTCAGAAACCGAGCCTCGAAATAAGGTAGAACGAATCATTAATAAATAATAGGTATACATGAAATGAGTTAAATTATAACTTAGAATATGAATCATTAAAGTATGAGTACTAAAAAGACCTATTTGTATTATAGGATACCTAGAGACGAACCAGTTTGCAACTAAGTGATTGGGCGACTGAGAGTTCCAAGTAAGTTGGGTTATTACTTACTGTATTAGATACTATTTTATGGTACTCAGAGACTTAAGATTGTGTATGGTTGTGATTATAAGTAGTTTATGCATGTGTTTGATGTATCTGAATTCGTGCTGAAATTTGTAATGTGATTGATTTTGTGTTATGACTAGATTGGTGTGAAATTGTTTAAACATCCTAAATGAAATTTAATCTTATTCGACTTTAATGACCTAAATTTTCATGCATTGCAACCTTTTAGGGGATCATTAGGATTCTTTAACCAAATATCGACACTTTCGATAAAGATAGCGCTGGATAGCAATTGGTCATTTTCTTATCCTTAATCGAACTAAGTGACAGGAGAGGAGGTCGCGGTGAAGATGAGAGCATTGGTTCGAAGGATAGTCTTAAGATGAGTAGTGTCTCCATTGTACAAACCTGGGTTTGGTTGTGAGTTGTTGCATAACATGAAAACTCCTCAACTCAGATTAGAGCGGGTAAAATTTCTCTGATTTCGCAATGGACTGGACTACGTTGTGTAATGACATTTGCTTGTTGTATTGCATGAAAATAATTGCTTGATAATCTTGTTTGTGTTTGTATACATTCATGAGTCTCCAATTCAACTTACTGAGTTGTAATTGCTCATACCCATATAGATCCTTTTGCAGGTCCTAATTTCTAAATACTTCAAGTATTATGTCGCCTTACAATTATCCAAAGGTTAGTTCTTTTGAAACTCGAGGTGTGAGGATCAATTCACTTAGCAGTGGATGTGTATCTAGAGTATCCTTTATAGTTTAAAAATGAAAGACTGATAGTTATTATGTAAATTAGTGAACTATTATGTTTATGTAGAGTTTCTTGAAAAGTTCGGTAGACTTTACATATAATTATGTATGTTGATTAAAAATTTATGATAATTACTGTAATTTTAGCTAATTACTTAATTAGACTATTTACTTCAAAGCGAGAAGTCGTCGATGCCTTGTATAGATCATATCTATTGTAGGTATTGTGAGGCTAGTTACGATCATAGAATGGTTTACACGGTGAGACTGTTGCGATTCTGTGATTTCGGGGCGTAACAACTATGAGTGAAAATAAGTAGCGTAACAAAGGAGATATTGTTTGTAGCCATTGCTGAAAGAGAGGATACTTGAAGGAGAAGTGCTATAAACTTATTAGTTTTCCTCTATACTTCAAATTGAATAATAATACTAGGCAGTGCACTTTTGGTCTAAATTACGTATTTTCTAAACGTGGTTCAGTTGATTCTACACATAATACAGTTAGTTCTTGTTCCTTTATTACTGATTTGAATATTAGTTCTAGCATTTCTTTCAATGGGAATTTGTTAGGGCTCAATTTTTCAAGGGAGGAATTTCTCAACTTACTTAGCATGTTGCATGTTTCTAATAATAATACTTCTTCTAGTGCTGCTATATCGACACCAGTAGTTTCTTGTCCATCAATTGTTTTGCAAGACAAAACTCAAGGAGAAGCTTCTATGAGTCATTTGGCAAGTACTTTCAAGTTTTCTTTTAATCAAATACAAGATAATTGTGTTGATTGGATACTGGATTCGGGTTCCACTAATCATATGGTTAGCACCATTTCCTTGTTTCATTCATATGTGGCTATTAAAAATAGACGAATTTACTTGCCTAATGGTTAACAAGTAGCTGCTACACATGTTGGGACAATGGTGATTTCTTCAACATTAGTTTTATATAATGTCTTATTTTTGCCTTCATTCAAGTATAATTTGATCTCTGTGACCAAATTATCTCAAGACTGCAATTATGTTGTTCTTTTCATGAAGAATCTTGCTTTTATTCAGGACTCTTCCAATCAGAGGGTGATTGGATAAGTTAAATCAAAGGGTGGCTTATACTTGTTGGAGCAATAAGTTATATCTCTGAAATCTTGTTGAGGTGAAGGTGCTTTTACTAATATTAAGGGTGTAAACAGCATGTTTCTTTCTCATGTTTTGTTAGGATTGCCCGAAAATTTTGATGTTTGGCATTTTTGTCTTGGTCATCAGTCTCATGACTAAATGAAACAAATAAGTCAAGTTAATAATGATGTTCACTGTACTCACTTTCAATGCATGATTTGTCCTCTATTCGAATAGAAACGTAATCCATTTCCCTTACATGTTCGAAGAACATGTATATCTTTTGAATTGGTTCATATGGACATTTAGGGACCTTATGCTACTCTTACTATTGAAGGTTATCGATATTTTCTCATAATGGTTAATGATTATACCAGGATTACATGGGTTAATCTTATGAGAACTAAACATGAGATGTTTATGGTTGTTTAATCTTTTTACAATATGGTTTATGTTCAATTTAACTCTTGTGTTAAGGTGATTCGTAGTGATACTAGTTCTGAATTTATGTTGTCAAATTTTTATTCTTCTAAAGGCATTGTTCATCAAACCACAACGCCTCAATAAAATGCTATTGTAAAAAGAAAACACTAATACTTGTTATCTACTGCTCGTGCTTTGCTTTTGTTAAGCTCTCTTCCCTTGTGTTTTTGGGGGGATGCTATTCTAACAACTATTCTTCTTATTAATAGATTACCAACAGATGTTTTTGGAGGGATCTCACCATATCAAATGTTGTTCCATAAAGTTCCATCTTCTTCTCATATTCATGTGTTTGGTTCATTGTGTTTTGCATCTACTCTTCTGAGGAATAAAACAAAATTTAATCTGCATACTTAGCCATGTGTATTTGTCGACTGTCTAACTATTGTCAAGGGGTATCGAGTATATGATTTAGCTCAAAGGAGATATCTTATATCTTAAGATGTGCATTTTGTTGAAAATGTATTTCCTTATAAGATACATTCTTCCTTGGATACAGCTTCTAGTAAGTCTTCAGTCTCCTCGCCTTCAACTAAGTCTTCTTCTTATATGGATCATCTATTTTCTCTGTTTCCTCATGACATATTAGTTCAACACAGTGTTGTTGGACCTACTATAGATTGTTCTGATGTGTGTAGTGCACCTGTTGAATGTCTTAGGCGCAGTACTTATGCAAAGAAAATACCTTCCTATCTTACAAACTATCATCATAGTCTTCCCTTACACATTGATTCCAATGTTGTTTCATCAAGTTCTACTGCACATCCATTGAGTATAGTGTTGAGTTATAATTCCCTATCTCCTTCTTTTCAAGCTTTTGTTGTCCAGTTATCTTAGTATTGTGAGTTACAACTAATGATTTAGAGAAAACTACTAAGCCTTGGTGTACGGTGATGAATGAAGAGCTAGATGCTCTCAAAAACAATACTTAGAGTATTGTTCCTTTGCCTTTTGGGAAACATACGATAGGATGTAAGTGGGTGTATAAAATTAAGACTAAAGTTGATGGATCTATCGATAGGTATAATGCTCAGCTTATAGCTAAAGGCTATAGTCAAAAGGAAGGTTTTGATTATACAAAGATTTTTAGTCCAGTAGTTAAGCATACTTTTGTTTGTTTATTGTTTTGCTTGGTTGCACATTTTAACTGGCATGTGCATCAAATGGATGTTCACAATGCCTTCGTGAATGGTGATTTACTTGAGGAAGTTTTGATGAAAATTCCACTTAGTTTGATTGTTCCTAATTGGATTTCTTATAAAGGAAAGCTTATTTGTCAACTTAATAAATCACTTTATAGTCTTAAACAAGCCTTGTGACAATGCAATGCAAAACTAACACGGTCCCTCTTAGCTTATAGCTTTACACAATCTTATTGTAATTATTCCTTATTTGTTAAGGGTTTTAGTGATGACATGTTGGTAGTTTTGGTTTATGTTGATGATATTGTAGTAGCTAGTAAACAGCTTGTGCTCATCAATTAGTTTAAGAATTTCATGCATACTTAGTTTAAAATCAAAGATTTGAGGATTCTTAAGTACTATATTGATCTTAAATTGGCACGTTCTCCATGTGGTTTAGCTTTGTCACAGTGCAAATTTGCTTAATGAGATAGGTTTTCTTGGTTCCAAATCAGTTGCAACACTTATTGTTCCTAATAACCAACTTTCTAGGGATAATGATTTTGAGCTTGTTGATGCTTCTAACTACCACAAAGTAGTTGGCAAACTTCTATATCTTTGCATTATTCGGCCATATTTGACTTATGTTGTTCATGTACTTAGTCAATTCATAGGTAGACCAAGGCGTGTTCATCAGCTAGATTGTGAGCGGGTGCGGCGTTACATCAAGGTTATGGTTGGATAAGGTCTATTTTTTTTCAAAAGATTTTGATTTAGTTATTCATGTGTACAATGATAGTGATTGGGGAGGATGTCCTGACTCAAGACGATTTACTACAAGTTTTTGTGTTTTTCTTGGACAATCACTTACCAATTAGAAATCCAAGAAACAAACAACAATTGTACGGAGCTCCATTGAATTTGAATATCAAGCAATTGCATCTACTACTTGCAATGCACACTAGTTGATTGCTATGTTCAAAGAGTTTTACGTTATTACTCCTTCGCTTGTACAATTAATTTGTGATAATTAGTTGGCCATACATATAGCCAAGAACCCTGTCTTCCATGAACACACCAAACATTGTGAAATGGACTTACATTTTGTTTGTGACAAAGTGGCTGAGGGTGTTATCTTACCTATTCATGTTCCTACAATGAGTCAACCTGCTGATATCTTTACAAAAGGACTTGTTACAGCGTAATTTACCTCTCTCTTGGCCAAGATGGGAGTAATTAACATTTACTCTCCATCTTTGTGTGGGGTGACTGTGGTTGTGTTAGGAATATAGATTATTTATTTTGTACATTTTCTATTTTTTTGTTATTCTTTTCCAATCTGTACTTTGTTGTATATATAGCTGAGCTTATACATTAGTTAGCAAATATAATTACAAAAATTACTTCCAAAATTCTGGTCCATCTTTTTTTCTTTGCTTCTTCATTTCACCTTTGCTACGTCATCACACGAGCTCTAAATTTCTTATCAATCTTGACAATGATGTCTTTTCATTTAAAACTAGCATCTTGAGTCATGTTTCCTACACTTTAAATATAATTAGAGTAACCGTTTGGTTTTTACTATATCCATTGTGGAAAATTCATATTTTATTTAAATATGTCAAACATAAAGTCATAATAATCAACATATAACATGAAGGAAAATTGATTTTAGTCGCATTCATTGGAAGCATTATATAAAACATTATACCTAAATAAAACGCGTCACAAAATTCACTAGATCCACTACTACGACACTTAGTTGACTGATTTGATATCAATTTATTTTGAATGTAAATTAATAAATGAATGACGTAAATCTGTTTTCATGCATCACATATAACCGTTCTAACAATCTTTCTATTTTCATAAGGACAACAGTTCAAGCCGGACTTACACTTGATTAATCTTTCATCTTATGTTAGGTATGACATTACGTATACGATCTATAAAAATTCAACGTAGGGCTTCATCCACATATTTATTTTGCCTATTTACAATACTTATCTCCTTACTTTTGCATACTTAAATATGATGTGTCATCGTCATGTCAACATTATTAATTATTTTATTTAAATGGCATAATTATGTATGTATAATAATTAGCCAAAATGATTTAAATTTTGAAAAAAAAAATCAGAAAATTAAGAAAAAAGAAAAGTGCAAGTTTGTTTTTCCTCAAATAGTACACTCCAACATATATTATCACATATATATATATATATACCTATATATTAAATATTATATAAATTATTAAAAATAAAGGGAAAACAAAGAAATTCGAAAAAATATTTAAAAAGAAAAAGAAAAACAAGTTTAAAACTGTTGGAGAGTAGTAACTTATGTTAAAAACTTTAAGTAAGACTAAAATCGCAACGATATCGGTATCTTCACCTTAATGGTTTAGCCCAGTAATTATTGTTTATGATGAAGATGTGATCATACCAGTCTGAGCGAGATCTCGAAAACCATTTTCGACCCCACAACCAATCCTCTGGACCAGAAATATATCTTTAGCTCATAAGTAACAGTAACGGTTTTGTTAGCATAATTACAAGTTATACTCTAGCCAAATTGGCGATTCATTTCAATAGGGAAATGGATTGTCTTTATTTCCACTATCGATATTTAATTTTGTACTTTTATTAATTTATTTACTTATTTAATGTCTATGTATATGTGTGACAAAATATGTTGGAGTGTACTATTTGGAGAGAAGAACTATGCATTTTTCTTTTCTTTTTCAAATTTCTGATTATTTTTTCATTTTTTTAATTATTTTAGTTAATCATTCTGTATATATAATTATACTATTTAAATAAAATAATGAATAATACTTACATGACAAATGATATATTAGCATTTATGTCACGACAGTGTCCTAGTTAGTAAAAGTAGGGAGTAAAATATTGTATTTTAAAAAAAGTAAGATATCTGTTTACAAGATTGATCAATATAATTTATCCTTTCCAACCTAGAGTTGTATCATTCAATCCAACATTGTCGCATATGCTTTCAATATTTAAAACACAACTGCACCATTTTAAAGAAGATGGTGAGATATGTAATTTCTAAACGGTGCAGTGAAAAATCACCCGTTATAACTATTATTGATTTTTTTTTTTCTTCATATGGCAAGCCATCGCAATAATGAAATCAAACAATATGGAGGGCATGGGTTTACACTGCCCATCTATTTTTCTCTTCCTTTTTTTTTTTTTTTCCAACTGAAAATTCTTACTTTTCAAAAATATTCCCATTGTCTTATTAATTACATTTGATGGAGATTACAATTTACGTTTCACAATGTATCAACTTTCCTCCCTCTCTTCTTCTTCTTCTTCTTCTTCTTCTTCTTCTTCTTCTTCTTCTTTTATTTTTTATTTTTATCTCTCCCTTAGAATTCATTCAAACGGAATAGATATAGTAGCTTACGTTTATTCTACGTCGCAGGATACCCACAGCCCGAACCACACTTCCGAAAAACTAATATTAAGGTACACGAACTTAAAACACATCGAGCAAATATTTGTAATTTCGAAACCACAAGCTGTAACAAATATGTACACACAAACACACTTTAAATAATGCTACTAGAAAATCACATAGTAGGACATACCTATTTCTTATTATCGTAATATGGGTTCTTATCTTATCGTATCACTTGTACTACAAAATCAAATAAGAATTTTCTAAAGAACAAACTCGACAACCATTAAAATATTGCAATAGAAAAGGTAATGGGATGATTAGCACTTATTGCACTGCTTCTGTATATTTCATCGTCCTTAATAAGAAAATAGTCCGCGAACTCACATGCAATGGTCATTGTGCATACATATTACAAATTTTCATTTTACATTTGATGTACGATAAAAGTATCATAACACAAACCATTCACAGAATAACTATTTCTTGTGTTCTTGCATCCATCTAACGCCTTTTCTAAATTCTGCCTTATTGTAAAACTATTTAAAAATGTTGAAAATTTTCCAAAACGATTGGGGAAATTACAAGAACTTAGAGACATGTAAACATTATCGTAAAAGAGTTTTATTTTATTTGTCTTACATAGAGTTTGTCAAAAATAGATGTATCTTTTTCAAGATACAACTAAATAATATAATAACGACAATAGCAATCTCTTATTCTTAATTATTACACTAGAGTTTATAAAATATTTGGAAGGTTTTTTTTATTTTTTTTTCTTTTTCAAGAGTTGTTGTTTGTGGGAGAGAAAAATGAGTGAGAAATTATGAAAAGTTTGCGCAAAAAGTGCTGCAAAAGTAAGAAATATATTTCATTACTTTTCATTGGTTTCATAATGATCACTAAACACTTTTACTTTTAATCATTGGATCAAGTTGAATCTATTACGAACTGTTCTAGGCGATGGAATAATGAAATATCACGACCCAAATTAGTAAGGGCACATTAATTTCAGCGAATGATATAACTTTTGTATAAGCATGAATTTGATTATCAGCGAGCGAAAATTACTAGTAGCCCGACTACTTCACAATTTATCCAGATTATTAGTGTTGGTGACGTGAAAAATTTTGTCTCAACAAAGATTCATTTGGATCTCTTCGCAATCGATCCGGATTATTACTTGTACAGGTAAGACAAACGTTTTGTCTCAGCAAGGATTCAATCTGAACCACTTCGCGATATCAAAACCCACTGGTCTTCTCTCCTATTCAACTCTCACTAGTTTGAATCACTACTCATAGTGGTATGGATGGCTTCGGAAAATTCTAAAATACGAGAACTCTTACGCTTTAGTTAATTTTTGAAAACATTAAAGCTAGCCATTATTCATATTTTTAAATTTATTTACATAATTATAAATCTATTTAACATTTCCCCATTAAATTACCAATTGTGTGAAATTTCCTTCCAAAGTATAAAAGTATATGATGAATGGTATCTGTGATTCGAACCATTCTTTAATATAAGTTCTTCAAAGTTGTAAGAGTGTAGTGTATCAGTTGCTTTTAACTTGAATCCATACGGTCACAGAATAACTGAGCTAGGTTGGACCTATATGTCAGGCAATTTTGCTTCTAGTTTGGATGCCTGTATTTTTTTTAATTGAATATATATATATATATATATATGTGTGTGTTTGTGTATGTCTTTCTAAATATTAAATTTAAATAAATTTAATTGAGTCAAACTCAGATTTCATAATTTGTACGTTGAGTTTAAGTTTTAAAATTTCTAGTTAAAGTTGAGTTTAAACCTAGTAATCTATTATTTTGGATTTGACTTGTTTATATGAAAGCAACCAATTTATTTTTCCTCAAGATGATATTGCTTCGAGTAGGCTTATGCATGTGTCTCTTCAGCATTCTTCCAGAAACTCCAACTGTACTTGGAGGCTAAAGCAACACACAGCATAATGGAGTCCCTGCTTAGAGAATCATAAAACCATACCTCCAACAAATATGATATATCCGCTCAAATACAAAATAAAATTTAGCGAGTGATCTTGTAATACTTTTTTGGTTTTGGCGAAAGAATTATTGAGATTCTATCCATTTTGGGGGTTGTGCTGGAACTTTTGATGGGGGCGGGTCATACTTATGTTTTCGTGGGTGGGTTGGACGTGGTAATATACTTTTCAAAAATCAATAAATATTGTTAGTGCAAACATTACTTTCTTATCCAGGTATTTTCGAATAAGAAAAAGAAAAAGAAAAAAAGGCATAAATGGGTTCAACCCACAAAAGTGTTGCATGCCCAAAGTTGGGTAGGGAAGTTCACATCACATATCTTAATTAATCCCATTTGCTCCACCACACAAGTGTCACATGGGTGTTTCGTTCGTTTCGTTTCGTTTCGTTCAAAGACTACACAGTATACTTCTTTTAACATTTAAGCTTAAATAAATGGTTTGTAAGCTTTCCGGCCATGTAAATCAATTTCAAACTAGCTACAGCTTAGTGTCAATATAATGACGGGATTATACAATTGCATACTTATTTATTTCATTTTACTTTTTAAGTACAATAGGAAGTTCTTTATATTTATAATCAAAGCCAATTAAATTATTTACATTTATGTCAAAATTTGTTTATTTATTATTATTTTATTTTTGCTAGATCGGTTGGGTTACCTATATTTCTATTAACATAACAATATAGATCCTTTATGTCCACTCATGCTTGGCGGTACCAAAAAATTATTTAGTTGGAGCAAAGTACAAACAATTAAATTAAATGATTCATTTGAAACGTAAATGACTCTTGAATTTTAATACTCAATCAAAATCTAAATAACTTGGGCGGTTTGTAGTACAAATTTAAGGTATGTTTGTTGACTTTATAAGGATGGAATAAAATAATCAATCCTCATTTGTGGAGCTACACTCCTACCTTTGATTGGTAAAATATCTATTTCATGAAACTGACATTGTTGTAAGGGAAGGAATGACAATTCCTTTTCATGACAAAAGGAACAACTATTTTTATGCTAAGTCTTCAAAAAAATTATTAAAAATAACTATAAATTTTCTGTTCTATTGTTTAAGAATTGCAATATTATTTCGATCATCTTTTATTCAACAAAACAAAATGTCTCATTAAAGTATTTCCAATTTCGTCATCCTTTTCCAGCATTTCAACTTGTAGAGGATTAAAATTGTTCTATTAATAGAGTAATCCAAGCCCATTATCAATTTGGAATTAACTTCTTAAACTAAGTAATAGGACTCATGGAGTTCATTATATATTTGAGATAATTTTTGAAAAAAGATTAAAGAAACAATATTTTAATGTGAAACCTTCACTCTTCAAGATAAAACAAGTAATTCAAGCAAAAGTAAGTCTCACTCTCTCAAAGTTATAAGGTCAAATCCAAGAATCCCCAAATTTCCTTTTTATATATATATATATATATTTTGTTATTTATATATTTAAAACTCCTAGAACATTTGTTTCCTTCCTATCATTCTCTTCTAACCATCACATCAAATACTATTTTACATCATTTCTCTAAAATTAAATGTAACGTGGGACTCATGTTATACCTATATAATCATGTACGAATTAGACTTATTTATTGCGATTGTTGCTCTCCCAATTCCATTTCCTATAGCTGTTAGTATATGGGTGCCTATGCTGCAATTTTATTCGTTCCGTAAACCCATAAACGTCTTTTTATCATATTGTGAATTTCCATGCTTTCACCCACTAGAAATTATCTTTTTCTTGCTTGAAGAAGTCAAGTCGACGAGACTTTGAGGCCAAAACACTAACATAGCGAAAAAGTGGCAAATAAAGATCAATTAGAAATACCCTTCCTAAATTTTAACTTAGTTCAAGTTTACCCATTAAACTTCAATGTTGTAAGCCACTTTCTTAAATTTTAATAAATTAATAAATAACTCTTGTAGTTTACAAATAATTTATCTAAACTATGACATTGTTTTTGAAATATTTTTTAAACTTATTAAAGTGTACTTTAAAACTCTTTAAACTTTTATTATAGTATGATTTTTTTTTATAAAAATAAAAGTGTCTTTTATATTATTAATTTATCAAAATTTAGGAAATAATTTATAATATTTAAAAATTTTTAAAAAGTAAATCCATATTTAAATAAAATTTGAAGAATTATTTGTAATTTCCTCAAAAATATATGCAACGTTAAGGATCCATTAACTAGTGACCGGGGAGATTGGAATATCCTTAAACAGGTATTAAAAGACCAGTACTTTTACTTTGGCACTCGTAACACGACAAGGTTGCTCTTGAAAATTTTGACTGAATGGAATAAATCGTGAAACATATTAAGCCTAAATGGTCGTTATGTAAAAACTTTGGGAAATTTATAAAACATGATCTATTTTTTGGTACTTCTACAAATAAAAAACATGTACCTGGATTTCTGATAGATGAATAACATGTTACATGTGTTTCTTCACTTAGTGTTAAATGGCATATAGAGGATACAAGATAATTTTTTATTGGTTCATAACGATTAATTTAATAAATAATATTATTAAAATAGATTTAATTAAATAATATAAAGATAAATTATGTAGACTACCTTTATAAATTTTATAAATTATATTGACACCTCCTATTTTTCAAAATCCAACAATTATACCCCTTGTTTGAAAAATATCGATGTTGATGTGGCCAGATTGCTATGTTAGCATTATTAATAATTATTTTTAAATATTATAATTAAATATATTAATAATTAACTTAAATAACAAAAATATGAAATAAAATTTGAAAATTTTCTTTTAAATAGGACCTAGTTTTATATGCACACACACATACATACATATATATATATATGTATATTATAGATATATATAGTAATAGAGTAAACTAATAAAAATTAAAAAAAGGAGAAAAAACTGGAAGATTAAAAGAAATAGTTACGGGGTTGCACATTTTGAGGTGTTTTTCTTGTTACTCCTTTCCGTATTTTCAATAGCGCAATACACTACTTCCACGTGGTTGGGTCTCCATGGATTACGGATTCCATGAAATGATGAATAATAATAGTCATGTGAAAAATTCTATTATATCACTAAAAAATAACTATATAATACGGTAATTTTTAAATTTAATAAATTATTTTAATTTATAATAAAATAATATGTATTAACCGTAAAAGAAACTATTGATAGATCGTCGATATTTTTATTTTTGTTAATTTTTGTACTTACATAATTCACTTTTAAGTGATGATAGTATAGAAACCCTATAATAGTGATATTAAATCTTATCAGTTAATTACAAAGTTATAATAGTTTTACAAATGGATTTTCATTTGTAACAAATTCTATGATATTGGCCAATAATTACTAAATAATAATAAATTTATTTCTGGGTGATATTGTCCGAGTCATATCCACTATAGGCTCAATCGGTAATTTGAAAGACCGAGAACTGTTGTGACTATTATTATAATAATAATTGTTATTGATAATGACTAAACCACCGAATCTCAAATCGATCTCCTGTTGAGCGAAGTACTACCACCTACAATTCGCAGACTTCTAGTTACTGCCGTGCTACCTTGCCGGAGTGCATGGCCACCTGGTAACCTCTTGAAAGTAAGCACACCGAGACTCCTGGCAAAATACGATACCCACCGTCGTCTTCTCGCTACATCATGACCATAACCTCTATTAAATTAAACACTACGATCGGCTAGCAATAAAAGCATGTACTTGCCCTGCTCGCAGTCAATAACCCAGCACACCAAGCACGAGCCAACATAAGACGGGATATCGAAACTTCATTGGCCTTCACCATACTCACGTTCACTCAAGGGAACACGGGCGTGAATCCGTCTCAAACCGATGAGTTTTCAACTTTTTTTCTTTTGAGGTCGCCATAAGTGTTCCATCCACTTTTTGATGGGCAGCCACCTAGAATTACCGATGAATCGCATGACCCAGTTTTATAAATGGATTGCGACCTACTTTTTTTTTTTTGATGAAGTTACCTTTCTGATCACTCTAAAGTTGGGGTAGCTAGTAGCTATCTTGTTTATTTTGGAGAGTCGGGGGTGCACGAACCTCCCTAGTGGAGGTTGGGTGACCAAAAGTATATATGTTTTTTTTTTTTTTCTTACAAAAATGCTTTCCTGAATTTCTTTTATCTTTCGAATTTGTTTTATTAAGAATTACTATTACTATATATTTATATATTTTAGTAATTATCGACCAATAATATTACAACATATGTCCTTTTCTATGCTTTAACAAAAGATAAAAAAACACAAATCATGTAGTCATTAGAAATGAAAACCTTAGGTTACTTATTTGCAAAACTACTATAACACACATTATATTTATGTAATTAAAGCT
This sequence comes from Lumnitzera racemosa, assembly GCA_024138005.1. Taxonomy (NCBI): domain Eukaryota; kingdom Viridiplantae; phylum Streptophyta; class Magnoliopsida; order Myrtales; family Combretaceae; genus Lumnitzera; species Lumnitzera racemosa. The sequence continues at coordinate 103,697,609 of JAMXBC010000008.1, read as the reverse complement.
AACAAAAAAATATAACCAAAACTTCCAATTTCTAGAGTGACCCTTTTATAGTAAATTCTCATTATATAATCAAAATTTCATTAGAGACAACCGACCACTTATCGAAACAGCTAAACATTATTAGGTAGTATTTGGTCAGTAAAATCGAATAATATATAGGAAACTAGACAGCATAGTATAAGATGAGTAGGATAATATAACTCTCTTATACTAAGTTTGGTGTATACAGTGAATTTTTAGAATCGAAAAATTTTGAAAAATGTAAACCTTGATTACTCATATTATCAATTAAAATAAAGTTTAGTACTATTACTTAAGAACTTGATATAGGATTATTTCTTGAATTTCAAAAATATATTTATTTTATACATTGAAATAGAATTTGGTACCATCATATATGATATAAATTTTTTAATTTTAATCTAATACCTCAAAACCTTTTTTATCTGATAATTTTGGTTAATATGCAACTCAAATAACGGTCCTCAATACCGTGACATAGAAATATGGCAAATAAGCAATACCTTACTATCATCATCCATTTCAAAAGTCGCTACACTTTCATGCGTAAGGAATACATAGGAACATTAAGATGCTGTTTCAATGAGAGATAAATATTTTTCTTCGAATTGGATTATTTTAGTATCAGTTTCTCTCAATGTCGGTTAATTTTATTTGAAGTCTAAACTTGAATTGCTTAGAACAGAGGTGAAGAAAGTTTGAATAAATCTTCCATTTATCTCCCTCATCTAAAACGTAATACAGCGATTTCAGAAAATTGGCAGCAATAGATTTATAGGAAAATCATAACATCCAAAAATATCTAAAGCAGAAAGAAATTTCAAATAAGGTGTCATTTATCTTAATGAAGGAACCCAAAAAAAAAAAAAAAACTCATCGTGAGCTTTGAAGTAACCATAAAGTTTAAAAGATTAAATTTCCTTATCACAATTTATATATTAACTTTACAACTTTTACAATTATACATATGAACTTTCAATCAATTTAATTATACATCAAATTAAAAATTTAATTATTACCATCTACACATTAATTTACTCTAATTCTCACTATTAGTCTAGTTAAAAGAGTCATACAACTCTCAACAGGTGACCACCAATTACTCTTTGCAAATAGTAAGTCATAACCCAATTATGGGCAACTACTCAATTGATTGGTCGTGGTAATTAAGTTAATAACTAAATTTTTTACTTTTTGCAAAATAGTAGGTCATAACCCAACTATGGACGACTACTCAATTGACTGATCGTGATAATTAAGTTAATAATTAAATTTTTAATTAAATATATAATTATATAAGTTAAAACTTTATATATATATATAATTGTAAGAAGTGGTAAAGTTGATATGTAAAATCGTAATATCGCCCCATAAACAATTAAGTAGAACATTGCTTTGAGATATTACCAAAAATCATCTTTACTGTAACTATGTCTTTAATTTTCCAGTCCCTTTTTCCATTTATTGATTTTTATTAATTCATTTAGTTAATACATATATATAATATATAAGTGTATGTGTGAGCATGTGTAAAGCTAGGTCCTACTCTAAAGAAAAATTCAATAGATTTTCTTTTTTCCAATATTTTTCCTTTTTTTTCATTATCTAAGCTAATTAAAACATATTTTATAATGTCTAAATATAATAATTAATAATGCTGACGATAGCGATGATATATCCACAACCTAGTCATCTTAGCAACCATATAATTAAATCCAGGGTTGTCAGTAGTGGATTTTTGAATAATAGGGTGTTAGTATAATTTATAAAATTCATAGAAGTAGTTAACGTAATTTATCCTAATATACGTAAAAAGTTACTAAAAGTGCCAAAAAATGGAAAACGAACCAAAAGTTGGCAATGGTATTTGATTATAATTTTTAATTGAATAAATTTAGTAATATTATTTTATTAAGTTAATTACCGTAGACTAGTAAGACGATGACATTCACATGCAGTTATATATGATAATAAAACACAAGTTATGAGTTTGTTGAAACGTTTGATTGCAAAAATGCTAAAATACCTATCAAGTATTTATAACTTTCCCTATATATATATATATATTTGGTTTTTATTGTTGACATCTTCATGGGTGACAATATCACAAACTAAATCATCTATATTGTAGTTGTCATATATATATATATATATATATCACTCAAAAGTGATATCAGGAGTGCTCTTGAATATGAAGAAGCGTTTTTATTGTGATCATCATATTTGCAAGCTGCGGAGGGGTTATCATAAGAAAACCCTTGGTTATATATTACACCAAAATGTATATATAAATACTTGCAGAAAGGGAGTTATTTTGAGGGGTTGTCCTAGGCGAAAATATTACGCGAAGAACTTGTGACATATATGTATATATGTATAATGATAAAACGAAATAATTTAAAAATGAAAATAAAAGCCACAGGCCGTGTGGATCATGTCAAGTCCAAGTGGGTCCAACTCCATCGTGGACATAAAGTTCTTATTAATGTCCACTTTGAAAGATGATAGCGATATTATGGTTCTCTATTTCCCGGTAGGCAAGCAAAAGCAATTCAATGGCAATGGGCGGGGCAGGGCAAGGGAAAAACAATATTTGGAAAACATAAACACGCTTTCCTTTTTCTTTTCTTAAATATTAAAAAAGAAAAAGGCTTCCCGATTTCCAACTTTTCGGTTTCTGGTTACGATGATCCATTTCCATTTACCAATAGTTTGCAGTTCCCACTTTTCGTTTTCATTATTATTCTGACCAGAAAAAAAGAAGAAGAAGAAGAAGAAATAAAGTATAAATCAAAGTTTATTTATTTATTTATTTTTGAGCTTATCGGAGACTCAGGACCACAACGGTGGTAGCATTGTATGGTAGCTTAATTATTTTAACTTTATGAGCCATCATCGATTGAGTTGAGTTGCTTTAGCTTTCATTGAAAGTGAGGATCATGACGACTTGATCGATCACTTCTTTATTTTCTGTTACTTCTTTGCAAGGAATTAAGCCATTAATTACGGTGCCTCTTTGATCGACACTTTTAATGAAGAGATAATGATTAATATCATCAAAGCCTCCTCATTTCCTTGGATAGGATCATAGGATATTACATATTCTCATATTTCACTTTTGTTTTTTTGGTGGTCCTAGAAAATGTCCATCTAAGACTGGAGATTTAGGAATAAAATTAGGTTTTCCAATGATGGAGAAGATAATTGCAAGCGTGTCTTGTCTTGAAATTGGAAAAAAAAAAAAAGAAGAAAGAAGAAAATTATGGTAGTTTTAGTAGTTGAAAAGTATAGTGGAATACTACTTATGAATAAGCTTGAATAGAATAAAATCGTAGCTAATAAATTTAAAATAATAGTAATTAACATCTTTACTATATATATATTGTGTATATATACATCCCATGAAAGCAAATATCATATCAAATTGGAGATATAGTTTAGAGCCATCTAATCTAGATTGCTTAACATATGTATATATATATTGTTTTTGTTTTTCCATTTTTCTATTCTTTATTTTCTTCTTCTTCTTTTTTTTTTTTTATGATAATATGTTCTAAACTATAAGCATTACCAAAAGCCTTATGTGCATTCAACTTTTTATTTATGTTGATAATTAGAAGTATTGGAGCACTTATAGCCCAATTTCATTTATATAGAGGGAAAAAATTTGGATATGACAACCATAACGAAAGATAAATTCGAACTCTTATTTAGTAAATCACTCGGACGTAGAAAATATACACTACAAAAATTTTCTAATAATGTAGTCAACAAACGGTAAGGAACATAGTTTTAGTAGCTAATCCAATTATTTAATTTTAATTTTATTTATTATAAAGGAACTGCTCTTTGTGAAAAGAAAAAAAAAAGCTTTACGAGAATTTGTAATGGGTAGCTCTCAACAAAAGGTGAAAAAAAAAAAAGTCATTTGCCCATAAGAAATCTATCATCAAATGTTGGCTAAGAAGAAATCCATTATGCAAAGCATGAATAAATTGATAGGAGAAGGATATTGTAAGCCCCACAACTAAGCAATCCGATGTTTCAATCGGTTGAAAGACCTGATCGAACCTAAATTATAAAGTAAAGCTAGAAATATTAGTAAACCGATCCCGTAAGTTTGAATTTAAGAAAATAAATAATAAAATAGGAGACTCAAAATTTTCAAATTTTAAGTATATAACTCGTTATTTATTGAAAATGCGTAAAATGTATTCCGGTACTTAATGAATCACTAAAGATAAATTATATGTATACTAAAAATTATAAAATAACCTAAATAATATTTAGGAATATTTATTTGTACTATATATGAATTTACATGTAGGTATAAATACGCGTAATTACTTAAAATACGCCAAATGTGCTAAAATTATACTAAATAATTAAAGAAATCAAGAAAAATGATCCAAATCAAGTCGTGGCAGGTCAGAATCCACAAAATAAAAATTAACCAATTAAAATCAGACAACACAAAAGCCAAAGAAAAAAAAAGAAAAGGAAAACTGTGCAGTCAGAGCAACAAAAGAGAACCTAGATCCGACGGGCAGCTGGGGGTGGACAGCCACCATCACCACCACACGGTGGTGGCAACGCCCAGGTGGGCCGACACACCCATGGCCATTGGAGTTGGCCGAAGTCACCGAGATCGGTGAGTCCGATTTCTAGTCCGATTTCTAGTCCAATTCTTGTGTAATTTTACAAAAATAGTAAATATTCTTAAAAAATTATGAAACTTGTTATTATGGAATATTTTTGTATGTCGTTTTTATGAAAAATATTATTTTTATGAAAATATGTCTCATGATATAGGAAACTTAAGAAATCGTACAAAACCGAGCATGTTTCGGTTTAGAAATAAATGACCTTAGGAGTGTAGTTTTGAACCCAAAATTTTTGTGTAGATTACTTAAATGATAGAGAACAGTGCTATGAAACCCATTTTCAAAAATTAATTTTCTAAATTTTTAGATAATTTTTAGGCCCTAAAACGAGGCATAAAATGGGTAATTTAGGGTTAATTAAGTAATTAAATGATTAATTACTGATTTAGTGAATAATTATATATTTTAGGATGTTGAAATATGATGGAGTATGATACTTGTAGCATTTAGGGTATTACATGTAATTATTAGGTTAATTATGTAGTAAATGATTAATAAGGAAAAATAGTTAACTTTAAGTTAATTTTGTAAATTAGTGAAATTATGAGTAAAATCTGATTTAGGATGAATTTAGATATTTTGAAATGATAATTGATGTTTAGGGATGGTAATTAAAGTGATAGAAATATTAGAAATGCATTATGTACATAATAGGCAATAATGCATAATATGTAATTTTTGAAAATATAATAAATACAAAATATTAGGATAAAAATTGATATTATATAAATAATAAGGTTATATAATAAATCTGATAAGAAACTTGAATTTATGTAATTATATGAAAAATGTAAAAATTTCTCATATCAGGAGTAAATTCGGTATACTAATAAAGATATAAGTGTACCGAATGAAATAAAATACTGACTAGGGGTAATAATGATATTTAGGAGATCGGAAAGTAATGTGATTAATTTCACATTATGAGTTGAAATGAATTTCTAGGGTTGGAATATAAAACATTACTTAGAAATCGAACTAGAATCGATGTGGAAATCGAACCAGAATCGATGTGGAAATCGAACCCAAACCTAACCCTAAACCTAGAATAATTATAAAAGACTTAAGACCTAGATAATTAGGCATATTAAACCCTAAACAAAACTTAATAATAAGTGTTATAGGATAAAATGAACCTATAATAGTTATATGAAAAGCTGAAACTACTTTTGTGTTATAGGGATGATTGGCGATGGCCTGAGCAAATCGGACCTCGAGTGAGTGAGCAAGGAGTCGAGATAAGTTGGGAATTAATACACTGCTGTATTTTGGAGGCTTGAGATTATGCTTGGTTGTGCTTGTTAGATAGTTGGCTTTGTGTATGTGCTTAATTATGGGTGATATTATGATTCTGTTTGTTGATCTATCATGTATTGTATGACTTATGACTTGTATGAAATGATTGATCACCCTAAACTGGACTTAATCTAATAGACGACCAGTAATCATAATCGGACATGTATGGCAACCTGTTAGGGGAACTTAGGACTTTTCGGCCAAATACCGACCCCTTCGAAAGAGATAGCGCAGGATTGCAAAATGGTCACTTCTTCATCCTTAGTCGAACTAAGTGACAGGAGAGGAGGTCGCGGTGAGGGTGAAGACAGTGGTTCGAAGGTAGTCGCGGGAGGAGCAAGGTCTCCATTACACGAGCCTGGGTTTGGTCGTGAGCTGTTGCATTAATGGCAACTCCTTAACCCGAATTAGAGCGAGTGCAATTTCTCTAATCTCATGACGAGCCGGACAATGTCGTACGATGGCATTTGCTTGCACATGCATTGCACCTAATAAGTGATTGAAAATCTTGTTGTGTGTATAGTATAGTCTTAAGTCCTCCATCCTAACTTACTGAGCTGTGGTTGCTCACATCCCTATAGACGTCGTGCATGTGCTGGCTAAGAAGCGGCAAACAACTACTCTGAAGCTAGCAACTGCTGGATCTTGGGGAGTGAGGAAAAATATTTGAAGAACAAACATATATTCTTAAGGTCTAAGTTTTATTTTAGAATTATTTTTTTTCATTTTTGAAGGATGTAATAACTGAATTATAATATATATATAAATTTTCTTACTTTCTTATATAAATGCTTTATCTAAATTACAAACTGTTTACTTCAAAGCAGGTTAGTCGTAGACGCCTTGTGTAGATTAGGTCTAAGATAGCGGTTGTAAGGCCAACTTCTATCTTAGGATGGTTTACATGGCGGGGCTGTTACAACTCTGCCGCTTCGGGGCGTGACAGATATGGCTTGTTTGATGGATCTGACCATTCTTATAGCACTAAGAGAAGTTTAAAAAACAATTAATGAAGAGAGTTTGAACAAAATATATATCTATATTGTTAAAGTGCATTGAGGCTTATGTATCCGCTTCTTCTAAAATTACTATTTAGACCTATAATTTAAATTAACTTTTAAAAATTATGAAAATATTATATCATTACTAAATATGTAAACTTGCTCAATTTCTATTTCCTACCATCTTCTCAACTACTCTTTCTCTCTCTCTTTCCCCCATTATCTCTCTATGAAATCCAAAATTGAATTAACTGTGTGCTATTTCTTTTCTCTCTCCTACTTTCCCCTATTAATTAGATGCATCTTCCAAATAAATCACTTTCTCTTACCTTTACATGTTCTCCCTACTAAATCTCTCTTATCATCAGCATTTCCCCCTCCATATTTTCCTAAGAATTGAATTGTTATTGAAACCAATAGACATACCCATTGATAGTCAAAGGCTCTTTTTTTTTTAATGATTCGCTATTTTTTTTTTCGAAAGAACCAAAATAGTTTTTTTTTTTTCATAATTCATGCAAAGTTTAAATTTTTGTAATTAAAGTACTCTTAAGTTAAGTTGAATTATTTTTTTAGCTATTTCAATCACTAGATTAAATTGTGGAAAGACGGTACAATGGCTATGATGTTTTCCATGATGGTAAAGAATACCATTAACAGTGAAGAGATAAGGGAAATGTATTTGAGAGTTTCTATGATTTATTACAGTTTACATTTTAATGTCATTATAAAAATTGTTTTGGCTATCATGTTTTCCATGCATGGTTGAGAGGTGTTGTAAAAGAGATTTCTATAGTAATAGATAAAAAGACCATCATTAACAGCGAAGAGGTAAGTGAAATGTACTTAAGAGTTTCTATTATATATTACAGTTTTTTTAGTGTCACTATGCAAATTGTTTTGGTAGTCTAAGATCAATATGAATATCAGAGATTAGGGACTAAAGATGAAGTTGAATTAGTTCAAAATCTATTACAGCATTTATTATTTATTTTCAAAAGTGTTTTTCCATGAAAAATCAGCTGTATTCCTAAAATCAAGAAATTATCTATTCAATCATCAATTCATTTATATATATATTATATATACGAAAGTTTATTTTTCTATGCCCTGGAGCTATAAAATTGCAACAGTCTCGCTATATAAACCAACTTAAGATAGTAACTATCCCCATAATAATTATTATAGTTATAATTTATATAAGGCGTTCATGACTCTTCGCTTTGAAGTAAACAGTTCAATTAAAATTTATATAGTAACATTTACATGAAAAGCCAGAACCTTAAGTTATGTATATATATAATTACATTTATACTGTCTTATAATCCCAGGAAATTAAACATACTATGGTAGTCTGTTAACTGACATATCACAATACGAATTCATAAACCTAAAAGTACTAACAAGATATTTAAAAGACTCGATTGTACAGCCAGTTGATTCTTACTCTCCACAGCTTAAAAAAGAAACAAATCTCAAGATAATTATATTACGACATATTAGTTATAACTTACAAGAAAATTTATAAGGATACGAGCAACCACAGTTCAATAAGTTGGGTTGGAGACTTATAAATGCATAACAAATATAAATAAGGTTATCAAATAATTAATTATATGCAATACAATAAGCCAATGCGATTACACAACGTGGTCCGGTCCATTGTAAAATTAGAGTAATTTCACCTATTCTAATTTGGGTTGAGGAGTTTTTATATTTATGTAACAGCTTATAACCAAACTCAGGTTTATGCAATGGAGACACCGCTTTCCCTAAGATTATCTTTCGAATCATTGCCCTTATCTTTATTGCGACCTCTTCTTCTATCACTTAGTTTGATTAAGATAAAGAAAATACCATTATGTTATCTAGTGCTATCTTTTTCAAAGGTATTAATGTTTTGTTAGAGAATCCTAATAGTCCCCTAAAAGTTACATTGCATGTATAATTAGGGTATTTAGATCGATTATGATTAAGTACAATTTAAAGTGATTAAGCAATTTCACACCATTCAATTTGCATCAATCATTAAAACATAATACAAATTTTCAATATGAAATCAGATACACAAGCATATGCATGCATATAAAATTTATACAATCCTAAGCTTTCGAGTACTTTAAAATAATACTTCAAAATACGATAAAATATCGAAATCAACTTACTTGGAATCATTGGTTTGCTTACTCAACTTTTCGCAGGTCGACTTGTCTCCGTATCTCCGTATCTCCTATAATATAAATACTTTTTTAGTATTTATATCCTTATGATATATATACATTTTAGGTTATCATTTAACTTAATTTTTCATATATATATATATTATTTATTATTGATTCATTCTAGGTTAGTTTTGGGATCGGTTTTTGAATCCAGTTTCGATTTAGGTTCTACATTAATTCTAACTACGAGTATTATACATAAATCATAAGAATGCATTTTGAACCCTCATATGAAATCAATCACATTAGGCTCGAGTATCCTAAGTATCACTTTTGATCCTTATTTAGTATTCTAGCCAATATAGTGTACTTGAATTCTCATTTATATACCGAATTTATTCTCGATGTAAGAAAATTTTATATTACCTAAATTTATGTTTCCTACTAGATTTATTATACATTAATATTATTATTATATTATCCATTTTAACCTAATCTTTTATATTTATTATAATTCCAATTCCACATACTATTAAAATTACATATATTTACTATATAATACTCAAAATAATTACTTCTAATACTCCAAATGCTGCAATTATCATACTACATCAAATATGAATATCTTCAAACACCTAATTATACACTAAATCAGTAATTATTCAATTAACCCAAAAATCACTAAATATATATAGTTTTTAAGAGTTTAAAAACTACTTAAAATTTTTCAAAATTTTTTGAAAAAGGGTTTTACAGCACTGTTCTACATCTTCTATGTAGTATATACAAAAATTTTAAGCTTAAAACTATACTCTTAAAGTTATTTATTTCTAAATCGAAATATAATTAGAGTTACATGATTTCTTAAGCACTACATATTTCCAAATATAATTGAATCAAACCAATTTTTTTCCCTAAATCTACCTATATAAAAATATTAGGATAATAAATTTCATAATTTTTTGGATAAAATCGATAATTTTAATAATTAAATAAAATCTGGTTGAAATTGGACTCACCTAGCTTTTGGACTTCCGACCACCAACAGTGTTCCTAGGTATGTCGGTCAGACTAGGCGGTGGTGGTAGAGTGTGTTGGTGGCAGTGATTTGATTCTAGTTGGTTATGGGTTGTGAGTTTAGTTTACCAAATTGCATAGATTTTTTCTAAAATTTGTAAAAGAAGCCCTATCTCTCTTTTTCTAGGTTTCCTTTAATTTTTTGAGACTCCAAATAGACCAAATGAGCTTTTGTTAAGGTTTAGGTATTTATAGAGCTTTATGAGAATTTTTTCATTAATTTTGAGTTGACATTAGCTTTATTTTCTTCCCATTTTGACTTTTTAATTGGTTGAATTTTTTTCTCTCTAACCTAACATGCCACGACCTGATTCTAGACAAATCCTTCCTTTTCCATTTTTGTATTTTTCCTTGATTTTTTTTTGTAATTTTCATTAATTATTTGGCTTTATTTAGCATTTTTCAAGCATTTTAAGTAATTTAGCATATTTTTACTTACATGTAAATACATATGAAGTATAAGTAAATTCTTCTAAATATTATTTATGTTATTTTATAATTTTTAGTGTGTGTATATAATTTATTTCTAATGACTCGTTAGTTATCGGAACTTGTTTTTATACTTTTCCAATAAATAACGAGTAATATACTTAATATTTGATATTTTTATTATTTATTTTCCTAAATTCAAACTTATAAAGTTATTTTTACTAATACTTCTAGTTTCGTTGTATAATCTAAGCTCAATCAAACACTTCATTCAATCATCTTAAATCTTACATATTGAATTCGAACTTTTAGTTGCAGGGCTTGCATATTTCTTTAAAGGAGTATATGGTTTTTCTTTTAGGTGACTAAAAGAGTATATGATATTTGTCAAATGCTTTTCCTATAAAGCTAGGTAAATAGATGAGGAGGATTGATAAGCTATTTGTATTGTAGTAAGAGAGAGAGAGAGAAATTTTTTGTAAATAGGATTCCAATGTCCCATCCATCAAGTTTGTAAATTCACTTAAATTATTTATCAAGGTATTTACCCTTCTATGAATTAGCATGTATAGTTAGCTTCTTCGTCTTTTCTTTTATTATTCTATACATATATTTTGATAAAAAAAACTTCGACTTGACTTTATCTTTAGTGTAAATAATTACTGACAACCACAAAAAATAATTAGTTTAAAACTCAATGTGTGTGTTCTTAAATAAAAATCAATGCATTTATTTTCAAAATGAAATCCAATTTATGTATTCTAAAATAATAAATTCAATATACATGATAAATTTATGAAATATCATTAAAAATGTATATTAAAATTATTGATAAAAACTAATATTAACAAAAATTATGATTTTTTACAAAATAGATAATGGTAACTTTTTTAAGATATAAATTTAATATTGTTTAATTTGCATACGTATAGCAGATGCATTATCCAATAGTACATACATACATATATATATATATATACATGTATTTGTTGTTTGTATCACTTGGCTTCCTTCTCTCCATAGATTAAGTTTTTAGTGTTTTCACCGTTTATTTTTCTAAAAAAATAATGTTAGATTATAATCTTTGTAGATTTTTGCTTCTGTTTTATGTGCTTATAACCTTTTTTTTTTAAATGCTTAACACGTTGTTGTATTTTTAGAAGAAGCAAATTTTATCTAGCCAACCTTTATATACAAGTAAGTTATCCAAATTTATTACAAATAGCGGATTAATTATATCATTTAAAATTTGCAGCAAAAAAATTATATATTAATATTTTTTTAGTACCAAAATTTAATAGTCCGTGTTAAGCAATATAAGAAATTTAATTTTATAACTTTTATTATCATGTATTTTGCAAATTTGTTCATAGTAAATTCTAACTAAACTTCAAATTTTAAATGAAAAAAAGAATATTTACTTGTGGAGTAATGCACTATCTTAAAGTCGTAAATCAACTACACTAGTGGATTCTGACTGTGTGTTTAAACTTGCTATTTTCATTATTAATTTTTCAAAAATTCTTAGCTTGTGTCATCCTAAAGCAAAATACATGATAATGAATTTGGAAATATTGAACAACACTTGTTTTTTTTTTTTTTTTGAAAAAAAAACGAAGTTCGATATAAAACATATCTTCTACCATCTACGTGAAAAATTGGGTGAAGGCAAATGAGTTAAATAAAGTTTTTATTATTTATTTGTTAAACTAGAAAATGAAAAGGATAAAAGAAATGAATCAACTATGGCAATTATATTTTGTTCCAATTTTATATATTTCGTGAGCGCACATAGGCATGTCTATATATATATATATATAGACATACACATAAATATTGTAGATACGTATATAGTGCCTTCTTGGAAGAAAAAGTCATCATTGAAATAAAGGAAAAATATATTCTCAGAATTGCTTAGGGGTTTTAGTGCAGTAGCTACGGGTTGTCCAAGGCACACGAAGGTTATCAGAGCAAGATTTGCTTTTGTTGGGACTTTCGGTGATAGCATTTATGTGGATGCTATAATGAAACAAGAAGCAAATTGATGTTTCCACGTTCAGGAAGCAAAAGCTATGAAGGATTGACTAGTCAAAATGTATAATATATTTAAAAGTTAAGATTGATTGATTGATTTTATTTTATATTTTATTATTTGTTTTTTCTTTTTTTTCTTTTTGATGAGATAATTGTTCGGGTACTTTTTTTTTTTTTTTTTTAGCGAATGTTGTAATATGTTATTTTTATGAGCTGTATAATATCATTCAATTAATGAAAATTACATATATGTATATTTCCAATAATTCATCTTTTTGTCTATATTATGTATATACCAACCATAATCAAATTCATATATGTTATGATGTAAAACAAGTAGTACCGATAGATGGATTAAAATTGTATATTAAAAATTTGATTAAGTTATCTTTTTTTTTTTTTAGTCATTTAATTCATTCAAAAGTCACTCATTTTTTTAAAAATATCAAATAATTTTTCTTTTTTTTTTTTACTATTGGTTTTTTTAGAGACTATATCCCGACTAAAATGCCACTTTTTGTAGCGACTATGTCTCTATAGAAGATTACCGACATATATGTTAGTAATTTACCATAAAGGACTTTTTGTAATGAGTTGCTCTTTGTATACTATTTTTTCTTAGGGAGCAGATCCATTTAAAGACTTTATAGTGCAATCATTTAGTAGCCACTTTTTGTAGGGAACTTGTTCCTCAATAAAAGTTACAACAGGAAATATTTAGCTTTTTGCTGAGGCTTAGATTCAATATTTTTATAGTGATAAGAGATTGAATTAAATAATTAAACCTTTTTCCAAAACTTCTATATATAACAAAAAAAAATTGATGCATCACTAATATTACCTTATATTTTGGGACCTGCTTGATTTTAAGACCGAACATTATATTACCATAAGTTAGATAAGAACAGGTAGATTTCTGGTCATGAAAAGAGCATAAGCCTTAGTCATCGTTATTTCGTAAGTACATATATTAATTTGTTGTTATGAGGTCACAGATAGGTACATTTTGGCTAAATCAAAGTGATAATAATTATGAATACAGCAATAAGAAGTGCACCTTATCCAGAAACAATTTTGAAATCAACAATAAACCATATATATTTTATCCATTAACGAAAAAACCACTTGATCATTACCGAAATTCTGGTTGGTAGGTAAATCCGATGGGTAACCTATATACAAGATAGAGCGAGCCAAGGTACTTTATAATATGTTTTTGATATGAGATATATATAAATATATAGCTAGAATTCGTGAATGGATACGCATTTTCATTAAACTCTTTCTTAACTCCACTGAAGAAGAAGGAATAAAAAGAAAAAAAAGAAACGATATATTAAAAACCACACACACAACATATACACACCGAACGAAAATACGCAAAAGTTGAAAAGACAACAAATTAGAACAAGAAAAAAACATTGAGAAAATCAAACATTTAGACAAACCATGTTCTCCTTGGAACTGCATAGCTTCTACTTCTTGGAAGCACGTCCAAATTAACCTTAACATCATCGCCAAATTCACATGGCTTGTCTTCATCGATCTTTCCTATACCCGTACTAAAACTTCTCGGCATCACCATCGCATTATTCTTTCCTCCAAGTGCTGCTGATGTTGTTGTTGTTGTTGCAGCGCTTGGTGATTGCATATGATTATTAGTGGGTGTCTTCCGTGCTTTATTAAGAAGATCCGATTCAAGTTTCTTGGTAGAAGCAACCCTTACAAGCTCTCTATAATCTTCATCGTAACTGCTTGATCTTGACGAGCTCCCACTGAAACTCCTACCAAGAACACTGACCTGTCCGGTCGGACAGCCCATGACGCTGCCGTAGGCGATGTGCCCGGTGCCGGTGGCACATTCAGTTAGGCTCTGGATGTAGAAATCCCTTGCCTTGATCAGAAACTTAATTGGTGCTTTCAAAAACTTGCATATCTTATTGGTTTTCTTCTTGTTTATCATTTTGCTAAATATATGAATAATGGATTCTTTAGAATACTATACAAATCAAACTTACCGTTTAGACATACATATATATATATATATTTCAGGAGTATAACTATATATATATATATATATATATATGGAGAAGTTGAGTGTGAATGTGAAAGTGATATTTTATGAAGGTATTATATTGGGTATATACATTGTGTTTGGCCGATTTGAAAATATATATAGTTGGCTATTATTATTATTATTATTAATATATTATAGTGGTGATGACAGCCTTGTTGATGAGCACTATTTAAAGTGGAGCGATAGAGACAGGTGGGTGATTAATCTTTCTGGCATGTAGGGGCAATATAGTCAATGGACTAAGACAGATCGCTCTGAAGTCTGACTTCTTCCGAAGTTCGGTTCAGTCAACGATTTATCAGTGCATTTGGTTGCCTACGGAATAAAAGCCGATGATAAAGCAAGGAAATACTGTTTCCTCTTTCTGTTTTTTTTTTTTTTTTTTTTTTCCTCCTCTTTTTTGACCACGGAGGAAATATTGTATTTGGTAAATAAAGTTAAAGAGTGAAAATAAGTGAAAATTTTTTTACTTTTAAGCTTCATTTCTTTCTTTCTTTTCCCATTATGGAAATAGGAGGAAATAAAAAAAAAAAAACATAACTGTCAAATTATTCCTTATAATAATTTTCATCAAAATAATTTAGATAATTTTATCAGATACTAACTACATATCTCTTTAATTCCTTTGTGTAAAACCGATAAAAGGAAACAAAAAATATTTCTTTTCATTTCCTTCATTTTCCTTTCTATATTCTCAAATAAAAGTGAAAATTATATGTTTTTTTTTTCTTCACATTTTTCACTCTTTCATTTTCGTTTCTATTTGCTTCCACCTATTTCAAATTCTCATCTATAAAAGTTGCCACATATAGCATATAATGTGTATAGTATTACTCGTTCTACGAGTAGTAGGATCCATTTAATTTTGTATTTATTTATTCCAAATGTAATTTTGCAATTCTAGATATGCAATTGCATTCAAGTGTCCTCAAAATGTTGAGAATAGCTCATTTTGCTCTTACACTGTTGTTGAGTATGATACATGGCAAACCGCCGCAAAAAATGAGTTGATTAATTTTCATTTCTGTTTAGAAATGTGAGTATAAATAAACTTCTCCGAAATTTCATGAATCTATACAATTATGTTATAGAGAAATTACTTCAAACTCTAAATTGCCACCCAATGGGGATTCAAAGGAAATAGCTTTGTGAGTTGCAGTCCAAGACTAAGGTCTTCTTGAAACCTTCATATATGTTGTAATTGTCCAACTTCAATGTATCTTAGTAGCTCTTGTAGATGAAAAATTGGAATAATAAGGTTGTAAAATGAAGCTCCAAATTTGGATGCATTTTGTATTTTAAGTCCCTTATAATTTTTTCCTAGCTTACTAACCCACGCTTATAAGTACCTCTTCTTTTTGTCAATTTAGACTCTTTTGGATGCTCTAAAAGTAGGAATTATTCGTAGGAAAAAATTTAGGGTTATTAGTGTAAATTTGGAAAAATTAAAAAATTGATGCAATCTACAAAGCATAAAGATCTCTATTAAAGCTTACACCTAATAACAAGCCATTGTCGCTACCGCTCCCACCATCATTAGAGACATCGATCGACCCTTTTCTACCGACAAACACCCCATCATTGGTGGCCATCGGAGATTTTAATATTAGTGGGTTCAACTTTCTACCCAATTTTAAAAATTTAATAAAAATATCAGATTTTATCAAAAAATTATGGAAAGTTTATTTTGGCATTATTTTAATTATATTGTTATGTAAAATTATTATTTTTGTAAAAATCATTAACTTTATATATCTCCCTTCAAAGCATTGCTTTTTTAAGCCAAATTTCAATTTGATTTTTAAAAGACCAAAGATGTAGTTTTCTTTTTAAGATTTTCTTGTAAATAACCTATATGATACAAATTTAATTTTAAGAAGAAATTATTATATTCATGAAAAGGATGGTTTTTTCGAAGTCAAATTTGATTATTTTCACATAATTATCTATGTTGATTTCACTAAGTGGTTTAATTGGGTACTTTTACTTCAAAATCCTTAAAAATGAATATTAAATAAGAGTAATTATGTCATGACTCTAAGGGAAGCCTAGTAGGATTGTCTAAAATTTTCATATCACTTGTTCATTCATGATACAAAAATCGTCTTACAAGTTAGAGATTGTAAGACTCTAAATAATTAATCATTAAAGTTTTTTATTTTCTTAAATAATTAACATACTATATAATATAAATAAATATAGGTATCCAATATTCTACCATTATTTAGAATCGTAGAGAATCGGTACCCCCTACTAAATAATAAGATAAGATAAAATAACTTTGTAAATTACTAAATAATATAAAGATTTCTTATATAAAATGTTTTTGTACCAACTATACATATTTCAATTAATTCTAGTATTATCAAACCTATCTTCAATTTGCACTCAACATTCGAAATTCATCATAATCCCAGTTTAAATGAACTTGTAAAAGAAACTATAGGGAAATGAGCAAATCACAGCTTAATGAGTTCGTTTCTCACTACTATCGTTTAAGTAAGCTATCAACATTATTAGCACACATGTAAGTCTATCTACAAATGAAATGAATACATACGTAGTGAATACAAGCAATACATCTATAGGAGTTCAGAGCTATGAAAAGTATAGATTTACGTCGTGTACACGTTGTTATCCTCCGTATTTACCCGCACGGAACACCTCGCTTTAATGGCATGAGGCTGCTTGGAGGCACTGTTCCTCCATATGACACTCGATTATTACCTTAGCCGAGAAAGAAATATCAATCTAAACAGGTGGACCTCAACTAGGGCTATCTACCAACCATATCCAAGGCTCCTTAGGCATACAAAACAAGTCATCTTATTATCAAAATATATCTAAGGTCTCCAGATACAAATATGTGAGTTCTCTTGCAATCAATTGGAAATACCATGCTAGTTTTGCCTCAATGATAAAAATATAATTCATAAGCACCACGAGCCATCCAAGAAATCATATAAAAATATATTTAAGATTGGAAAAACATTTTCTAAAAATACTTTTCTAAGAAATCTGTAAATTTAATACTTTTCATCAGTATACTAATTGAGTCATTGACATGCGACAAATACAACTGGTTATTTTAGTGATAAATTTATATTTACTGGTTTAAGAAGGTGGTTACATAGATGAAAGCATATAAGCAAAACAGTCATTCAATAGACAATTAGTATCAACTAATAAGTAGCATATAAACATTAAACTGCAAGCAGATAACAGATCATCAAAATTCCTTCACTTGGATTAATGCTCACTTTCTAAGCCTTTAAAATTCTTAAAACTCGATAATCAAGTATCTAAAAGATAATAAAACTTTTAAGTATTTGAAAAAGCTAGGCTCTTTAGTTGATTAAATATCTATTATTATTTGCCTAATTTTCTACTATAACCCAAATATCTATTAACAATTCCCATTATTATCTCATTAATAAGTCATGGCATTCAATCATAATACAATATATAGACATTTCTGGTATCCTACAAGCATTTGAGTTCAATTTATAAATTTAAGTGCAACTATACTATAAGCAAAACTAAGTATGAAGTAATAAAAAATCACTCATTCGGCTATAGCTTAGTCGTAGTAGTCCATATGTAAGTATTCTCCAATGAAAGGGTCCTTTGAACATCATAAATATGATGAAGTTAAGAGCTTGAGATAAAGTTAGAAGGCTAACCTAAAATTCTTTAAGTTACACTTTTTAACTTAGTTTCGTATTTTTCTCAGTTTTACTTAAAACTTCAATCATGTATAACTTTTTTATTTTAAACCTGATTTTTATGATCTTGTAGTCAATTTTCATCTTTTTCGAGTGTACTTTAACATGCTATGGTTAGATTTTCGAGATGGGGCGTGCAAATTTGTCCATTGATAAGAACAATAGCGGTCCTCGTACTTTGGGGCTCTTTTGAGCTTAGTTTGGTTGTTGAGCTTTTTGTTATCTTAGGGAATCTTTTGGGGCTTAGGCTTAGGATTAGAATTTTATTCTAAACTTAAAATACTCTTTAAGGTTAGATTTCTAACCTTGACTTATGGCCTTGGCGCTATTAACATCTTTTTGGACTTTTATGTGGGCTTAAATGATCAAATGAGCTTATTTTTTTGTCTAAACTAAAGATAGTCACTTTGTTGGGTTAAGGATTGTCATGTAGGCATCTTAAGGGTCTTAAAACAACCTTTATAGATCGATTAAGGTGCAAGTTAGAAATTTAGTGAATACCCAACTTGGAGTTCTAGGCTTATTTTGAGAGTTTTAAGTTTTATACACTTGTTATACTTGTTTTAGTTGGTCTTTTTATTTTGTTTACTTGGTTTTATCATTTTTTTAGTGACTTTTCTTATGGTTTTAGATCTAGTTGTGATGATTCAAGGGTCATACACTTAGTTTTCCAACTTATTTTATCATTTTCTTAAGTTTAGGGGTTAGATCATGAACCTATGTTACTCATATTCTAACTTCAACTTAACTTATCCTCCATAAGATGATTATTTAGCTTATGTACTTCATAAAAATGATAGATAACATACTTATCATAACTTCTATGCCATAGTTTACATCTCAAAAAATTGGTTTCTTCATAATGGTTTCTTCATAAAAGTTTCATGTAATGGATTTTCCTTTACCTAAGGCTAGATTTAAGCATGTTTAACTTAATAGAAGTGAAAATAACACTTGAATGACTTACATATACTCTACGTCCAGCATGCTACTCCTTCGTTCATGTGCATATTTCATGACTTTCTCAACTTAAAATCTTCCACTCTAAGTACTAGATATGTTTCTTATAAGATATTAACTTAATATGCTCATAATCTAACTTTCATGTGAGAGATTCTTAAGCTTATTTCTTGAAGTGGCTAGCTATGTTATTACCTTATGTTCGTGCGAATGTCTTCGTGAAAACATGGTCTCTTAATATGGTATACTAGAACACTTTAATAAGGAATTAGCTTACTCATCCCCAAATGCATAAATATGGTGGTTGTGTAACTAAGAGTACTCTTAGCTCCTTGCTTTCCTTCCTTCTTCTTACAAGTTCTTTTAATGACTATGGTTTTGATGGTTGAGATGGGTTTTGAGGATATTTTAAGGTTTCTAAAAATAGCTCTTGAAGTTAGAAAGGAAGGCAATAAAACAATGTTTGTGCTTTGAATAATGAAGCAAAAAGGAAGTGGTGGCAAAGTAGATTTGGTAGGGTTGGGTTTCCTCTTTTGGTTTGTGTGTTTAGAGTGTGAAAAGGAATCAAAATATAATTCAAAAGAGGGAGAGAGTGCCGGTTCTAAATGGGGATGGAAGTATGTCCAAGAAGCTTCAATTGGTTATCTTTTATCATGCACAAAAGCCAACTCTGACATGACTAGATGATGTAAGCATTGAGGAGTGAATAGTAGATATGTAAGATAATGGAGTGATTGAAAATTGACAAGGCATGGCCTCCCCTATTCCACTTCTTACAATTGGCCATAATGGCTTCTTTTTAGGGTAATGTGTTGTCTTGTCACTTGTTTGAAATTGAATTGATAAAATAATGTGATAACTTGTCCATATGTAGAATAAGTTATGGTGATATATGGAAAGTATCTTATCACTAACTTTTGATAAGTTATCAATTGATAATTCATTCCAACTCTAAATTAATAAGTTAATTAATGTGATTGGTTGGCTTACTTATCTATATGCACAAAGATTAGGCATTGAAAATAAGGGGGATTGTTTTATATATAATTCTTTTAGAGCTTGGTTCTTAAATAAACTTGTAAGTTATAATTTATTACTCATAAAATTATGAATTTTTTTAGACTCAAACAAAATTATTCAAATTAAATTCCCAATTATTCGCTTAAGGTTACAAGTTCTTAATTATTTTAGGGTTTAGGGTTTTAGGTCACTTTAGGCCTATCATTCTTGTATTTGAGTTTTTATTGATGGTGAACTTTTTGAATTAAAAAACTAAGTTTGTTTTTAATTGTAAACTTAAATTTTTAATTTAGTTGATCCTTGGGAGTAATCGAGAATTACTCTTAGTTGAATCATATGCCCGTTAAATAATAGGATTTACAGATATGGTAGCTTCCTATTAGTTCATGTGTTGATTTTCGAAAGTCTCTTAATTTTTACATATTTCCCAATTTGTGATATTACTATATATACTTATATGTTATTATAATTTATTAATTATTAAAAATTAATTCTTACTTTTCCTTTAAGGTCACGACACACATATACATATATATATTTATTTATTTATTATCTTATTTTAAGGAATTAGTATCTTAGTATACATATACTTGTATTCTTTAGATATGTACATATACTTATACCTATACTATACTAATACTATATGTATATTTATAATTATATATATACACATATAATTATGTTTTCTTACTCTATTTATATATATGTATTTATACAATCTCATAGTATATCTTATATATGTATATGTATGATAAAATAATTATCCTAAGTATCATATGATTGTACATGTACTATATAAATATATAGATAAATATACTATACATATACATAGAGAAACATAACATATGTCTACATATAGTTAAACATATATATATTTATATATAGACATAAATGTGGTAATAAACAACTATACATACAATTTCAATACATGTACTTGGAGTTTTATTATAAAGATAGTAAAATACAAATAATACCTATTATATGTTTTTAATATACAAAATATTATAAATTACATGTACAACACTAAGAGTACATATGACTCATATTACAAAAACAAACTAAAGACAACATAATATATTACTTGATTACTCTTGTCTTCTTGGAAAATACCCTCTTTATCATTCTTAAAATTGATGGAAGATGATGATAGTATATGTTGTAGAATAAGGATTGGGGTTGCTAGTGTAAGGAAAATAAATAAGAAAAAGAAAAGGGGTAAGAGAAAAAGGAGAATGGGACAATTGGGAAGGGGAAATATATCTCCTATTTGTGTTTTGTTATTTTGGAAAAAGTAAAAGAAAAGGTGATTAGAAAGGAGGCATATGGCTAGCAAAGAGGAAAAAAAAATGAGCAAACAAAAAAGAAAAAAGAAAATAAGATAAAAAGGATAAGGTTAGATTTGACTCTTATCCTTATCCAATTGTCTTTGATTTTTATCTCTTAATTAAACACATGGAGAAAATAAAAGAAGCAATTGGTAACCACAACTTGCTAAAAAAAAGTAGAGGAGGAAAAGAAAAAGAAAGGGAAGGAAAAAGGAAAAAAATTATAAAATATTGGTTTAACTTTTCTAAAAGTGTGTTAAACTTTTAGTGGTAGTTGAAATAATTTATAATGTAATTATGGAAAGAAAAATGAAATATAAAATTAATCTATATTCTTTAGTAAATAAATATGAGATATGTAATAAAATTAACTCAAAATATTTAAATCAACACAACATTAGCACATATATGTATAAATATGGAATTATAAATAATCACAAAATAATATTCATAATTTTTTTAATTTTGTAAGTTAAGTTGTTACTCTTTACGTTTATAAATATTTAGAAATTATTTTCATTCGTTCGTTAGTGAATTTACATGATTACATGTATTGATAGGTACTCATATCCAATTCTACTAGGGTAAATTTTTACATTTTATAAGCTTAGGGTTTTAGTTTAAGGCTTTTTATTGAATTCAAATTCAATCTTTTATATTTACTTGTACAGAGAATATAGTTTTTTTTTTATACGCTCGATTAAGGTTTTATTTAATAAATTAGGATTTTTTGTATTCGTTTTAGGTTTCGAATTTAAAAGTAATTAGTTTTAAATTTATTGGCTCTGTTGACTTAAGGAAAATTGCCTACAATATTCGAGTTCAATTTTATACTCAAAAAGCTAAATTTGCGGAGTTTAAAAATTAGCTGCTAGACCTTTTTGACTTTTACTCTAAAATCATGTTTTAACATTATGTATTTTATGTGCATTAGTTTATTGCTTGATTTTAACTCTACTTTTTTGTTGAATTTCCTAGTTTAGTGCATTGATGTAGATGGTTGTTAAGTCATGTCAATTGATATTGGTGGAGTTTCAACTAATTAAATCTGAATGAGGTTAAGAGAAGGGTGAAACATAAAGCTTTTGGTGAAATGAAGCAAATCTTGTACTTATAGAAGGTTCCGTAGAAGTTTGGATGAGCTGGTGAGGAATGTTGGTACCAGTAGAAAGTTCTTTAAAAGTTTCTATGGTTATTCTAGTGCAGGATGGTTGGATGTAGAAGTTTCCTAAATTAAGTGGACTTTAAGCATAGCAATAGAAACTCTAGTAGAAGGTATTCTGATATAAAACATTAACCTAAATCTATATAGAAGGTTGTGTAGAAAATCTGTTTGATAAGAAGCATGAGTCAAGATGCTAATAGAAGGTTATGTAGAAGGTTTTACATGAAAGAATATGAGTTAAACTCTAGTAGAAACTTGAGTATATGGTGTCAAAAACCTAGGACATCCTAATAGAAGCTTATATAGAAGGTACGATAAGCATAAGAGACTTGGTGGAAACTTGTGTAAAAGGTATTGGAAGCCTAAAAAACCTTAATGGAAAGTTGAATAGAAGGTCCAAATAACTTATGTAGAAGTAATAATACTTAATACCCATAACAAACAATAAATACTAAAAGAATAATAAACCTGATTAAAAGTATAACTATTATAAAACTGTTACTTTAATAAATTATATGGAAACTTAAATATAATTTATAATAGGGGCATCTAACATGCAAGAGCAACTATAAATCTAGGGAAGTGGGATTAATGCTCAATAGAATTTTAAAGTATTATATAAAATTACTTAAAGGTTGATGTGTACACTTGTTTGTAATTGTTAAGTTATTAGTTGTGCACATATAATGTATATGCTTGAAAATTGTTATGCCCTACTGTTCGGTTGCTCTGCTATATGTTGTGATTGATTTGCTAAGCTTTGTTTTTTATTTGATTATTTTCAATTGGTTAGTTACCCCTAAAATGGACTAAGCTAAATTTGGACTTTAAATTTAATTGAGCATGCATTTTAACCCATTAGGGAAACAATTAAGATTTTTTGACCAAATATTGACCCTTTAACGAGGTAGTTACAATTGGCCTTCTCCTATTGATGAGAACCCGAAGCTAAGGACTAATAAGGCTGGTCATAGGGGTAGGTCCAAGCTTGCATAAAGCTTGAAGTAAGAGATGGAAATAACATGAAAACAAAGAAAGTAAAACAAGCAAACCTATGAACGGCTTTAAGGATGTGACGTACTAAGGAACTTCTAAGGACTTACAGCATAGCTTGATATAACATATGAGATGGTTTAGTGAGGCTATGTACCACCTAACTTTATTTAAGGGTTAAGATAAAAGTGAAGTAAGCAAACAAACTAACAACCGTAATGTTCACAAAGAGTATATTGAATATTCTCAGATAAGAAGTTTTTTGTAGTTGCATGTATAATAGGTATTTATACCCAAAAACCATGGTGACTTATCTAAAATGGAAAAGAATGAAATGGTAATATCTAAAAAAAGTAATGTACAAGGAATAATAAAGATACAGTTGAAAATACAACAAAAATGAGTATCTTGTAGGGGGGATTCTGACATATGGTTGCTCGAACAAGTGGCTCCTTGTGAGTGGATGGCTTTTTTGTAGAAAAGGCAATTCTATATGATCAATTTGGTATCTACGAACCAGGGTGTTGAGTAGAGGTGATGGTTGATTGCATCGAGTTGAGTAGATAATTCTTCCAAAGTGAATTTACTTCGGACATATTCAGTTTGGCTTGGATTTAAGTTAGCTTAGCTAATGGTTGGATGAGCTAAGCTAATGTTTGAGTGTAGTTCAGGTCGATTGTTGGAGATGAATGATCAACGCGAGAGGATTTAGCTCGGCTAGGGCATCAAGTTGGCATATTACAACAGCTTGGACTCTTTGATGGTTGGTTATAGGGAAAGAATTCGCCTAGCCATGCTCTCCAGCCTTCAAGCTAAGGCTTGAGTTAAGGGTCTGGTGGTCTGATTTCTATCATCCTCGTTGGGCTAATTGGGATTTAGGACAAAATCCGGCTGGTTTTCATTTAAGTTCTTCTTGGGTTGGTAAGGGCTGAGTTTTGCAACATGAAACACATTGGACACACCGAGGTCTTCTAGAAGCTTAAGTAGATATGTATTGTCGTTAATCTTCTAGAGTATCCTAAGCAGTCCTTGATCTCAGACAGGTAGCTTACTCTTCCTCTTATTAGAGAATCTTGCTTTACTCAGGTATAGCTACACTTGGTCTTCGAGTTAAAACTACTTGGTTTTCCTTCCTTTGCCTTTCTCCTTTAGCTTTTTGGCAGCTTAGTCAATTTGTTGGGCGACTTGGTAGATTTATCAGATAGACTGGGCTCTAGTTCTTGCCTCAAGATCTTCTTAGTCAATAGATGGCATAGAGGTGTGATTGAGGGGTAGTTAGGGGTTGAAACCATAGATAACCTTAAATAGGGCATGCCTAGTGGTGGCATGTGCATTCTTGTTATAAGCAAATTCGACTACGGGTAAACAGATGTCCCAGTCAATTAAGTTCTTTCTTACTATAGCTTAGAGCAATGATCTTAGGATGCAATTGACCACCTCAATTTGGCCATCGGTTTGGGGATGGTAAGAGGTACTGAATAGTGGTTTGGTTTCCATCAGATGTTAAAAGGTCCTCTAGAAATTGCTTAAAAATTTTGGGTCTTAATTTGACACCATACTCCTCGGTACTCTATGTAAGTGAACTACTTCTTACAAAAATAAAGAAGCAATAGTTGAAGCATCATTAGTATTGGTAGGGGGTGCAAAGTTTTGCTGAAATAATCCATGATAACCATGACAAAATCTTTGCCTTAGACAGTTTGGGGTATTGCAATTGCTGAACTAATCTATGACAACCATGACAAAATCTTTGCCTTGGATAGTTTGGGGTAATGCAATGACAAAGTTTGTACTCAAGTCAACTTATGGTTTGGTTAGAACAAGTAGAGGCATTGCTTTTCCTTGCTGTGCCTGGCTCTTTGCTTTCTTGTAGATGGTACATCTATCAATCACACGATGCATGTTACGCTTCATTCTAGACTAGAAGAATCTATCATTCAATAGACATTTTTCATTCTTCGAAGTGTCTAGAGAGTCTTCTACTATGAGCTTCTCTCACCAGTAGCTCTCTCATCAAATAGGTCGACACACACTACTTACTACCTTAGAACAAATAACCATCTTTTACACGGTATTCATCCACTGCTCTTCCTTTTGTACAATGCTTGTATATAGGGCTAAAAGTAGAATCATCCTAATACTATTCTTTAATGCTTGCAAACCTTAATAATTTGGTTTGCAACTCTAAAAGTAGGATATGTCTCCTTAATAGAGCATTAGCAACTACATTATTGTTGCTTTGCTAAAAAATTTCAATCTATCGAGCTTGGCATTTGGAAAGCTTAGATTGGCTCTATAAATATCTGAAGGACTGATGATCTTTGTATATGACAAGTTCATTTGGCAAAAGATAATGCTACCACACACGGAGAGCTCAAATTAGGGCAAAAAGTTCTTTGTTATAAATAAAGTAATGTAATTGTGCTCTTTTAAGTTTCTCGCTATGATAGGTGATGGGTCAGCCATCTTGCATTGGTATAGTTGCGATGCCAACACTTGATACATCGCATTTAAGCTTAAATACCTTGTCAAAGTCTAGTAGAGCTAAGATTGGGGTAGAGATTAACCTCGATTTCATCTCAGAAAAGCTTTTCTCTTCTTTCTCTCTTCACTTGACAAAGATGTCATTGAAGTAGATGACAATAAACTTCCCGATTAGATCTCTCAAAACATGATTCATTAACCTTATGAAAGTGCTTGAGGTGTTTAATAGCCCGAAAGGCATGACCATCCACTCGTATAGGCCATGTCGGGTCTTAAAAGTAGTTTTCCATTCATCCCCTTATCTCATTCGGATCTAGTGGTACCTAGATTTCATATCAATCTTGCTGAATATTCTTGCATCATTTAGTTCATCCAACATATCATTTAGCTTTAGGATAGGGTACTTGTACTCGATCATAATCTTGTTGAAAACTCTGCTATCCACACATATATGTTAAGTTCCATCCTTCTTTGACATAAGTAATGTAGGTACAGCACAGAGGGTAAGGCATTGCCTTACATAATCGTTTTCCAAAAGTTTATTGACTTGTCTTTGGAGCTTAGCAGCTTGCTTAGGATTCATTCGATATACTAGCTTGCTCGGTAAGGCAGCACTGGGTATTAAGTCAATATAATATTTAATGCTTCAAAAGGGGCTAATCCATTGGGCAACTATTTCGGAAATAGTTTGACATATTTATCTAGTAGCTCTCTAACTTATAAGGGTAGCTTACTCCATTCCTTTAACTTTAGGAATCGATTGATCAATAGGAAAGTTGGCATGTCGGCTTTAATAGCTTCTTGGGGTTCAGCTCTACTCAACACCAAAGCCTTCTTTGATTTACGAGCAAGTTTAGCTTATAGCTTGCTAACTTGACTCAACATCATAAGGTTCAACATAATCTTTCTCCTATTCTTCTCAAGTACATATGTGTTCCTATAGCTATTATGAATAACCCTTCGATCAAAAAGTCAAGGTCGACTTAGCAGCACATGCAATGCACACATAGGTAGCACGTTATAAAGAATTTCATTAGAATAGTTTTCAATTGAGATTGGTAGTAGTACTTGCTGGGTGACATGTAGTGCTTCCTTCTCATTTAGCCAATGTAACTTATATGGCTTTAGATATAGAATGGTCAGTAACTTGAGTTTCCTAGTTAAGTTAGTAGATGTTACATTGGTGCAGCTCTCACCATCCACTATGATTTCATACACCTAATCATTCACTTTGCAAGTGATGTGAAATAAGTTCTCTCTCTACTCCTCCTTAATAGAGGGTTCTAAACTTATTGCACATTGGCAACTATAGTCAACTTATCTAGATCTTCTGTAAACGCATCTTCCTCAATTAGTTCAACGTTAACATCAACCTCATCATCCACTTCTTTCTCCTCCTCCAACTCCTCATTTGTGCTATTTACTTCACTCTTTAGGACATCTCCTTTAATGATCATGGTCCTTTAGTTTAGACATTAACTAGCCATGTGTTCAAACCCTTGGCATTTAAAGCATTTGATTTGACTCTTCTTCTTTCCAAATCTTTGTCCCTTCTCATATGTTTTCATCGGCATGTCACCATTAGGTCGAGCCTTTTGTTCAACTCTAACATCTACCCTTCTAGTCGACTTAGTTCTTGGTTGAGTTTGGTAACTTCCCCGAATAGGTCAGCTTGCCTAACTAGGTTAGCTTATCGGTGGTTGGGTCAGTATTCTACTCCGTCTTTGCACTCGCTGGGCTATTCATATAGCCTCATCCATTGTAGTGAACTGCTAAAGTTCCATAATATCTCAGATATTCTTAACCTAGTGAAAAATATGGATACTATTCAAGCTAATAGCTTATTTACATCGCATCGAATCATAAACATTTGGAATTCTTAAACATACTCATCAATAATTCGACCTCTTTGCTTCAGCTCTTGAAGTCGAGTAAAAGTATTTTGCAAATATGTATTCCGCACAAACTTGTTTCTAAGGGTCCTCTTCATCTCAAGCCAAGTATTTACCTCTTTATATTCTTTTTGTCTTCTCATGCCTTAGAAATTACATTGTAGCATATCTTGAGAACTTTACAACAGTATTCTTCACCTTTTGTAGCCTTCATACTAGTAATATTAAAAAACAGGCTCTATTTTCTCTTTCCAGTCTAAGTAGTCCTCAACACTTCTAGTACCATTGAAGCTCGAAACCTAAAGCTTTACATGGTTGGTAGTTTGGGGTACTCGAGCTTACTCTTCTTCTCCTTCATTGTTCGTTTCACCTAAGTTAATCCTTCTTTGCACTCGTCCTCTTATTTCTCCACCTCGAACTTGTTAAGTTAGGTTCTATCCTCTAACAAGTTGAATAACTTGTAGGGTGTCCTATATGGCTTCATCTTGCCGATAAGCCATCGCATGAACAGCTCTGGTAAAATAAGCTATGAGGTTGGTCATCTCATTAGTCTTTTGTTTGTACTCCTAGGGGTACCTTGGGGTTATCCTCCATGGTAGATAATGTCACGCCCCAAAGCGGCAGAGTCGTAACAGCTCCGCCGTGTAAACTATTCTAAGATAAAAGTTATCCTTACAACCGCTATCCTAGACCTGATGTACACAAAGCGTCCACGACTAACCTGCTTCGAAGTAAACAGTTGTAATTTAAATAAATCATTTACCTAAGAAAGTGAGAAAATTATATATATATATATATATATACACTAGAATTCAGTTATTACAATTATCATTTTCAACGATAATAGCTTAAACCTTAAAAATATATCTCTTTTCTTCAAATGTTTTTCCTCATTCCCCAGGATCCAACAGTTACTAGCTTCAGGGTAGTTATGTGCCGCTTCTTAGCCAGCACCTGTACGATGTCTATAGGGATGTGAGCAACCACAGTTCAGTAAATTAGGATGGAGGACTTAAAACTATACCATAAACATAACAAGGTTATCAACCAACTTATTAAGTGCAATGCATGATTAAGCAAATGCCATCACACGATGTTGTCCGGCCCGTCGTGAGATTAAAGAAAATGCGCTCGCTCTAATCCGGGTTGAGGAGTTACCATTAATGCAAAGCTCACGACCAAACCCAGGCTTGTGTAATGGAGACCTCGCTCCTCCCGCGACTATCTTCGAATCATTGTCTTTACCTTGCCACGACCTCCTCTCCTGTCATTTAGTTCGACTGAGGATGAAGAAGGGACCCATTGTAATCCTGCGCTATCCCTTTCGAAGGGGTTGATATTTGGCCGGAGAGTCCTAAGTTCTCCTAATGGGTTGCCATGTAGGTCCGATTATGATTATAAGTTGTATATTTGATTAGGTCTAGTTTAGAGTGATCAATCATTTCATACAAATCATAAAATACAAGGCAGAACAACAAACAGAATCATAGCATAACTCATAATCAAGCATATGCATACAACCAACTATCTAACAAGCACAACTAAGTATAATCTCAAGCCTCCAAAATACAACAACGTATTAATCCCAACTGACCTTGACTCCTTGCTCGCTCACTCGAGGTTCAATTCGCTTAGGCCATCGCCGATCATCTCTATAACACAAACGTGGTTTCAGTTTTTCATATAAATATTATAGGTTAGTTTTATCCTATAACACTCATTGTTATGTTTTGTTTAGGGTTTAATATACCTAATTATCTAGGTCTTAAATATTTTGCAATTATTCTGGGTTTAGGGTTAGGTTCGGGTTCGGTTTCTACATCGGTTTCTGCATCAATTTCTAAATTAGGTTCTAATTCGATTTCTAAGTATGGTTTTATGCTCGAACCTTAGAAATTCATTTCAACTCATAATGTGAAATTAATCACATTACTTCCCGATCTCCTAAATACCATCATAATCTCTAATTAGTATTTTATTCCACCCGCTACACTTAAATCCTTATTAGTGTACCAAATTTACTCTTGATGTGAGAAATTTTTACATATTTCATATAATTACATAAATTTAAGTTTTCCATTAGTTTTATTGTATATTTTTATTATTATCATAATATCAATTTTTATTCTAATATTTTCTATTTATTATATTTCTAATAATTGTGTATTATGTACTATCACTTATTATGTATATAATACACATCTAATATTTTTATCACTCTAATTACTATCTCCTAACATCAATTATCATTTCAAAATACCTAAATTCATCCTAAATCAGATTTTACTACTAATTACCCTAATTTATAAAATTAACTTAAAATTTACCATTTTTCCCTATTACTCATTTACTACATAATTAACCTAATTATTACATCTAACACCCTAAATGCTACAAGTATCATACCTCATCAGATTTTAACATCCTAAAACATATAATTATTCACTAAATCAGTAATTAACCATTTAATTACATAATTAACCATTTAATTACATAATTAACCTTAAATTACCCATTTTATGCATAATTTTAAGGCCTAAAAATTATCTAAAAATTTTGAAAATTAATTTTTGAAAACGGGCTACATAGCACTGTTCTATATCATCTAAGTAATCTACAAAAAAAATTTGGGTTCAAAACTATACTCTTAAGGTCATTTATTTCTAAACTGAAACATGCTCAGTTTTGCATGATTTCTTAAGGATCATATATCACGGGACATATTTTCATGAAAAAAATATTTTTTCTAAAAACTACATACAAAAATATTTCAGAATAACAAAATTAATAATTTTCTAAGAATATTTACTATTTTTAAAAAATTACACAAAATCAGGCTGAAAATCGGACTCACCAATCTAGGTGGCTCCGGCCACCGCCGGTCGCCGTGGACTTGTCAGCCAGTCCAGGTGCTGCCACCACCGTGTGGTGGTGGTGGTTGTCCACTCCCAGCTGCTCATCTGATGTCGGTTCCCCTTTATGGCCCTAACTGCACAATTTTCTTTTTCTTTTTTTTTTCTTTAGTTTTTTTTTTCTTTGGTTTTTCTCTTGAATTTTTGAGTCTCTCTATTTTTCTATAATCCCTAACTATCCAAAGGAGTTCTCTAAATTTTTTTCCTATTTATAGATGTTTTTGGTAATTAATATGCATTAATTAGACATGACATTGCCCTATTTTCTTGATTTTTGGCTTTTGTGTTGCTTAATTCTAATTGGATTATTTTTCTTCTTTTGCCCCTGACTTGCCACAACTAGATTTACATCATTCCCTATCCTTCTGATTTTTTTTTATTTTTCTTCAATTAATTAATAATTTTCTAAGTTTTTGGCCAATTTAAGTAATTTCGTGTATTTTTACTTACATGTAAATACATGTGGGGTACATGTGAACATTCCTAATTATTATTTAGGTCGTTATATGATTTTTAGTATATATATAATCTATCTCTAGTAATTTATTAGTTATTAGATTACACTTTTCGCCTTTTCGCTAATTAACAATTATTATACTTAAAATTTGAAAGTTTTATAATCTCCTATTTTATTACTTATTTTCTTAAATTCAAGTTAACGGGGTCATTTTACTAATATTTCTAGTTTTACTTATAATTTAGGCTCGATCGGATCTTTCAGCCGATCGAAGCCTCGAGTGACTGGTTGTGGGGCTTACAGATAACACAACTATTGTCATCCCTAATTCTAGAGTTAACACTTAGGTCCATTATTTTCTTCGATAAGCTTAGTAACAACCTCAGATTCTAAGAAACAATAGATACAGTTCTTCACGTCAAACAACATAAAAACATACCTTTCCTTACGAAGGTTCTACTAATTTGTAAACATAGCAACTCCTCCAAAAAATAATAAACTCAACTGAAACTTGCTCTGTTTTTGGGTGTTTGAAATAAGGAAAAATAGAATATACATGAAAGCAACTATTATACCCTTTATCTTATGCAAATACTTCAGTGAATCTTTACACAACCTCAACATACTACTACAATAAACATTACTTCACAAAAACTCAAAGACAACTTACCTAAATAAAACCTTCACTCTAATACTAAAATGATGCGAACTTGAAGCTAATGACTAATAAGGCCAACTGTAGGGGTAGGTCTAAGCTTGTAGAAGGCTTGAAGTAAGAGATGAAAATAGTACAAAAACAAAGAAAGTAAAATAAGTAAACTTACGAACAGCTTTAAAGATGTGATGTACTAGGAAAGTTCTGAAGACTCATGGTATAACTCAATATAACGCATAAGATAGTCCAGTAAGGTTACTCGCTACCTAGTCTTACTTAAAGTTTATGATAAGAGTGAAGTAAAAAAACAAGTTAATGAGAGCAAAGAGTATATTCAATATTCTGAGATAAGATGTGTTTTTTCTGGCTACATGTACAGTGGGTATTTATACTTGAAAAACTAGAGCAACCTACCTAAAATGGAAAATACTAGAAGGGTAATATTTAAAAGAAAAAATATACAAGGAATAATAAGGATACAATTGAAAATACAACAAAAAGGAGTATTTTGTACAAAGGATTCTATCACATGGTTACTCAGACGTATGGCTCCTTATGGGTAAATGGCTTTTTGGAAAAAGGATAATTTTGTACGATCAGTTTGGTATCTACCGAGTCAAGGTTCCAAGTAGAGGTAGTAGGTCAGCCGCACTGAGCTGAGCAGATAATTCTTCCAAAGTGAATTCACCTTGGACATATTTAGTTTAGCTTGGATTTAAGTCGATTGAGCTGATGGTCAAATGAGTCGAGTTAATATTCAAGTGTAGTTTAGGTTGGTAGCTAAAGATGAATGATGAATGTAAGAGGGTTCGACTCAGCCAGGGCATCAGCTTAGCATAGCCCATTGCAGCAACGTAGACTCTTTGGTGGTGGGTTGTGGGGAAAGAATTCACCTAGCCATACTCTTGAGTCCTTAAGCTCAGGCTTGAGCTCGGGTTAAGGGTCTGGTGGTCTAGTTCCTATCACCTATCTTTAAGGTTAAACTAAGTGACAAGAGAGAAGGTTAATGTAAGATTAGAGGTATTGGGTTCGAAGAAGGTATCGGGATGAGTACACCTCCATCACATAAGCCTAAGTTTGGTCCAAAGGCATCATGATTGGAGCATGCCTCCATTGTACTAAATCTCCTCAACTCGGTTAGAGTAGGCATAATTTTTCTGTCCTCATAATGGATCCAACGATGTTATGCATATGGCATATGCGTGATTGCTTTGCATTGCATCTAATCTAACATACTGATCGACAGCCCTACTTCATTGTAATGTAGTGTATATTTTTGTCTCCATCCCCTTATTGAGAAATTGTTACTTACATCTCCATAGTTCTTTTGTAGGTTTTAGAAGATAAACACCAATATTAACTAACCTCTCATATGTATAAAAGATGGCTGTAGATCTAAAGTGGAGGAGCAAATGGATTCGGATCATTCCATTTGTCTTTTATTTTGGAGTCACTGGGGCCATTTGTATGACTAAGACTAACTTATAGTATTTTATTTATTGTAAATAAAAGTTTCATATTGCTTCTATATGTTTTCTTATAAGAAAACTTCATGTAAATTACTTTTATTTAAAAGAAACATATTGATCAAATTTCTATTACTCTCTAAAGAAATATATGAATCAAATATCTCTATGATAATGGTTGAGTAACCATTTTTTGTCGTAGGTTATATATACGGTGAGACTGTTATGACTTTACTACTATTAAGGTGTGACAATTCAATCATGCAAACTATGAATAAATAGAGTATATGGATAAAAAAATTAGGCACCAATACATAATGGTTCCTCCTGTACATTAAACCATTCTTCAAGCCTAAGGCTAGGGATACGATACTCCATACCGTAGTTCCACTATTTGAAAGAAAGTTATATAATAAGGTCAACAGTTCTTGCGACTTTACCTTGCCTCCTAAATTCCTATCCTTACAAGTAATCATGAGTCTATAAAGTTTTCCTTATAAGTTCTCTCAAATAGTTTCCATAATTGTAGAAGAGATTAGTAACTCTTTATGATGATTACAATGGATTTTTTTATACTTTAGCCCAATACTTAATATACATAGATTGTACTCTTTTCACTAGAGTTTCTCACAAACTTTTCTCATCTCCCTAATAAAATAAAAAACAATTGTAGTAGCTCACTTCTTAAAATAGTCAGAAAACTTATATCGTGCGCATTCTCTTAATAGCTTGATTAGTAATATTAACACATTTTTCTATCATCAAAATACCTTTTGTTTGGGTTTTAACAGTCTCTCTTTTTGATGATGATAAAATATTTTCTTTGCAAAATAACTCAAAAATGTTAAAAATTTCAACATATCACATTCATGGAATTGCATTAATTTACGATATTTAAATCAGATAAAAATATCTAAATTTCATAGATTTAATCTATTCTCTTATTTATAATTTCCTACCCCTTAATCTAACTTTTATTTATTTATTTTTTTGCTTCTTTATCTTCCCTTGAATTAATGAATAATTATTTCTCATTTTCACATTTCCTCTCCCATATTTTTCTCTTTCCTTACGCTCACATCATATTTTTCATTTTTTCTCTTCCCCTTTTTGCCATCATTAAATCAAATATATGTAAGTGAGGATTTTGATAATACTAAATGCAGTGAATAATGATGAATATCACATGAAAATGAAAAGAAGAAACATCTACTTCATTAAAAATAAAGAGAAATTACAAAATCATAATTTTTTTCAAATATCTTTTCTATTTTTCTCCCGATCTTCTAACATTTCTTAAGAAGTTCTTTTACGGCCTCGAGTTGTATGCGGTAAGGTCTTCTTTATCGAAAGAGGTTTCACTCTCTATCTGCTATGGATGTTGATCAATAGTTCAAGTTTTCAAGGTCTTCTTGGTCTAGAGGAGGATGATTTTCCTTTTGAAGTTGTTGAGGAGTTTAAAATGAGTTTTTTTCTTGGCTTTTGTCTCATAAGGCGATGGTTTCTTTAAACTTGATTCGTTGTTGTTCTTAAGCTCTTTCTTCATTTGTTATAGCATTGCGACTTTTTCTAGGTAATAAAAGCATATGGAAATGCAAGGATTAGTAAATAAAGTTAAAAGAGTGGAAATAAGTGGAAAGATTTTATGTTGAATTTTGTTTCATTTTTTTCTTCCATTACTAGAAATAAGTGGAAATAGAGAAAGATATAATGGTAAAATTTTCCTCTATAACAATTTTTGTCAAAATAATATTGAGATAATTTTTTCAAATATTATTATATATCTTCTTCTTTCCTTTTTTTTTTATAAAACTAAACAAAGGTTTATTTTCCTTCCTATATTCTCAAATACAAAGTAAAAACTACACTTTTTTTTTTCTCATTTTTCACTCTTTTATTTTTCTTTCTACTTGCTTCTACCTATTTAATGTAACATATATGTAAAGGTATGTACAATATTACTTATTCTAGGGGCATTGGGATCCATCTAATTTTGTATTTCTTAAATATGTGATTGATCTCGAGTGTCAAAATGTTGAGAATTGGCTCATTTTACTTTTGTGCTTCTATTGAGCATGACACATGGAAAATCATTAGGAAAAATGAGTTGATCAATTTTCTTTTATTTTCAAAAAAGTGAGTATCAAATAAATTTCTCTACAATTTCATGAATCCATTATGATCATGTAATGGAGTAGGTGGGATTTTTTCCTTTAGCATCCTTGCACCATTATGCTTACTTACAAGTTAGGTTACAGAATTTAATTTTTGGCATTGGATCCCTTTAAAGCTTTAAATTATCATCTAATGGAGATTCATAGGAAATAACCTTACAAGTTGTAATCCAAAATTAAGGTCCGCTTAAAGCTCTACATATGTTGTAACTGTCCAAATTAGATGTATCTTACTAGCTCTTATAGATGAAAAATTGGGATTACAAAAACTAGACTCCTTTTTTTCTTTATGTTTTTGTTTTTCTATTTTTTTTTATTTACTTAATGTTGTTTTTTTAGTGTAGTTTTTAGTGGATGATAAGTTTGAAAGTGAAGTTGCAAATTTGGAGACATTTTGTATTTTAAGTCCCTTACTGCTTTTTGCTAAACCCCAAATGCATGATAATTTTTTCTTTTCTTTTCTTTTCTTTCTTTTTTTAATTTAAGAAGTACTGTCATAAATGGTATCTAAACTTTGCAAAAATATTCAATTTACTACCTATACTTTAAAAAGATCAATCGACTATCTAATTGAATATTTCTTTATCATTTTTACTTAAACTAATTAGTTTGTTTATTAACTTGTATATAAGGGTGAATTAGAAATTAAAAGTTCTGATAACCCTAATGCTAAAGAGTGGTCGGTGGCCACCTGTAGATAGTTGTGTGACATCCCGACAAGTGGTCGTTGGCTATTCCTTACCCTTAGGGTGACTAGGCAAAGTCGATTGTGCTTCACTTCAAAAAGTAGGTTTTTTGACTCATTAGCAGTCATAGATTAATTCATGATTTATACTTGTGTCTATGTTAGCAAAAGGACTTAATAGAGTTGGTTTAAGTAATAAAATATTAAATTTTCAATTAGGTAGTAAAATGATCTTTTTCAAATGATAGGTAGTAAATTTCGCTTTTGGCAAAGTTTAGATATTATTTATAACATTAGCCCTTCATGGTTCATAGTTGCAAACATGACTTTAATATTAATCGAAGGAGAAAAAAGGGAGGACTCTTTTGCTTTTGTGGTGGTTTACTTATTCTTTCATTTTAAATTATAATGCTCGAGTTATTACTAGAAAACTATCATTTTGATTTAGCATTCCATTATCATGTTTCACCTGCTTGGTATACTTGACAAGTTGCTCCTCTTATTTATGACAATGAATATTTTATAATAATATTCTCAAATTTTGGTTCATTAATGACCATATGATTATTTAGTTCTTAGTTTCTCGTTATTATTGGAGGTCAAGTATGAAAGGAGAAGAAAGAGAAGCGATAGTAAAAATATAAAATGTGATACAATATGGTATTATTGGTTGATAAATTAACTAGGATAACTGATGTAAATGGAAGGATAAGAATTAGTAACAATTCTAAGCAAAATGTTGATTGAGTGCATAATTCGATACCTTGAAAGTTCACATACAAATTGAAAAAAAAAATTTGATAAAATTTAAGTAATTAGAATTACATTATCTTAATTATTTATGCAATACATTTTACCTATTACATGGTTATCCATAAACTATATATGTTATTGTGTTTGGAAATCATGTCTCATAACAAATACATAATTGTTCTACAAAATTTTTATGTATATTGAGTAATGTAAATACCTTACATTTTTTTGTTCGGTTTAGACATAATTTATGTTGTACCTTATGTTAAGTGACGTTTAACATGGGCTGTGGGAAATAATTGGTATTGATTTTTAAGGCCACAATGGTAAATATTTTGTAAACACTAATTAAAAACTTTTGGGTCAAATAGTTGAAGAAAGCCCATTAGTATATGTTAGTATAGTTATTCACTACTTTTGGCCTATGGAGTTATAGATGTATTAGAAATGTTAGATATCTCTCATGAATTTTGGTGATAATAAGAAGAAATGAATGCTAATGTATTAATAAGTGTGCAGGTATTCAGATAGTTCTTTAGATTGCTTAAATTGTAAGTTTAATTTTATTTAAAGACTTATTCAAAAAGTTTGAATTACTTGAAAAAGAAATAAGTCTAAAAAGTATTTAGAAAATGTTTCAGAAGCTCATATAAGAAGAATCATACAATATTTCAAAAAGTACTTCAGAAATATTGGATATAAATAAATTGAGATATCTTCAAAAGCTTATTTAGATGGTTGACCTATAAGAGTGAATCTAAAAAATAACAAGACATCAGATTCAAATTGAACAAGGCCTAACTCCACTAGATTGAGTATATTAGGAAAATACACTTAGTCGTGTTTCATTTACATTAGAATTAAGATCTGTAGGGATTATTTTTAAGAGAATTAATTTTTGGAAATAATTAAATAACAAGAAAATATCTAAGATTAGATAAGGATAAGGATGATTTCGAATATTATGAGATATCAAAATCAAAATTCAAGTTTATTAGGAGTTCTTGATCATAGTATATCTATTAAGGAGGTATGACCGAGATAAGATCAAATTCAAGATCAAACTCCAAGATTTTCTTAAAAATATCTATAGATCATCTTTAAACGTTAAGATTGGGTAAATATGAGGTGGAAGTAATCATCAATAATTTAGCTATTGACGGACTTTAGTATAAAAGATGAGATGACTCAAAATATTTGGTACAATTTTGAGAAGATAAAAAATATATATTATATTTTGATTGTGATCACTTTCTACTATATGAAAAGCGTAGAACACTTCATAAAGACTTCTTCAAGAGTTAAATTGAAGTTGCTTATTCAACGATCTTTATTCTATTTTCGTGCTAAATTATTTGAGATTTATATTGTTGTTCTTATTTTTGTTTTTTAAACATTATTGATTGTTTGAAAGTTGTTGGAGAGAAATTTGAGTGTACTTTGTAAATCTGTAACTAACCTAGACTGTAGAGAGGTTAGACGAGTAGAGCATAGAGTTGTGAAGACTAAGTGTGGCAGAAACTTTTAAACTTCTCTTGATTTGTTTTTGATATAATGGATCAAGTGGAACAATACCGGTAAGGTAGATCGGGTCCCTAGTAGTATAGTTGGAAGAGAGCAGTAGGTATAAGACC
Organism: Lumnitzera racemosa; assembly: GCA_024138005.1. Lineage (NCBI taxonomy): Eukaryota > Viridiplantae > Streptophyta > Magnoliopsida > Myrtales > Combretaceae > Lumnitzera > Lumnitzera racemosa. The sequence continues at coordinate 103,658,548 of JAMXBC010000008.1, read as the reverse complement.
GAAGCTCTTTAAATCTTAAGCCTAATTTTCTCCTCCCTATCTCTTTTACTTTTAGTTATTTATTTGTGTTGTTATTTGTGTGTTGAATTATTAAAATATTACTATTAAGAGAGGTAATTTTGATTTACATAAAAAAGTTTTAAAAAATTTCTAAAGATATCAATTCACCACCGTTTTTGATATTTTATATGGGACCAACAATTGGTATTAGAGCCATGCTCTAATATCATCTAGAGTTTAAGATCATGAGTAAATCAAGTAGTAGCTTAATACAGCCTAGTAAGGCACCATTTTTTTACGAAACTAATTTTTTTTATTGGAAATTTAAGATGGAGACTGATGTGAAGGTATTTGACTATTAGGCTCAGCAAATCAACTCAACTGGAGATCTCAAAGTTCCAGCCATCATTACATCAAATGAGAATATCACTAAAGTAAGATACAACTCAAAGGCTAAGAATTTACTTTTGAGTACTATTGCACGATCATAATTCTATCTAATTTCTTTTTATGCTATAGCTAAAGACATTTAGGACTCCTTGTATAAACTTATGAAGGCATTGAGACAATCAATGATACAAGAATCAACTTGCTAGTTTAATAATATGAAGCTTTTTGAATTTTTCTTGGTGAAGAAATTAAGGACTCTTTTAATAGATTTACTGCTATAACTAATGAATTGTCTTCTCTTGGCAAAACAATTAGTGATGCAGATATGGTACGCAAGATGCTAAGGATTCTTCCTAAAGTCTGGAATGCAAAGAAAATTACCATAGAAAAAGCTTGTGATTTCAAGAGACTGACATTAAGCCAATTATGTAGTAAACTCATGGTATATGAAACTGATTTTCTTAAATTAGAGAGTACTTCAAAGGATATAAAGAAGAAGGCTATAGCCTTTAAGGCCAAAGAAACAGGCATTGATTCTGAAGAAGACTTATTTGAAGAAGAGGACGAAGATGTGACACTACTAGCAAGGAAACTCAACAAATGGCTAAAGAAGAAAGATAAGAAAACCTTTACTAGAAGATTTTCTCCAAGTAAAAGCCGGTTTAATGATATATGTAAGGAAATCGAGGAAAAGGAGGACAAAAAGTTCTAAAAGGAGATTGTATGCTATGAATGCCAAAACTAGGACATATTAAGTATGAATGTTCGGTGTTAATCAGGAAGATGGAGAAATTCAAGAAGAAATGAAAATCTTTGATGGCTACATGAAGTAATATGAAAGATTCAAAAATTGAGTTAAAAGGTTTAGAAGAATGTGAAGAAGCAAATTTGTATTTTATTGTTCTCTCTGAGGTAGATTTTGAAATTGATTCTGACTTTGATATAGAAGTACCTAATTGATATATGTACTAAATTTAATAAATTGCTTAAATCTCTTTTCTGAGGAAAATGACAAGATCTTAAGTTTGAATTAGAAGTGAAGACATTAAAAAATGAAAAGCAAGTTCTTAATCGAACAAATCAATTGTTGGCAGATGAAAGTGATTTCTTGAAAAACGATTTTGAAGGATTGCATGTTGCTTGAAAAGCTTTAGTCAATGAAAACCTTATTTTGCAAGAAGAAATTAAAATTTTGAAAAATCGTATAAAAGATTTATCTAAGTTAATAAAAAACAAGTTTAAAAAATTGATGAAAGTGATAAGAAGTTACAAATGCTAATCTCTAGTCAAAGACTAGATAATTCAAAATTTAGACTTGGTTTTGAATTTGGGAAAACATCTAAAGTAAAGAGAGAAATAGTATTTGTCAAATCAAAAAGTGAAAATCAAGATTTAGTCAAAGAAAAGAATAAAGGAAGAATGGTTGAATTTGTTAGAAGATACAACAAACAGTACTCTTAAAACAACGATAAGTATCTTTTTAGAGGATAAAACAAAAAGTTAAATAGAAGGTATGCTAGAAAGAATCCAAGTCAAAGGAAAGTGGTAAGTGATAGGTATAATGTACAAAGACCTTATGCTTGTTTTTTTTATAATAAACTAGCACACATAGAGAAATATTGCTTTTTCACAAAATATAAGCTTAGTAAAAATCAAGGTTCAATTCAAAAGTTGAGCTTGAATTTTCATGAACTTAAGCTTCATTGGGTTCGTAAACAGACTTGATTGTGTTGTGATGTGTACAAGAACATAAACCTAAGTTAAAAGGATCATGGTATCTTAATGGTGGATGCTCAAGAAATATGATAGGTGATACTTTGTTGTTCACAAGCTTGAAATGGAATGAAAATGGGCATGTGAAATTTGGTAACAATAGTAAAGGTAAAATAAATACGATAAGTATAATTGGTTTGGCGCTACACACAATTGAAAATATATTATTAGTTAAAAGACTAAAACATAATTTGTTAAGCATAAATCAGTTGTATGATAAAGGATATAACATAACATTTGAACATGTACTAGTTTTAATAAAGATGGATTAAAATTGTTTAAAAGATTCAAAAAGAAGAATATAAAAAGAAGAATATTTATTTAATTAAACCATTTGAAGTAGCATTTGAAAGTTATTTTATCTTTATAAGTGATGATACCATATTTTAGCACAAAAGGTTAGGACATAAATTTTTTGCAACTCGAGAAATCATCTAAAAAGAACTTAATTAAAGGTTTAGCAAAATTGCATGCTCATGAAAATATTTATTGTGCTACTTGTTTAAAGAATAAGATGAGTTCGTAATCACATAAGAGTAAGAAAATTATATCCACTCAAAGACTTTTAAAATTGTTGCATTTAGATTTATTTGGTCTAACTCGTACTCTAAGTCTTGGAAGAAATAAGTATAGACTTGTTATAGTAGATCACTTTTCAAGATTTATTTGGATCTTATTCTTGCATTATAAAAGTGATGTTTTTAAAAGTTTTGAAATATTTTCCAAAAGAGTTTAAAATGAAAAAGACCTCTCTATCATTAGTCTATTGACTAACCATAGAAAGGAATTTGAAAATTTTGATTTTATCTTTTTTGCAAAGAAAAGGTATTACTTATAACTTTTCTATACCCTACACTCCACAACAAAATGGAGTAGTTGACCATAAAAATAGAACCATCCAAGAAAAAATAGGAACACTATTGAATGAAAGTGGTATAGCAAATCATTTTTAGGTAGAAGCAGCATCAACGACTTGTTACATTATATATTGAGTATATGTTATACCTTTAACAAATAAAATTGCTTATGAGAATTATAAAGAGAGAAAACCTTCTGTTTCGTATTTTCACACATTTAGTTGTAAGTGTTTTGTAAAGAAAACAAGAAAAGTATTGGGAAAGTTTAAAGAGAGAGTTGATGAAGCCATCTTTTTAGGTTACTCTTTAAACTCAAAGGCATATTGAGTATATATAAAGTAATAAAAGTAGTAGAAGAATCAATAGTTGTTAAGTTTATTGAAGAAACAGGCAAAGAAGAATCAAATGATGAACTTCCAATTTCCTCGAATAAAAAGAATTCTACATGACATGATTCAAAAGGTAAGTCAGAACCTCTACCAAATGAAATGTCAGAACCTCCGTCAGATGAAACATTAGAAACTTCAAGAATGCTCGATGCGTCTAAAATAGAACCAGGATTAGAAGGTTTTTTAGAAACTAATAATAGGTTTATCGAAACTTGTCCATAAGGTAAGTCAGAAAGTTATGAACACTTTCATATACTACCATCAATACTTAGATTTAAAATTGATCATCCCCTTGAACTTGTGATTGGTAATGTTAGATCTGGAATAAGAACAAGATCAAGCTTATAAAATTCTAAAATCCATTTTGCTTTAATATCTGAAATTGAACCTAATTCAATTAATGAAGCTTTAAATGATAATAATTAGATCTTAGCTATGCAAGAGGAGCTTTCAATTTTAGTCCAAGACCTAAGGATAAGTTAATTATAGGTACTAAATGGGTTTTCAAGAATAAGCTAGATGAGAATGGAAAAATAGTAAAAAATAAAGCTCGTTTATTTGCTAAAGGATACTCTTAGGAAAAAGGAATAGACTATGATGAAACTTATACTCCTATAGCTAGATTAGAAGTTACAAGCTTACTTCTAAGCATTTGCTTGTTTGAAAAATTTCAAATTGTATTAGATGGATGTCAAAAATGCTTTTTGAATGGTTTTATAAAAGAAGAAGTATATGTTGAGTAATCTTTTGGATTTGAAGATCCATTTAAATAAAATCATGTATATAAGTTGAAAAAGGCATTGTATAGTCTCAAATAAGTTGCTTGTGTTTAGTATGAAAGATTAAGTCAAAATCTAATTAAAAATGATTTTCAAAGGGGAAAAGTTGTTATTATACTATTCAAGAAATATCATGTAGAAGATATGTTAGTTGTACAGATTTATGTTGATGACATTGTGTTTGGTGTAACTGATGAAAAATATTGTCAAGAGTTTTCGAACTTGATGTAAGCTGAATTTAAGATGTCACTTATGGGAGAATTAAATTTCTTCTTGGGATTACAAATCAAATAAACAAAGAATATGATATTTATTAACCAAGAGAAATATACTAGATAGATATTAAAGAAATTTGGTTTTGAGAATACTAATGATTCTTTAATTCCTATCAAGGATTCTTCAATTTCTATAAGTACCTCAACTAAGCTTGATATCACAGGTAATAGGAAAAAGGTAAATGAAAAATTGTATTGAAGCTTAATTAGATCTTTACTATACTTAACAACTTTACGTCTTGGCATTTTGTTTAGTACTTGTGTTTGTACACTTAATTGCAGTTAAAAAAATATTTAAATATATAAAAAGTACTACAAAGTTAGGAATTTGGTATCCCAAAAGTCAAAATTTTAATCTCATAAGATATTCAGATGCTGATTATATGGATTGTAAAGTAGATGTGAAGAGTACTCTAGATATTTGCTAGTTCTTAGGGGATAAGTTAGTTTCTTGGTCTTTTAAGAAGCAAAACTCTGTTGCCCTTTCAATTGTAAAAGCAAAATATGTTTCTATTAGGGATTACTATGCTTAAATTCTTTGGTTAAAATAATAATTGAATGATTATAGGATAAATTATAAAAAATATACTCATAAAATGTGACAATACTAATGTTATTAATTAAAAAAAAAACTCTAGTTTATCACTCAAGGCCAAAACATATAAAAACAAGGCATTATTTTATTCGTGATTATGTTGCAAATAATGATATGAGTGTTGAATTTGTTTCAAGTATCAATTTGTAGATATATTTATAAAATCATTGTATAAATTAAGATTTGAATTTATTCGTAATGAAATTGGTGTATGTAACTCTTTTTGTTAGCATGAAGAATATTTAATTATTTCCCCTTAAGTTAAAAAATTTGGACACATGCAAATAGAAGTTATTTAATTTTTAACCTTCATAGTTTGAATGTGTGTGCAATATTGTTTTAATACCTGAACATATGTAGTACATGTGAAAAGTGCAATAGTGGGTCTAATTTTTTTTTCTTTTTTCTTAGTGGGTCTTGAAATATCTTGGAAGAGGGTCAAATAAATTAGCCCATGCATGCAAGATAAGGACCGCAAAATTTGATAGTTTTACCTTTCTGAGTATAAGTCTACTCATTTATGTTCTTCATTTCATCCCTTCAAACTCTTCATCTCCTCACTCTTATTCTCTTTTAAGCAAACATGTCATTAAGAAAATCTGCTCGCATTGCTGCTTAAGGTCCTAAAACCATGACCCCAAGCAATTCGAATGACCTTGTTGATCTCACTGAACAAGAAATCAACATCACCGATCCTCTGGAAACTCAAACTACTCAACCCATTGAACCTCAACAAGAACCGTTTGAAAAGACCTAAACCCTAGAGCTTCAAGATGAGATCTCAGATGAACTAGTTCAAGAAGTCACCCAAAAAGAATGGTTCTGAACCACATTTTGAACCATCCCAGGAAGTTACTCACAAGACTTCTCAAGATGAACAAAAGTTTGGTTCATCTTCTTCATTTGAAGAAGTGGCTGAAGCCAAAGACTCGAGTTCTTCAAAAAAGTTATTTGAAGAAGAATTTAAGACCAAGTCTGATCCTCTTGAACAACTTCTTGAACCTGAACCTAAGAAACTAGTTTAAAGGACCAAGACTCCTAATCTTGTGAAAAAGACTCCTAAGCCTACTTCTCAATTTGTGAAGAAACCTTAGAAAGCTGTAAAATCTCCGAAGCTACCCTCTAAATAAAGAGATAAACCAAAGAAGATGTACATTGTGAAAGATAAGATTGTATCTATCAAAGAAGCTTTTTTCTTAGATTTAGATTTCTTTAAGAAAAATGGTTTTTACTAGAAAGAATATGTGGATACTTTAGGATTGAGTAATCTGGCAAATTTGAGAGGTGTTGTATATAGAGAGTTAGTTGATGAATTTTATTAAAGGTTAGATAATAGGCATCAAGATGTGTGGAGGTCTATAGTTTTAAATCAGAAGGTTGAGATTGTGAAAAAGGACATCATGAAATATTTTGGCATTAAAGAAATTCAAAAAGATGAAAATTTGATGCAATTAACTAAAGATAATGTCTTTATTGAGTTGAGTGATATAATAGAGTTGGGTGTTGGTAAAGACATATTTACTACTGGTTTGAATTGCTGGTTAGGATTTTACACAAGTTTGTTAACTCTTTCATGCTACATAGGAGGGGTAGTTTAACTTCTCTAATAAGGGAAGATGCCCTAGTTGTGTTGACTATGATGGGTAGAAAAAAGGTGGATATAGTAAACTTGATGATAAGGCATATATGGCAACATTTAGATGTTAAGCCATATGGAAGTTTGTTAATGGCTCTCTTTAAATTCAAGAAGTTGAAATTCCCAAAGTACACAACTAGTCCTTACTATCCTACTAGACTAAGACAGAAAATCTTTAGGCAAGTGGGAATCTATAAAACCGATACGCTTTGGCACTCTCATAATGGAGGAATCTATGTTCCTCCATGCTCATCCTTCCAACATTAGGAATAGAGCGATCATTATTAATAAAAAGGATGGTGAGAAAAAGGGTTTGAAGAGGAATAGAGGAAAGGAACCTGCTGATGAAGATCAAAGGAAGAAAGGAAAAGTAGCTAAAAGGACTAGTGGGATTGAATTTAAAGAAGTGATCAGATCACTTTCAGATAGTGATTCAAAGAGTACAAAATTGCAAAATCCTCTCTCCAAACAAGGTGAAAGTTTTATATTTGTTGAGCAAATTTTTGAAGGAATCAAGGAAGTATTTAGGAAGGATGTGAAAGATAAGATTTTAGGCATGAAGGTTCTATTTAAAATCTGGATCAAAGAGATAGTGGTTGAGTCTAAGGTCGATGAAGAGGCTCAACCTGCTAATCTACTATCTGAACCAATTGCTCCTGAACCAAATCTTTAGGCACCTAAACATTACTTTCCTATGATTACTCCATTATAAGTTGATTAAACTGATCAACTCCCTAACAAAGAACCTACCAAAACTCCAATTATCTCTCCTTAATCATCTAAACCTAAGGATCCTCCTATAGCTACTCATGTCCTTAACCTTGAAGGATAGATCACTCTTGAAGGAAACGTAGAAACTCTTTCTATTGGATCCAATAAGGATGATAGTGCATCAAGTTAAGCTTAATCTACTCCAACTCCTGTGAAAGACAATGAACCAACGTCCAGTATGTAGCGAACAATTGAAGTCAATCCTTCTCTTAGCAAGATAACTGTTACTTACTCCGTTGGGATGAAACTTTATACTATGAAGAAAACCAAAAGAGCTAAAAAATGATTTTAGTATTCAAGTGTTTTGTTTTGTGTCTTTTCTATTTCGTTGTAAAGTTCTCTTTTGTTTCAGTCAAAATCTTGTTATGTTTTTTCTCATGTCAACTCCACCTATGGATTATGCTATGTACTTTCCCATTCATCAATAAAAGTCCATTTTAGTTTCTGCATATGTTATCTCATTATAAATATCAAGGGGAAGCTATTAAATAGTCTATATTGATAACGAAAAGGGGGAGAAAGGCAAAAAACAATCAAGTAGTAAAACAGCAAATAGCAAGCATGACAGCAGACATATAGTTTTTAATAACATTTTTTCCTACTATCTTGGACATCGAATTGTTACATGTTTTTTGAATTACAATTTTTTTGTTATCGTAAAAAAAGAGGAGAATGTAAGGTATCTCCCATGAATTTTGATGATAACAAAAAAAGAGAAATGCTAATGTGCTAACAAGTGTGCATATATTCAAACAGTTCTTTAGATTGCTTAAATTATAAGTTAAGTTTCATTTAGAGACTTATTTAGAAGGTCTGAATCACTTGAAAAAGAAACAAGTTTAGAAATATTCAGAGAATGTTTCAGAGGCTTATATAAGAAGAGTTAGTACAGTTTTTTAGAAATTACTACAGAAACCTTGGATATAAATAAACTAAGACATTTTCAGAAGCTTATTTAGATGGTTGACCCGGAAGAGTGAATTTGAAAAATAACAAGACATTAGATTCAGAGTGAATAAGGCCTAGCTCTATTAGATTATGTGTATTAGGAAAATATACTTAGTCATGTTTCACTTAAGTTAGAATTAAGATCCACTAAGATTATTTTTAAGAGAATTAATTTTTGGAAATAATTCAACAATAAAAAAAATCTAAGATTGGATAAGGATAAGGATGATTTTGAAAATTATGCGATATCAAATTCAAAATTCAAGATTATCCGGAGTTGCTGATTATAGTATATCTATTAAGGAGGTATGATTGAGATAAGATCAAATTTAGAATCAAACTCCAAGATTTTCTCAAAAATATCTATGGATTATCTTTAAATGTTAAGATTGGATAAACATGAGGTAGAGATAATCATCAATAATTTAGCTGTTGGAGGACTTTAGTATAAAAGATGAGATTATTCAAAATATTTGGTACAATTTTGAGAAGAAAAAAAAATATTTTGATCACTTTCTACCATATGAAAAGCATATAACACTTTTCAAAGACTTCTTCAGAGAGTTAAATTGAAGCTGCTTATTCAACAATCTTTATTTCTATTTTTGTGCTTAATTATTTATTTATTGTTTGAAAGTTGTTTAAGAGAAATTTGATTGTACTATATAGATTTGTAATTAGCTTAAATTGTAGAGATGTTAGATAGGTGGAGTAGAGAGTTGTGAAGGTCAAGTATGGCAAAAACTTATAAACTTCTCTTGATTTGTTTTTTATATAATGGATTAAGTGGAATGACACTGATGAAGTAAATTGAGTTTTCAATAGTGAAGTTGGAAGAAAGTAGTAAACATAAAGCTGAAGGTCTTTAAATCATGAGCTTGATTTTCTCTTCCTTATCTCTTTTACTTTAAGTTATTTATTCATGTTGTTATTTGTATATTGAATTATTAAAGTACTACTTATCACAAAATTAAGTTATTAAGAGAGTAATTTTGATTTACATAAAAAAGTTTGAAAATTTTTCTAAAGATATCAATTCACACCACTTCCCCCAACTTGATATCTTATATAGGACCACCAAGAGGCAACTCCCAATTAATAGGTAGGTGATTTAGTGATTGTTTTGACTACATTTAGATAAGAGGTTTGAGGAAGGGTCATCAGAGTGTGACTCTTGATATACTTTTGAGAGGACCTATTGGTTGAGGTTGATAGTAATAAACAAAATCGTATGTTGAAAAGGGAGGTTGAGAATTGGGCACAATTATAAGGTCTAGCGATAAGAACGTCTTATGTTTAAGAGCTTGTAATATCATATGTTCAATGAAGTCTCACATGAATTATAGGAAAAAAATGTTGTTGGTTATAAGGCCATGGTAGTAAACTTTTTATCAACACTAATTACAACCTTGTGAGCAGGTGGTTGAATATAATTTATTAGTATTTTTTAATTTTGTTATTTACTACTTTTGTCTTAAGATATTAAATTTTAAATCTAAACCAATATAAATATTGCAATTTGTAAATTTTTCAAAATAAACCCAAATAAATATTATTTTGGGTTTTTTTTTTGTTTAGTCTAAAGTTCATATACATAGTTATTACGTGAATATGATAATCTCCAAAGTTAAATTTTAAATCTAAACTAATCCAAATATTGTGATTTGTAAATTTTCCAAAATAAAACGAAATGGAAAGTGCAAATATTACTTTGGTGATTTTTTTTTGTTTTGTTTAGTTTAAAGTTCATATACTTAGTTGTTACATGAAAATGATAATTCCCAAAAGAGTAAACGTAGTTCGCAAAAGAATAGCAAGTTATGTAACCAATTCGAAAATACACATAAATGGTGTAAAGTGTCACATATATTCCTTCAGAATACTAATATAACAATCAAACCACATTCTTTGAGAACATTAATACAACAATCAAACCACAACGTCAAAACACCCGTTACGCTATTTTTTGTCTTTTCATTAATTATTTAAACATTATAGATAACAACCACTTTTTTTTCCCTCCAATTTCTTAACTCGATCCAATCTATCGTAGTTAGTCTCTAGCCTTGTACTCTTCCAAGCATTGGACAACAAGCCTTTAGAGTATTCACTTATTTATGATTCCTACCATATATGGTGGCACTATTGATATTTGGTTTACAACCTACTTGTTGCATTTGCTCCTGACACTTTATAAATATATTTGAGCTTATTCTTTATGGTCCAATCGACCTATTACCAACATACTTAACTGCCTCCTATATGACTAGTATAATTTTCATTGATAGCTCCATTTGGAGTTACAAAGCCACTATTGGTTAGTGAAAAACCCCTATACCCTCCTCCAAATCAAGTAATAGGATGGAATCCTATGTACTATCCTTTAAAGATACCAAACTGCTTTGCTTTAACTTTTTAGGTTACTTCTATATACATGATTAGTTGGTTTATAATTTGCCATAACCTACTATTAGACAACAGGCGTCATGTACATGAAATTTAACTACTAACCAAACATCTTATGCCATTGTAATCTATGTCTAGTTCATAATAATTTCACATACAATAGAAATATTGATAAATAAGTAACTATAAGCATGATCAAAATAAAACATCGGAAGGGCTTTAGTCGCTTACCTTAAGTCCTTACTACCACTATAACCATAAAACACACCAAGACTCATTTGTCTTTATATAAAATATTGAATATTTTACTAATTATAATCCCTTGTATGAACTTCTATGGTCTAGCCTTAGTAAATTTGATCATTCTTGTCCAATTACAGTATTTTTATCATTAAGGAGTTTTCAATGCAATCATGGTTAGTTGGATTATCCAAAAACAACTATGTCGTGACTCCACCTATTCGACCTCCATGAGGTAGATGTACTACAATTTTGATTGGCTCAATTACCTGTTCTTTTATTTTCTAAAAGTTATAACTAATAAAATCATGAATTATTATATAATTCTACGAGATTACAATTTTATAATATTTTCCTTAGTTAAAACGGACGTAAAATCGATTGGATATTTACTTTTAATAAAATTATAAATTTTGATATACGATTCTATAAGTTTATTACACATTCTAAATGTTCAAAGTAATAATAAGATCATGTTGGTGATAACTATGTACATGATTCATTCTAATATGAAATCACTTACTACAGTAAGTGGGAGAAACTACTTTGAGATTATGCAATTTGAATAACATCTAAAACATAATATTTCACTTGATTTCATAATTGAAGCATAGCAATCTAAACTGCAAGCAAGAAAATCAAACTAAAGAACCAACCATATGAATTGTATACTATATCAACTAAACCTAAACCTTACTTTTATTTCTATTATAATCTAGAATATAAAGATTAAAAACTTTTAATTTATCATAAAGATGAGTAATTTAATGAGATCTCCATAAAAGCATTATATATCATCTATAATAAAAATTAAGGTTTCCTAAAGATTAAAAATTTAGCCTTTGTTTCCATTAAATCTAAAACCTTAAATAAAACTTAGGTCTTTCAATACAAGGAAAAAAAAAAAAGACTTAATGTTTTGGAGAAATTACATAAAATCCTTCTAAACTTTGATTTAGGTACGGTTTACCTTTCTAAATTTTCAAAATATAGTTTTTGGTCTTGAAACTTTTATAAATAGGCAAAATATTCTCCAAATTTGAGAATAATTTTATACCAAAATTAAAGTTTAAAATGGTTATAGGAGTTATTTGTTAATTTATAAGAGTTTAGGGATAAAAAATCATACTTCAAAAGTTTAAGGGGATAAATTGTATTTATATAAAAGTTTAGAAGGGTTTTTTGCATTTTCTTTTTCTTTTCCTAATAACAAAATTGATAGAATTATCGTACAAAATCTCAAATAATATGTTAACCCTAAAATACGTAAAATTATACATAGAAGTGTAAGAATTGAATTTAGTCTAATCAACCAAAATACATTATTATCTCATAATTTGATTGACGTTTCAAAAGACTAATCGATCACTGATAACTTTTATTTTAAATACATTTCATATGATGATTTTATAGTATTTTCCTTACATATTTGGTATTTTTTTAAAAAATTGATACTTAATTGAGTAAAATTTTGATTTTAAGATTTGAATGTATTCTTGGATTGAAAACGAAGAAAATGAATCAAGTTTTACTTAATTTGGAGTTCAAATAAATGAGTTATGAAGTTTTGAAGTTACACAGTCTGGGGCACAGTTGTATCCATCCAGAAAAATTTACCAAGGTCAGAAAGTTATACGACCTGGGGACACGACTGTGTCCCAAGTCATGTCTGGTGACGAAAACGGAAACCTTACAATACATTATAAAAGGACATACTAGGGTTTCGCACATAAGATTGGACATTCAAAAGAGAAGAGACTTGAAGAAAAGGAGAATAAAAAGACGAAAGCAACACATAACTTCAAGATTAAAGAGATTTTTCATGTTTTATTTATTGATTTTGTTGCAATTCGTTTTTAGTTTCGTTATGATAGCTTAAGATTTATGTATTTAAGATTATGGAACTTAGAGTTTTATGTGACTATTGGATTGATTGATAATTATCAATAAAGTTTTTATCTTTTCTTGATTCAATTATATTATTTAATTGTTAATTGATATTTTTAGAGTATCAATCTATGATATTATGCATGATGATTGAGAAATCACATGTGTAATGAGATTTTGACATAATTGGAGAGAATTACATATATACTTAGAGATAAGATATATCTTTCTTTCGAAAAGTTATTCTTTGTATGGGAATTCATCATAGATTAATGCGATTCTAAATTATATTATTAAGTGAAGAGATTCTGGTAAATAATTTAGGATTAGGGTTAATATGTTTGAGAAAGGTGTTAACTTTAATTGTGAATCCCTCCGGTCAAGAATAATAGAAATTAAATTGGATATATTTTAAGCGGTTACATGTTAAACATTAGGGGAAATAATTCATAAATACGTTATTTGCATTCTTGAAGTCGTTCTTAGTTTTATCGCTTTTTAAATTGTTTAATCAAGTCTCATAATTAAGTTAGTTTGTTAATTTTAGTATTTTTAATTCATTCAACTCATCATAATTTTTCGGTTAGATAATAGAGCTAAGGTTAATGTTAGTACTCGAAGCCTCTGAGGGATCGATTCGGACTCATATCCGCTATATTAAAACTAATAGGTGCACTTGCCTGATATCAATCACGTATAAAATAGATCGACTAAATTGGCTTTTGATGCTATAGATTAACTAGTTTTTCTATTTATTTGACTTAAATACTAGATTTCACTAAAATCTTAATTTAAATACCGCAGATTGATGAGAGAACTCTTTAGACCTCAGGCTTAATATAAAGGACAAATAAAAATGAATTTAAATGTAATTTATTTAAATTAATTTAATTACCGTAAAATTACATGATGTATTGTAGGAATAAGAGGAAATTAATAATGTTATGAACAAACAAGTGTAGATCAATAATTATTTTGCTAGGTTTTTAATGGCCTATGTTAAGCACAGTAAATGAATAAAAGTATATTTTGCTAGCAAGACTATAACTTATTGGATACGTGGCTCTTGGACTGGGTGCTTCGAGCATCGAGAATTGGAAATGGAGTGGCAGGTGGATTAGGCTAGTCTTTAATATGACTAACTCCTTTGATGTGAGTATGGCCTTCAAAGGAGAGCCGCAGTGGGGTCAAGCTAGTTGTATGAGGTACTACTTATGGACCATTTGAAATAACTTTTAAATAAAATTATTGAATAACATTTAGTGCATTTAGTAATTGATTTAAGTCGTGTGCGGTTTGACATGTTTGTGTATGTGCCATAATAGTTTCTTGGTCCATCCATTTTAAGGACTTTCATTTTTCTAGAGAAATTAATAGAAATTACACAAAAAGTTCGGATGGAAGACGAGCCTTAAATTATGTTTTGGATGAGGGAAAGAGGGAGGAAAGTGGAGGAAAAAATAATAGAATTCCATTGGTTGTTCTAGGGAGTAAAATGCGGGAATCAATTATATGGGTTTTATTAGATTTTGATCCCTTTAAAATGGAGAGAGAAAAATAGAGGAAAAGTTTTGTGATTATCAATCCTCCCACCTTTTCATTTGTTTTTTTGTTCTTATTAGCATGTTGATGGGTATATGGATAATTTTAACTTGCATTGTACTTGTCTTTATTAATTATTGAATTATTTTCATTTTCCTTTTTGCCCTATGTTCCAAATATATCGGAAGAAATCAATTATCTTCGTAATTCTTTTTATCCATATTCTTTATTCGCACGTTTTTTCTTTCTTATTTTCTTATTTTTTTTTTACCAGACAATGTGTAAATACTTTTATTAGGCGAAAAGAATATATTGGTGAAATACTAATAAAGAAATTTATACAAGAAAAAAAAATTGTAAATATAGAAAAAATTTAAATGACAAATTAGATTTAGTTAAATTTTTATACAAGCGTAAAATACTATACGGTACTAGTATTCCCGAAGATTTTTATTATTGAATTCGACTAAAAAATTGTAATCCACAACCACAGAGACGAATTTACCAGCCCCAGGAGAGCATATCCTACCTGAGATTCAAACGCGTGCGAAACGACGCCGTGAGAAGCAACATTCTAAGAAAATCAATCTTCATCGGCTGAATCTCCCATTGAAAGTAATCTAATCATATCAATTTCTTCTTCCATTACTCTTTCTTCTGCTTCTCACACTTCGACATCTCTCTCTCTCTCTCTCTTCTTCAACAATGTCATGGTTAGCCCGATCCATTGCCAACTCTCTCAAACTCGATGACGACGACAACGACGACGTCGCCGCTGACGATCCGAGTAAACACCATCCTCCCCAAGCCTCCCAACCCGATCCAAACCCTAACTCTTCTTCCACTTCTCCACTTGATTCTCCCCGCGGCGTCCGCGAAGACCTAACCGAGCTTAAGAAAACCCTAACTCGTCAACTCTGGGGCGTCGCTTCCTTCCTCGCTCCCCCTCCCGATCAACCTAAGCAACCAACGGCCGGCACGGACGGTGCTCGGGATGATGATGATGAAGCTCTAATTGCCGGGATTCGTAGCGACTTCGCCGAAATTGGCGGTAGGTTCAAGAGTGGAATTTCAAAGCTTTCGAATAATAAGGCGGTTTGGGAGTTCACGAAGATGGCCACGAATTTTCTTCAAATTGGGAGTGATGAGGAGTTAATTGGGAAGGCGATCGGTGTGACTGAGGAGGTCGTCGTATTCGCCAGGAATGTCGCAATGCATCCCGAGACTTGGCTCGATTTCCCTCTCAATGATATTGATAATGATAGCGAAGATTCGGATGGTAATGTTAATTAACGGGGTTTGGTTGTTTATGCTGTGAATTGAATTGATTATGGGTTGTCTCACTTTTTGCTATTTAGCGGGTTTCTTGTGGTTAGAAATGTAATGTTGGTGCAGCTGAGCAGGGGAACAGAGATCCAGTTCTGTTGTTGATGTGCATATGATCAGTCTAATTGTTCAACCGTTTTAATCGGAATGAAACGTTGTCTTTAATCGTTGTAGATTTGATTTGAGGTATGTATATGTAATGTGGTTCAGCCAGTGTCTGAGTTTCCACTTTAAATGGAAGGTTTCTAAAAGTTGAAGGACTTCATGGTTAATGAGAAAAACTTGCTGTTTACTAAGTAATTGTAATTTGACGAGTGAGGTGACATGGCATTTGGTGTATAGTATATTGTTGTTTATTCATTGGAATATCTCTATTTGAAACTCGTCGAATTTGGGGTGTGTGGTTTGGGGTGATTTGTAGTTGCATTTCAGATAGTCACGATGGCTTCTATAATGTTGCAATCTAAGCAGCCCATTTCTCAAATCTTGATGAAAATAATAAGCTTTGGGTGAAAGAATTGTTGTCCTTATTATCTTACATATGTGTTGTTGTTCTTATGTTTCAATCCTCAAATGTGCTGTGATAAAAAGAATGTATCATGTACTTGTCTTTCATGTTTGTGTAAACAGTTTGCTCTTTTCACAGAGTTTGATCTATCTGATGCCCAACAAGAGCATGCTCTGGCTATAGAACGACTTGCTCCAAGGTTGGCTGCCCTAAGAATGGAACTCTGCCCAGAATATATGAGCGACAGCAGCTTTTGGAAGATTTACTTTGTACTTTTGCACCCTAAGCTCTGCAAAGAAGATGCTGAAATTCTATCAACGCCCCAAGTAAGTCTCTTATGCAAATTTCAATTGAGAATTATAATAGCAGAAAGGTAACTGTAGAAGACACTGCATGACAAGTTTCCACCTTCATTTCTCTCTGGATATAATATTGCATGATTTTTATTCGCTTGGGTCCTTTCATTCCTTTTCTTGCAATGTTGGTTCAAGAATGAAACTGTATGTATGATTCAGTATTATGTTGAAAAATGGCTTTGTTGTTGCAATTCCTTTGTCTATGATGAGCCATCTTTTTTGCTGCATAATTTATCAATATGAGTATGGTGCTTCTGTGTACATGGTCTTGAAGTACTTGTTCAATGATTCTGGGGTCCTAGAATGATTTCTGTCTGTTTCTTTTCCCCCCTTCTAAACCTGGAAATTGACTAATGTTATTTCTAAATATTTAAGAAAACTATCATTTTGAATTGCTCAATTTGGAGGAACACTGAAAATGAACTGGAGACTTTTGTCTTGATTAGTCCCCTTCATTTGTTTTTTCCTCTAACATTTGGTCACATTCGTCTTCATTACAACATTATGCTTTCTAGGTCAACAATGTCGATCATGTCAGAGTATCTAGCAATATATTGACATTGGAAAGGAGAAAACATTTTGTATATTTATGCAATAACAACTCAAGAGAAAGATTAAAAAATGGTCAATGCTATCAGGGAAGGAAGGAACAGTATAATCTTCAGAAGTGGGGATGGATTGTTTTCATCTAAGTATGATTGGGAAGGAATGTAGCAAGTTGAGTGAAGGTAATGAGTAAAATAGTTGTCTAAATTGGGATCAAGTCAGGAATTCTGTGGATTTTAGGAGAATGGATGAATCAAATTTGAATTCTTATAAATCATCTCTATTACATGGACTTTCTGTTCACCCCCTCGTTATCCACATCTAAACGCCAAGCTGCTGATTGAGGTTCAAAAATGGCAACAATGCAAGGAGTAGCTGAAGACAAATGACATTAAACTATAAGAAGGATGCTGCTTGAGAAGAATGCTGGTAAAGTGGATCACTACCAAGGTGGAATGTGAAGGGCTTGCAAGCTGTTGAGGGATGAGGTGCTGATTCTGGATAGCAATTAGGGTTGTCAAGAGCTTGGGCCACTGGAAATATGGTTCTGGGCATGGGCTTTTGGTTTTGGCCTGTAGTATAAAGAAATGTTAAATATGAAGTATTCATTTAGCTTGGCTAGCGGTCCTTTGTAAGTTAAATTTCTTTTTTATAATTTTTTTCCCCTAGTCATATTGGATCTTACTTAACTGTTCTAGCCATAGAATCCTTACTGAAGAGAGTGAATCTTAACAAAATTTCCAAGAAAAAATATCAACCACTTCCCATACCTGTGTCATACATTTGGATCCTCTTCTACCCTCTATGTCACTTGTACTGAATGACGCCTTTGTTGCCTAGATCTATCCCTACTTGACCCTCATATCTGAGTTCAAGTAATAATATATGTTCATTGATTGCTATGGCTAGGCAACTACAATTACTTACAATGTGGAAATTGTGCAGTGTGCATCAATGGGGAATGAAAATAGCTTAAATGAGAATGCTTTTGTGGTTTTGTAGATATAATAGAAATTATGAATCATAAGTCATTAAAAACTTTAAGAAATTGATTATTGTTCCAAGTGAACATATGATGAGGAACCTGTTTAAGATGGTTTAGTTGTATCAAAATGAGTGTTTACTACTACTATTGTTAGAAGCAATGGCAGCATGTAGAGCAGAAAGGGTGAGGGAAAGAATTACATTAGGCAGGTCTGAAGGACCTCTAATATATTTATCTTACTATGGATGTTGGATTTATTATTATCAACATCATCATCTAAGTTATTAAAGCCAAATCCCTTTTTCAACTCCCACAACTACCACAATTTGTTGTCTTATGATTTTAAGGCATTTAATATATTCCACATTTATGTTGGCAGTTATTACAATAGTGTAAAAACCCATCCACCTCTTCAATGGTATCCCATTCACTCACAGAATCTGTCCACTTTTTCCCACATACATGATGCACACTTGAGCATTTCTCTCATTCAATTGTCCCCCTCAAGATTTGTTTTATTCACTAATTTCCTTATTCGTTTTATTTTGCATAAGTATGGCCATGAATGAAAATTTTTTATGTTGATAATAATGAAATGATGTAATTCAATTAACACTAATAACGTTTAACTTGCTAAAATGAAAAGGTTTTATATAATTCATAAATTTTGTAATTGGACGGCAAAAAAAGTAAAAAATCTTAATGGACTTTATTATTATTTTTTTTAAATTTTTTTTAACACACGCATTATGGGTATATGGTCTTAGAACCGAGAGAAAAGTTGAATGGATATTTTTTTTCCTTCTTTTTTGCAGATCTTAGAAGCCAGAGCAAAGTTGATGCAGGAGTTGCATAATAGGAACAAGTCTAAAGAAGAACTTGACTTGTCTGCTGGTGACACCACAGTGGCAGGAACAGTTGGCTCCTCTCGTGAAGAGAATCTATCACCTCCTAGCAATGTTTCTGGGTCAGCATTGCATCAGACGTCAGCTACTGGAGAATCCACCTCAACGACTGTAGTTGATATTGAAAAGGAGAAACACCCAATAGAGGGGACAGAAATTAAAATTATTGATAAGTCTGTTGTGGAGGAAGTATCGGTTGATCAGAGAAAAGACCAGCTTTTACATATCACTTCATCTTCTAGAGTTGTGGATGATAAGTATGAAGATGATGGTGATGAATGGTTGAAAGATGAAACTCCAGAAATAGCTGATGTTAAAGGAACCACAATTCGCATTGAAAATGATGAGGACGTATCTTTTAGCGATCTGGAAGATGATGATGGAGATGTGCCAACAACTTACAAGAAAGCTACCTATGGCTCTGATTCCTCAACAAAAGATTCAAGGGACTGGGTTCAGCTTGGTGGAAGCTCTGATGACTCCAGTAAGGACATAAATGCTGCTGGGGAGAAAGGATCTAAGAAGGATAAGGCTGCTGTGCGTGAGCTAGAGATAAAGGATTCAAATGATTGGGAAGATTTTGACGACATCGATGAGGTATGATGTTGGCTGGTAGCCTTTGAAGATGGACGTATTCGTCTTTGTGATTACAGTTATGTCCCTGTAATGTCAATGTTTGTACATAATCCAGTCTAAAAATGTATGATTGTCTACGGAAGTGGTGAAGCAGTTGAATTCTGCATGATGGCATAAATTATCCATATTGTTTTGTAGAAAACGCATGTGTGAGAATTAAAGAAATGTCTCCTTTGCATAAGGAAATAACGGTTAATTACAGTAGTAAGGTTTTCTCTTTGCCACCAACAATGTTCAGTCGAGTTGTCAAGGTTTGGAAATTTACTGCAAACCCTGGTTTGGGTTAAATCCGGTTAACGATAATTCTCAAATGTCGAAACACGCCTGGAGACGACCAGACAGGATATATTTTACCTTCTCAAAGTTATTCTCCGCACTAGAGATGGAGAAACATTGGCATGTTTCATAAACCTAATAAGCTTGGAAACAGTATAAAAAGATGGAGATAGGTAGTTTGTTCTGTTATTAGATGAAATTCCTCAAGGCATCCAACTTCAGACCACCTTTTACCAGTTGTACACCTCGTAAGCTGAAGCTCGATAAGGAAATCAGAAAGGGAAGTCCGTGGAGTGAGGTTAAAAGTAGAGTCACTGGCTAACTGTACTCCATACGTCTATTTACACTAAATTAGATACGTGTATTATATAATATGGCTAGGTTAAGGGCACCCTGCAAATTACATGGAAGACGTAAAAATGTTCAATTAGGAGACTAGGGGATTGTTTTTTTGAATTATTATTATTTCTTTTTGCTTATGAGGTGTAACATCCCGATTTCGAAGCGACGTGTCTTTCTCAAGCGGTATATGTTAAGACTTTCTTATTATTAAAGTGAGGTTCCATCCGATTTTATATTAACAAAGTATTTTATTTGGGTTTGGAAAATCGGTTGATTGCTATTAATTTGCAACTCATCAAAAGAGGGTTTTGCTTGAAACAAAACATTAGTATCAATCATCATCATAAGTTCCGAGTCTCAAAAGAGCTCCAATAACTATGTTTTTTGGCCAAAAAAATATCAAAAGTAGTTTTAGTAGCCATAATAATACAGGTAGTCGAATCAAACAGATACAAAGTATTGTTAAGATAACGCTAAAGCAACTAATGGTAAGCGACACAATTATCGCTAGAAGTCCCTAATAAATCTTTCATTTTCTATCTTTGTTTACTTTTTTGGGCAGTTTTCTTTTCCTTTTTTTTTTTTTTTAAAATTAAATACAGAAAGAGAAGGACTAAAGTCATCAGGAACACTTGCTTTCTAATTGATTTAACTAAATATGAAGCCAAGCTAGAGGTGCACGATATGCTAATTTGGGTGAACGATGATTCAAGAGTTGGTTTGATGCCCTTGAATTATGCTTTTTTAATATTTTATTTTTTTTCAAATTTAATCTTCCAATTTATTGCCGACTCATGTATTTCTTTTTTTTTTTCTTTCAAATAATTCTAATAGTTTATGTGGATATGTATGGTTGAATATTTTTTTTTTTTTCGTTTTGAAATAAATGATCTAGACTGCATAAGTATGATGATGTTTATGTTGTTTTGTCTTTTATTTTTCTTTTTTAAAAATTGAAATTCGAATAGACTGATTTAATTTATAGATCAGCTTATCAGTTCAAGGATTCGTCAAGTTAACGGTTATTTTAAGGTTGAACTACTAAGGCCCTTAAGGTCAAAGGGCTTGTCAGTGGATTTAGGTTAATTCCCATCCGAATTAGGACGATTCATAGTTTGGAATCAACCTTTGCACAAGTCTAAGCTAAGTTAAGTTCTACCCTAAACCAAGATGATGAGAATAATAGAATCAAATTGAATATCAAGTTATCAGTGAGAATCAACTAAAATCTTCTAAATTAAACCCTGGAAGATTATCGTTTAAGGACACGTTATTGAATAATGTCCCAGGGGCCTACAAGAAATATTGTTTTAACAAGAAAAATTCAACACTGGATATGGAAGATGATGAAGAAGAAATTAATGCAAGAGAAGAAGAAGAGAAATTAAATCAAGAAGCAGTGGATGATATCTATCATGTGATTTTTTCTAGAATCGAAAAGGACATGATTTATACACCTTGGAATTACGCCTGTGATGGGACCAAACCCTGATTTCAAAATTTTGTATAAGTGATGATTGAAGATGTGGGTAGCTATCCCGACTTTCAAACTTATCCCCTCGGGTGTAGGCTTCTCTATTATTTCTCTAAGTTATCCGAAAGACTATCAATGGATCATGGGAAATGGTCCCTGGTTTGTTAATGAATATTATTTAGCCTTGAAACGATGGGAACTAGATTTCAGATCAGAAATCTTAGAATTTAATTCTATGGTGGTTTGGATCTGTATTACAGGATTACCGATTGAGTTATACTCCATTATGGCGATATGAAGAATCGGAGAAAGGATAGGGCTGGTCTTAACATTCGATTCAGTAATGATCAATACGGAAAGGGGAAGATTTGCGTGCATTTGTGTACAAGTTGATGTGGATAAACCACTAAAACATGCGGTAATGGTGAATAACATTGCATATGGGGTTGTTTATGAAGGCCTACTAAGAGTACATGAAAGGTGGGGGTGCATTAGCCATTCACGGCCGAATTGTCCCAAAAAAGAGCAGGAATCGACTGGAGAGGATGCTCAGCAAATGCATCAGGAAACTAGCGATTAGGGTAAGACATCATGCCAAAATAATACAGAGGGAGAAGAGAAAGAAACTATTGAAGCCCATGAGAGTGATAAAGATTCTACGTCAGAGGTTAATAATAATTCTTCAAAAGACAAACCCGGTATGAGTGAGAATGGCGGCTGGACGCAGGTTAGATTGAGATAGCCAAATTACAACCAGAGAGAGAATGCAGTGAAGGCTTAGAGTAGGAATGGGAATTTGAAACCCCAAGCAAGTCAAATCGTTGAACATTTAATGGAGAATAGCAATGGGAATGAAAGCTTTGATGTGGCAACCGACATTAATGAGGATAAAAACATGCCGGTTGGAGTTACGGAAACTGATGTCATTAATAGTAATGAATAGTTTCAAACTAATCTTGCCCCAACAAGCATATCTTTTAATGCTAAAAGAAGCAATCCTCTGAAAGATACAACAAATCAAAACAAAGATCTTGGACAATCCAACTTGCCTAAACCCTTCACCTTTAGGCAAGAAAAACTTCCATCCAAACCGAAATCATTGAAAAAGCTAGCGCGATAATATGGAGGGAATGGCACAAATCGACTCAGTGCTTTTACTACTTTAGGATCACGGTCCCATCCTGGACACGCACTCGAGCTCGAGAATATGGTTCATTCCAGTAGGTAACAGAATAAACAGGCTCTACATAGAAATCATTTTTGAAAGACATCACCATCCTCTAGTGGAGAAAAAGGCATCGGAGGTCATCTTCCAGTCGCTACAAAACTAGCCCGTGATCATGACAAACCAAGGGTTGGTAAAGGGGCACATGGAAGTAACTTTAGCCATTTGAATGATGGTGAACAATCAAGAAATCTCCAACATGGAATGATGGGAATCAATCTCTGACCATGTCCAAGCTGAGAATGACATTTCATAAGCCGAGATCAATCAACTCGTGCCGAGGCCGAGTAGATAACAGAAGACCAAGGGGAAAAAAAGAAGACACTTGGCACCAAGTTTATCATCAATTGACTTACCGATATACTGTAAGGCTAAGGATGCGAGACTAAAGAACCACTCAGTATGGCACTGAAAGACTCATGCCGACTGAATCTAGGACTTGGTAATTATGGGTCGACCTTTCTAGTGTCTCGGCCAATCATTACAAGACTTCGGGGACTCCTTCTCAAGCTCGTACATCTAACTGGTGATCCCATCCTGTTCGGATACTACTCTTTTCAGGACATGCCGAGTGCCTGCATGTCGGCTTCTTGTGTAAAATAAACAGTTTTGTATTCTTATACATGTTTTCCTTTATTTTATTTATAAGCTCAATTTTTTAGGGTTTAAGGCCTTATACATTATTTACAGTTTTATTATTAAGATTTAGGACTTAATATAAATAGCAACATTTGTAATAAATCAAGGAGACACGTCAATATAGAGAGTATGGAATATTCTTGCACTATGGATTCTTTCCCCTTTTAAGCAAGGCTACTCTTGAGCTAGCATTGCCGAATTATTGAGTGTCAACCAACTCTTTAATCACATCGTGTTCTTATTGATCTTGTACTCAAGATTGTGGTGATTCCTTCATTTGAGCGAGTTAGTGAGTTTGCATCTAGCCTCTCATTTAAAACCCCGAGCAACATTTAGTGTTTGTGAGTAGTATCGAACTCTATTTTGAGCTCTTTCCCCTAATTGTGTTTGTGTCTTGGTGTGCAATATCTATCCACATTCATATTTAAGATCTCTCGTCCTTCATACCCATTTGAATCCAAAGTACTCATTCTGGTTGTTTTTCAAGATCCGCTACTTATTGTTGAGCCTTATCATGGAATGTCTAGCTAGAGTCAAAACAACATGCAAGGTGATAGCAAAAGTGCTCTTGATGTTGGAATACGAAGAAGTGGACATTTGGAGGGCATTGTTTATGTTTCTAGTGCTGGAGGAGATGAGGAACAACATTTTAATACCAACAATAGAAACTACACTAGTAATAGTGATGACCTTTCGGCCATGTAAGCAGAAGATACAAATCCAGAGAGAAGGAGATGTGATGCTAGAGATGAATTGGTATAATTTTCATTGTAGCCTAGAAAATCCTAATCTTATGGATACATTATTGTTGAATATGAGACCCCATCACTTTGAAATTTTTGCATGGAATACACGTGGTGGTTCCTCACGTAGCTTGCAAACAAGTCATTAGAAACTTTGTCATGAGATATGAACCATAGATAGTGATCTTAACGGAAACAAAGCTTAACGAAAATGGAGCAGATGATCTCTAGTGATTCATGGGATTTGATACCATGTTATGTGCAGAGTCAAATGACCAAAGCGAAAGTATCATATTCCTCTAGCAAAGTAACGCTGTTCAATTAGGAGCCAAAGGATTGCACATCTGTAGATTCTAGCACATATTGAGGTAATCCCTTCTAATATTTCCTGGTCTATTTCAAGCATTTATGCACATCTAAGTGTTAGTATATGGAATACATTATGGTAAGAGTTGAAAGAGTTGGTTGATAAGATTAATGCATTGTAGCTTCTTATTGGGGATTTTAAAGAAGTCATTTCAAATGATGAAAAATTAAGGGGGTGGGGGGTGGTGGGAGGTTTTGGGTAAGGAGGGTGGGGGGTAAGGCGGGAAATCAAGAGCGAGAGCTTACCTGGAGTGTATGGATTATTGTGGCAAGTTGAACCTTAGTTATACTGGGAATAGATTTACGTAGTCAAAACGTATTAAACTTTTGTCTAATCTCATTTAGTTGCACATTGATAGGACGTAAGTAAATTACCACTAGCGAACATTATCTAAGATCTTGCATTTTTCAACAATGTGTTTAGATCATTGCCCCCTTCTCTTAAACACTTTCCCATCACTTAACATGGGAAGCCTTCAAAATAGGCCATTTTGCCTCTAACCAATATAGATCGATCACCTATCTTTCGAGGACTATCTTTCTTTGCATTAGAGGCTATCAAATAAAGACATTCAAGGGGATTTAAAGTTGTTTGTTGATAAACTCCAAAAGTGGAATAGAGAAGTATTTGGCCTAATATATGTTAAGAAAAGACATATTTAGAAAAAAATTAGAGAAATTGAGGGAGATAATTCATTGTGACTTAGTCAAGCTTTGTTAAATAGAGAGAATTTTTTACAAGAAGCTATAAAGGAAGTATTAAATTAGGAACATAAGTTATGGGCTACAAAGACAAGGGATACTTGGTTGGTGGAAGGTGAATATGATATAAAATTTTTTCATGCAACCACTTTAGCAAGACAAGAAAAAGGGCATATCCTAGGGCTATTTGATAGTTGCAGTTATTGGTTTACTAAGCACTTGAAGTTGCAGAAATTTATAAACAAACATTTTAGGAAATTATTTTACACAGAAAGATGTTGCGTCAATCACAATCCTCATATGTGGCTCCTTAGTGAATTTTTTCAACTAGGAAAGGGTTGCCTTATTGGCTAATGAACTCTTTAAGAGAAAAAATTAAGAGGGCAATGTAGAGTATAACTAACACTAAAACCTTAGGGATTGATGGATTACATTCACTCTTCTTTAAAGAATGTTGGCCTACGATGGAAGAATCTATTGTCAATCTTCTACAAGACAGTTAGACAAAGGAGAAAATCTTAAGTGATATTTATTAGACACTCATCGTCCTTATACTAAAGAAGGAAGCTGTAAATTGTCTTAATGAGTTTAGGCTAATAAGCCTTTGTACAACTACGTACAAAACGATGGAGAAAAGGTTGGTCCATAGATTAAGACCTTACCTTAACAAATTAATTAGCCCATAAAAATCCAATTTTTTGTTAGGTCTTGAACCAGAGATAATGTACTCATTTTTCAAGAGCTTCTATAGTCTCTTAAAATGAAGAAAGGAAAAAAAGCATGGATGATGGTTAAGAAAAAAAGCATGGATGATGGTTAAACTTGATTTTGAAAAGGTGTATGATAGAATGGAATGGGACTTTGTTCGATATGTGCTTTAGAGTTTCAACTTTCCAAAGAAGTGAATTAAGCTAATAGGTTCAAGCTTAGCATCTAGTTCCTTTGGCATACTATTGAATGGATCAATGTTAGGTGAATTCCAATCACCTTAAGGGCTGAGATCGAGGGATCCAATGTCCTCATATCTCTTTATCATTGCCATGGAGATTTTGAGCCGTAGTATTAAGGTGCTAATGGCTATTGGTGAATGGAAACCAATTAGACTTAGAGAGTCTAATTTGAAATTATCACATATGTTCTTTACAGATGATTTAATTTTGGCCTTATGTTAGGATGGAAAGTAAATTATTCTAAATCCTAGACTCTTTTCTCTAAAATGTAGACCCTTCCTTCAAAGCACAAATATGTGATATATTTGGAATTAATATAAATGCTGCTTTAGAGAAATATCTAGCCTTTCCAGTTAAGGTAGGTGGTCAGTTAAAGACAACAGACTTTTCTTTCTTGTTGGAGAAAACCAGAAGAAAGTTGATTGGCTAGAAAGTAAAGCTTTTGAGTGCATTGGTAAGAAAAATTCTGGTCTGATCAACTTTAGAGAGCATAGTAAATTACTACTCTCACATGATGCCATTACTTATGAAAATCTACAAAAGTCTAGAAAAAGCTTATAGAGACTTTATTTGGAGTGAACATGAGGGTTTGAAAAAAACCCATTAGATTTCCTGGGAAAGTGCAAAAAGGAAAGAGAAGAAGGTGGTTTAGGTTTGCTGCACCTAAATAAAGAAATAGAGCAAGTTTCACAAAGTTGGCATGGAATGTTCGTAAAAAAGACTTCTTGTGGACAAGGCTCTTTAGAGCCAAATACAAATGGGTTGATGGAGAATTTGAAAGGAAAAAAGGATCAAACACTTTCAAAGCCATTCGGAACTAGGATTATTGGTTGAAGGAAGCTCTTATCTTACTGCCTTCAAAAATTTAATTTGTATGATGTTGGACAAATGGATAGTTAAGATATGGATGTGTTAGACAATTCTTCCATGGCCTCCGAACCTAAGATGTTGAAGATTTGACCGTTGCTGCAACTTGGAGGGAACACCATGGATGGGATCAAGTAAAAATAAGGTTTCAAGTTCACGATGGTTTGCAGTGAGGATGGGAACTTTTGACCTGATGTTACAAAATCTTGATATAGATGAGGAGAATGAGATTGATTACTAGATTTATGATGCAGATGGGGAAGTAAAAAGCAAAAGAGTCTACCGAATCCTAGACTAAATAGGTGAAATTATGGAAATAAATGATATATGGGACTTGATATGGAGGACACCAACAATCCTGCGCATTCAATGCATGTTCTAGCACTTTCTTAATAATGGTATGCCAGCTAGAAGCAATCTACCGAAGAGTGTAGTTAATGTGGTAAATAACTATGTTTTTTGTAATGCTGGACGAAAGAGTCTACACCACATCATCACTAATTGTCCTTTTATCAAGTGTGTAAGGAATTATTTTAGATGGATATCTCCTCCCATGTGTTAGAACCATGACGTGTTGTTGGTGGAAAAATTAATTGGAGCTCTCTAAGCTATTTAAGGCAAACACTATTCTTATTCCTCCTACGGGGGATATGGAGAGAGAGAGAAATAATTGCATTTTCTGTGAAAACAACTTAAATCAAGCTTAGATGAAGCAAATATGAATGGAAGCTCATGAATGGTGGATGACAAACAGAAGGACAAGAATTGTGAATGTAGGAACGAGCAGCAAATGGGCATGGACCAAACCACCAGATGCTTAGATTAAAATAAACTTGGATGTCGCGATAAATTAGAAAGGGATCAGAGCATTTGCAATAGTAGTTGCACGCAATTTTGAAGGTAAGGTGATATGAGGAGGTTAGAAAAAACTTACAGGGATCACGCCATTGGAAGTGGAATTAGGGGTTATACCGTTTGCACATCAATTGGCTTTAGATCGGAAATGGGAAAACATCATTAAGTCTAACAACTCTTTTTCCATAGATTTGATAAAACGCGGATATGCAGGACTGGATTCAAACATAGTCATTATTAATCGTTGTGTTGATCTCATCAAGAAATTTACTAATGTTTCTTTATGCAGAGTTGAGCATGAAGCAAATTCAGTAGCAAACCAGCTGGCAGAGAAAGGAATGAAGGCAAACAAAAATTATGTGTTTGAGAATAATTTTCCAGATGTTATTTTGATTGATTTTAGCATTGACCAGAATGATGTTTTTTGTAAGAGGCAGGATCCTTTTACTGAACCTCTAGGATAATTGCTTGTGTTTCTTAAACTTTTTCTATGGTTTACGAATATTAAGTTAAATTACCCGAAAAAAAAAAAAAACTAAATATGAGGCCATTTCGTTTGAAATCTTTTATCCTAATGAAACATTTCCTTTATTTTGGATGTGGTTTTCATCCTAAAATTGATTAGTTGGCAACACACCCATGATGTGTGTGTTCAGAAATAAATAAAATTAAGTTTACTATTTAGAAAGTAAAAAATTTTTTTGGGTATATAGAGTGGTTGGAATTTGAAAAATATATTGAAAGGTTTTTATTGTCTCTATAAAATATAATTATGTAATTTATGTTGGTGGATGTGGAGTGGTTGAAATGGTAATATTAATGAAATTGAAAGGATTTAATTGTAATTAAATTATTATAATAATTTTTCAGGAGGTATAGGGCTCAATATAGAATATATTTATTTAATGATATAGATAGATTAAATATAGATAATAATAATATAAACAATGCAATTACTGATTCAAACTATATACACATGTTGTTTGCATTAAAAATAACAAATAAATACTTTATAAGATGCAAATTCAATATTTGTAAATTTGCTAATCCCATTTTGATGAAGTAAATCATTCATTTATTGCAAATTTTCATGCTTTAAAATTATATGAAAAAAATCGCAATACTTAGATTTATATTTTTAGTATGCCAAAATGTGATGAAGATAAAAGAAATAATATATAGATATGGAGTCCAATAAGTGGTTATTAGCTTAGTATATATATATATATAATGTATATAAGAATTAACAATTAATAATAATAGATAAATAAATTATAGTAAGTTAATATGGAAGTTAATCAAAGTGAGGTGAAAAAAAAAAAGATCGTAGATGTAGAATCCATTAAGGAGTTATTTCCTTAATAATAATAGATAAATAAATAAGTTATAATTAGTCAAATATGGAAGTTAATCAAAGTGGGGTGAAAAAAATAAATAACTTTATATTATAAATATGGGGTGCAATAAGAGGCTATTGGCTTAATATATACAGATAATGCCACACTTGAATTTTATGACTAATGTGAAGTAAACAACTTTATCAAGCCTAAGTTTCTTTTCCTAATTGCTTTTATTGTTTCAATTTGTGTGAGTGTTTTTGCTTTGCTTTTCTTTTTATCTTTGTGTTTTTGTTTTTGTTTTTGTTTTTTTTTTTCTAGATTTTAGCTTGAAACATCAGCAAGAATTGAAACAAATAAATTAAAAAAATAAAGAAGCTCATCTACTTAGATTATGCATTAATTAAAATAGGACATGCTTTATTATTTTTTTCCTTTATCCCTTTAATTGTATGACACTTGTACTTTAGAATTATGCACACGGGCTGCTGAATTCAAGTGTTGGAATTCACTTGGGAATGAGAGAAAAATTGGGAAGAAAGAAAAAGGGAAGAAAAAGAAACATAAAATTAAATATAGGTAATTTTTCTAAACATAAAAATCATAAAAATAATAATTATAAATTAATTTTGGGATTTTATGAAAATTTATTAATTTAATTGGTACCCATTACAATTATAATTTTTACGAGTTATTTTAATGTTTTCGTTAAATGTTTTACGTAATTACATGATTTAGTCGATAATTGTAATCGACTACGATTATTTTACTATTAAGTGTTATTTATTCATTTTATAAGCTTAAATTTTTAGTTTTAGGGTTTTGATCAAGTTTAGGTTCGATTCCGAGTATTTGCGCGTATATCGAATTTAAGGTTTTTATACGTGATTTAAGTTTTAATTAAAATTTTAGGTCTTTTATTACTTATAATATATTCAAATTTATAGTTTAATAATTTTTTTATCTTATTCGGCTTTATTAACTCTTAAAGTTATTTACCGTATTCGAGCTTAGTTATATACTTAAATGGCTAAATTTACAGAGTTTACAATATCTACTTCTTTTGTAATTGTATTGTATCTTATACATGTAAAAGGATTTCATTAATGATTACACTCACACCATTTTCTAAAACTTTATTACATTTAAAGATTCTTTTATGAAATGATTTGGAGTGCTTAGCGCAAAATAAACTTTCCAATTGTATATGTACTAATTGAAATTTAATTATCAATTTATAAAAATAAAACAAAATCAATATATAAAACTCATGTAAGTTTTATTTTAAAACATAAAATCATAGAATATATTTGAATGAGAAATCGCAAGTAGAGTAAATAGAGCAATTTAACATAAATATAAGTATTATATGATTTCTTTTCATGAAAATTTTGCAAATTTGTTTTATTTGAAATGCTAAAAAATATCATTTTGAATATTAGTCATTATATAATTAACCATTCAATAAACCATTTTTATTTTCATAATATTAATTATTAAAAGAAATGTTATAACCAAGTCTATTCTTGGTATTATTTTGCTGATAATTTAGTGAATAAAATTAGAATAATTATAATATTGGTAATGTAATTACTATTTATGATGAGTTAATAAAAATATCAATGTTGAATAATTTATTCAGTTAAATATGATTTTGTAGTGAATGAATTTAATGTTACTAGTTATTTAAAAAAAAGTTAAAAAAAAAGAAAAGCAAAAAGAATGTTTTCAAGTAATAAATGCATTTAAAAAAATGAAATGAAACTGATGAAATTTGAACTTAAGACATCATCTTTTGTATCATATTTTTTACCCTTTTATATGTGAAAATGCACCAAAAGGAAATTCACTCTTACTCTTTCTCACTATTCATACCAGTCTCCAACATCTGTCTCATTCGATTCAATTTTCTTGCATCTAAATCATTGGATTATCATTAGAGAAATGCATACAAATCTTTGCAGTATGTCTGGTAAATATACGAATATCTATGTATTTGTAAAGTAGTTATTAGGAATTATGTTTTCCTTTTGTTTTAGGAAAATTTCTATTTGGGAACGTTGGTAGCCTTGTTTCTCAAGCTAGTTTAGTTTACATATATATATTTGGCCTTTGGCCTGTTAAGAGATAAGCCAGAAATTTGCCTCAAAGTTTCATCTTACACACCTTGACCTCGAATGACAATCCTGGGAATATAATTAACCTAGGAACAATTAGAAAGGGACAACCACTATGAATGGGCTGGGGCAATACGAACAATGTTAAGAACCAAGAAGAAATTCGGATTTATAGATGGATTAGTGAAGTGGCATCACGATAAATCATTCAAATTAGAGGATTGATGGACTGTGAATTCGATCAATATTGGTTTTATGGATACTTAACAAACTCTATGATCTGCCATAACTCATAAGGAGATTGCATGGGATTTGTGGAAGTATACTCCAGAGCAATTTTCTATTGCTATTGGACCTCATGTCAGTAGATCAAGGCAGGATTTGCCAATTGGAAACAACGAGGACTTTCGGTTGTGACCCATTATGGAAGGTTGAAAAAGTTGTGCGAAGAACTTGAAAATTATGATTAGATGCCCATAACAATGGAGGATCCAAGTGCAATATCGCGGCTGAACTTGAGGAAAAAATTCCATCTATTTTTTATGGATTTAGATGAACGTGGTTCTTTTCGATATTTTGAGCACGGATTCATTGCCTAGCATGAGCAAGGCATACTTATTAGTATGCCAAGAGGAAGTGCTCGAATTATCTTTCTCATGGAGAATATATCAGTTTTGTGGCATAGGCCAATACAAGATGCCGGAGATCTTGAAATGAAACAAAGGATAAATCTATGTGTGCTCGAATTGCAAATGCGATGGTCATGATATTTAAAATGACTTCCAACTCATTGGATTCCCTGATTGGTGATGTAATCGACTTAGAACAACCGGATGTAGGTCAAGTTGGTGATGTGGGGGATTGAATGGAGGTTATGGACATGGTGGGGCCTAAGGGCCAATACTGCACAGGCGGTTGGGCAGTCTCTTTTGCATCAGTGATGATGACAGAAGGGGATCGTGCATCTCTTAGGTCCCTGGCTAGCAAACGGTAGACTGTAAAATGGGTACAAAGGACAAGATGATTGGTCAGAAAAACCTGAATTAGATCATTGATTCTGAAGCATCTCAACTTATGATCGGACATTTAGGGAGTTTAACTTAACTTGTAAGAAATAATGGTGTGTTCAGTTGGATTACTTGATGTTAAGGGCATTAAAAGAAGGATTGATTACTTAGGGAAACAACATAAAATTGATAAATGAACTCATGTTCCAAGATTGAATTGCAATTTGATCTTAGTATCGCAGTTGCTTGATGAACCAAATTGTAATATGCCATTCGTTAATTAGCTTTATTTTATATAGTGCAGCACTTCGAGGATGGCGATAGGCGTGGGTGAACAATGCAAGGGTTTTACTCTCTCAATTCGATAGAACTGGTCAAAGCATATCTTAAGTCGATAGAACTGTTCTAAGCATACAAGGCAAGTCATGTGGCTTCCTTTGGACTAAGGCATAGGGAACAGAGAAAAAGGTTAGTTTGCCCCTTATGGGCAGGCCAATTCTTTAAAAGGGGTCTGGGTGAAACTAATTGCCGATTTACCATTGTGAAATCGCATTTACTAAATGGGATTTCACTTTAGGCCAAATCTCCTTTCGATTGGTGGAAAAATGTGAAGAACTTGCATGTTTGGAATGTGATAAGGAGATTGCATGTTGAAAATCCAAGTTTGTAAAACACATTCTTAAAATGCAAATTACGAATCACATTTTGGTCATGTGATTTCCTTATCAGTTACATTTTGTATATTGCGGATTAGCACCCGTACCCTAAAATATAAAGTAGCATGAATATTGAAACAAAAAAAGTCAAACTCTAAACCCAAATCCAATCAAAACTTGAACTCCACCTACAAACTCAAAACCAAACTCCAAGCTCAATTACAAAGCCACACCCAAAATCCAAACCTTAACTTCAAACCTAATCTCTAATTACAAACTCAAAGTGTAACCCTAAACTCCAAATTCTAAACCTAAACTCTAATCACAAAATCTAACACCAATGCTAAAGGCAAACCCAAACTCTAAACCTAATCTCCAAGCACAAACTCCATTCAAAGTAAGCCCAAACACATCATAACTCTACTAATACCTAGAAGCCATATAAGTAACAATCAAGGCACGTATACTTTGAATTTCATAAGAAAGTTGATGAGTAAATGAAACTAAATTGCTTAATGAAAGGAAATAAGTAACAATACATAAATACAAATGCCATAGACATATATGTACAATAATTAAGAAGTTTTACTGTAATTTTAACTTAAGTACAATGTGGACCTATCCAAGCCAACTACATTAGATCACTCTAACCCCTCCATTGCTTCCTCTTTTAGTGGGATCTCCTATACTAGGTGCAACTCTATTTCACATGTAAGATGTGGTTAGTTCCTCTTCCCATGTAATGTGTTGTGAGTCCACCTGTGTGATACCTTCCTCCATACTAAGTCCTGCTGGATGTCCTTGAAAGTAAGGAGCATTTGGAGTGACCATGGAGTTCGAAGTTGGATTAGTAATAGGTATGAGGAATGAAGTCAGATCCGATACCGGTTAAGATGAGACAGTAGTGAGTGAAGCCTCATTATATGGGGACTAATGTTGTGCTAGAGAGTAGTACTCCTTGGCTACTTTAGAGGAGCAGGTGAAGACTGATCTATTGGAGGGGACAGAGACTTGTTCGGAGGTGAATCTTAGCGATGACCCCTACTTCGACCATGGCCCTATCCCCTATCGCTTACGAGTTGGATGGGGTGAAAGATCCAGTGGCTCCTTTGACCATGAGAGAATAGTGTCATACCTCCATAGTCGACGAGCAAATGTTTTGTAGCTTGTGTAATCTTTCATGCTTGTCGTTGAGTGCATTCTAGACGGGCAATTCGATCCATTGCATTTGCCTCCAAGGAAAAGATATACATTCATAGTAGAGTTAGCTTCAACTTTCATGAAAAGTTCTTGAATAAACAAATGACCTACTTCTTTTGCAAATTCAATTAGACCCTTTACATCATTGTCATCAATTATTGGACTCAAAGAATAATGAGGTCGCACTAAACTACCCAGAACAATAGCAGGTTGCCTATGAAACACTCTGACTTAATGATGCTAGCATAAATTCTAATAGTTAATCAAATTTTGTGCAACAATTTAGCATAACCCATATCTATCTCACCTTAATCTTTTTTTTGCACTAGTCTATCATAATATACCTTACCGGCACCATCTAATATATTCTCGTGAGTAAAAATCGAAAATCTCACACAATCCCTTGTGCTCAAAAAGCAATTTCAACCACTAACATGCAATGATGGGATATTGCAAAATAATGATGGCTAGTAAAATTACCTTAATGGGATACTGTAGTAGAATCTATACTTGCAAGTAATTGAAGAGTTAACTTGCAAAATATAAGAGAGAGAAAGACATTAGTATAGTTAAGGTTAAATTTTTAATTGGTAAAGAAAGGGGAAATGAGGAGAGGATGATTGATGAACACTCGAGACGTGGGTACAATTCACATAATGTGATTAAAAAAAAAGAAAGGTAGAAATCACGTAAGGAGGAGAGGATGACCAAAGAACTTGTGCTGTGTTTGTATTTTAGAGGTAGAAAAGCTTTTGCAAAATGAGGAAGAACAGG
The DNA here is from genome assembly GCA_024138005.1 of Lumnitzera racemosa. Lineage (NCBI taxonomy): Eukaryota > Viridiplantae > Streptophyta > Magnoliopsida > Myrtales > Combretaceae > Lumnitzera > Lumnitzera racemosa. The sequence continues at coordinate 103,623,268 of JAMXBC010000008.1, read as the reverse complement.
GTTAGGGGGTATTATAGGCTCAACTAGATTGCATCCCCTAGGTATGATTTTCCTTCCTTATACACCTCAATTTATTAAAAAAAAAGAAGAGGTTTGGGGAGGTTGGGGGTGTTGCTTTGGTGAGGGTGTGATGGGATGCTTTAGTAAATCGTAGCTAAAGAATGTAATTTACATATTGCATGTAGTAGATGCAATTTACTAATTGCATCCACTATATGTGATTTCTTTACAAAATTTTCATTTGAAAAGTTGGAAATTGGGAAAAGTTAAAATGCATTTACTATATGTGATTTGACAATTGTAAACTGGCAATTACTTTGCTAGGAGCCATTTTTAAAGAATTAGTTTGCCTATAAGAAGTAAATTCACCTTTTTCTCTAGGGGAATAGACCATCTGTTTGCGAAAATTACAAAAATGCTCCTTGATGTTAATTTTAGAAATGACAATTCAATAAAAAATAAAACACATGATATTTGTTTTAAGACCAAGCAAATTGGAGTTGTTGTTTTTTTTTTTCTCTCTAATGAAAGTATAGCAAATGAAATTTTTGGACAGATTCATTATGATTTGTGTGAACCTTATTGAATTTGATGCCTTATATTTCTTGATCATTGTTGATGATTTCATAAGAAGTATATGGATTTATTTGCTGAAAATAGGATTATACATCGGACTTCATGTACAGACACCTTAACAGAATGAGTGTGTTGAGAGGAAACATAGTCACATTTTAAATGTAGCTAAAGTTTTGAGATTTTAAGCATACCTTTCCATTCATTTTTGGAGAGAATGTATGTTGACTATTGGATATTTGATAAATCAACCTCCCTATAAACTTCTAAGGGGCAAGATGTTATAGGAATCAAACTACTGGCATTTAACTTGTAGTTGAGCCTGAGGCTTAAAAGGACTTATAAGACGAATTCTCATGTTCCAGCCAACTCCTACCGATGTCGAGTTGATCTTCATTGCTGATCAATTCTATATGCTGAGCCGACTAACTACACATCTCTCAGTAGTTAAGTATCGACTTGACTCATGCTTTGCCGATGACCTGATCCCTTACATGTTTGCTTGGCTATGATCGAGCCAACCTCCAGCTCAATAATATTGGTGCCAAGAAGCCAAGAGTTCTAGCACATATCTACAGCTACTTGTTCTCGGATGGACCCAGGTGTGCTCAACACCTCTGCTTGGCACTCCTGCTTAGCACCCTTACTTAGTACCTCCATCTTAACCATACCATTTGTTTGTTTTCATTAGAAGCATCTCTAATACGCTATCACTACGTATCTAAGACTACATAAAAGGATTCAGCTAACCTAATCATTGGTCACTTTGAATTTTCAATTGTATCCTTTATTATTTCTTATGCATTATTTCTTTGGGATATTAACCTTTTAGTTTTTTCCATTTTAGGCAGGTTGGCCTAATATTTCGAGTATAAATACCCACTGTACATATAGCCACAATCATCTTATCATCTTTAACATACTGAATATATATCCTTTTCCGTGAACATTGCTTGTTAGCTTCTTTGCTTACTTTACTCTTATCCTAACCCTTAAGAGTAACTATACATCTCTTTATAGTCGAGTGTTGACTCAACTCATGCTCTGCCGATGACCCGATCCCTCACACACCTACTGGGCCATGATCGAGGTGACCTCCAGCTCAACAATATTGGTACCAAAAAGCCGAGAGTTCTAGCACACATCTACATCTACTTCTTCTTGGATGGACCTAGGTGTGCTTAGCACCTGTGCTAGGCACCCTTACTTAGCACCCTCATCTTGACCATAGTATTTGTCTGTTTCTGTTAGAAGCATCTTCGATACGCTGTCACTACGTGTCCAAGACTACATGAAAGGATTTAGTTGCCTTAATCATTGATCACTTTGAATTTTCATTTGTATCTCTTATTATTCTTTGCACATTATTTTTTTGGGACATTACCCTTTTAGTATTTTCCATTTTAGATAGGTTGCCTTAGTTTTTTTAGTATAAATACCCACTATACATATAGCTACCATCATCTTATCATCTTTAACACACTGAATATATATTCTTTTTTGTGAACATTGCTTGTTTGTTTACTTTACTTTACTCTTATCTTAGCCCTTAAGTAAGGTTGGGTGATGAATAACTTTATCGGACCATCTTGTGCGTCATATCGAGTTGTGCCATGAACCCTCGAAAGTTTCATTAGTGCGTCATATCCTTTGGAGTTGTTCATGGGTTTGGTTGTTTTACATTTCTTATTTTCGCGCATTCCCCCATTCGTTCTTTAAGCTTTCGGTAAGCTTTGACTTACCTTTGATATCGTCACCCTCGTCAGCTTTTGGTGCAGCGAATCAAGATGCCTTATGAAGTTTTTTTTGGAAAAAATCGTAGTTATAATCACATTGGCATTTTTATGTATTTGTGTCATATATGCATGAAACACCAATCAAGAGAAGGATAAATTTGCAAACAAGAGTCAGTAATTCTTATTTTTAGGGTATCCTCTTGGTAAGAAAGGGTAGAAACTCTATGATCTTGTAATAGGAAATTAGTTTATTTAAAAAGATGTGGTGTTCTTTGAAAGTGAATTTTCATACGCAGACATTGGTACATGAGGTGCATTGTAAGATGCTATAGGTTTTGATTAATTTAGAATGATTGATCATGCTAGAGATGAAATGATGGACGAAAAAGAAGGCATTATTTATTTTGTTATTATTATAATTCTTTATGTTGAGTAGTAGGCCTCAATTACAAGTGTAAAATTATATGACTTGCACCATTGGTGTATAAACCCTTTTACATGTTCAACCAAACCAGCTTTATTCCTAGGTACTCCTCATCTATAGCACATTATGATAATTGTGACAAATTTTCCTTGCATTGTCATTCTTTCTTAGTGTCTGTGCCAACTAACTTCTTATGCTCAAGTAGTGAAAGATACTTAATGGAGAGAAGCCATGAAGAAAGGGATTGAGGCACTTGAATAATGGAATGTAGACAGTAAAGACTTGCCATGGGTAAGAAAAATACAAGAAGTAAATGATTCTACAAGATTAAGTATAAATCAAATGGCATTGTTGAATAGTATCATTTATGATTGGTAATTCTTGGAAACAAACGAGTTGAGGGAATTGACTACGATGAAACCTTCACTCTTGTTGCATAATGGTGACATTTTGTAACTTCTTGTTAGTAGTAGCAACAAACGGATGGAAATTTCACCAGATGGATGTTTACAACATATTCTTACATTGGAAGAGGAACTATATGAAGATGCCTCCCGTTTTTGTAACTAAACAACAGGGTAAATTATGTAGGTGGCTAAAATTACTTTATGAGTTGCAATAGCCTCCTTAGTGGTAGTTTTCCAAGTTGACAACCACATTGAAGTGTTACGGGTTTCCTCAATTTCATTCTAATTATTCATTGTTTATTTTGAATTAAGCCAAGATACAATTGAGTATCTTGGTATAGGTTGATGATCTTGTTGTTGTGGGAAATAATGATGCTACAATTTGGAAATCTAAGTAGTATTTGAATCATTGTTTTTACATAAAAGACTTAGGTGTATTGAAGTATTCCTTAGGAGTGGAGTTGTCAAGAATAAAAAGGGTATTTTTCTTTATCAATGCAGATATGTGTTGGATATTCTTAGTAAAGCTGGGTTAGTAAGTGCCAAACCTTATAGATTTCCAATGGAACAAAATCATTACTTGGCAATGATGGATGGTACATTGTTGGTGGATCTAGATAAGTATCTGCAATTGGTAGGAAGGTTAATTTACTTGACTTACACTTGAATTGAGTTATCTTATAGTATACATGTTTTAGCACAATTTATGTAGCATTAAAGGAAAGAACATAATGAAGTGGGTTTGTTATGGTTTACTATTTGAAGAGTAGTCCCGAGTAAGGAATACTTCTTCAGTGGACTTTGACTTACAATTGTGTGCACATTGTGATTTTGATAAGGAGAGTTATCCTTTAACTTGGTGATTTCTCATTAATTATTTTTGTTTGTCATGCAACTCACCCATTTCTTGGAAGACTTAAGACTAGGAAATAACATACATCATCGAGATCATCTATTAAATCAAAATATCAGGTCAATGGCTATGATAGCATGTGAAATGGAATGGTTTGAAGTTTTATTTTTTCTTTAGGGTATGACAATTTGAATTTATTAAACTATATTGTCATAGTCAAGTAGTGTTACATATCACTACGAATCCTGTATTTCATGAGCACATTAAACATACTTTGATTGCCATTTTGTGGGTTTAATGAGGTTTAGAGTGGAAATAAATTGCAGATACTCTTACCTAAGCTTTGGGAAAACAAGAGTTTAAGTACAGCTTGTGCAAGTTGGACGTTCAAGATCTTTACAAACCAACTAAAAGAGGGGAGTAAGAGAGGGGAGAGAAGAGAAAGGGGAAAAAGAGGGGAGAGAAAGAGAAGGAAGGAAGGGGTTGGGGGTGAGGGAAGGGAAGTAGGGTGGTTGAAGAGGTTAGGCTTTACAGTATATTGAAATGCATATGAATATTTTGTAGTATGGTTGGTAGATATTTGAATATTTATAGATATGTAAAGTAGTTATTTAGTAATTATATTTTTTCCTTTTAAGAGAATTTCTATTAGGAAAATTGGTGGCTTTCTTTTTAAGTTAGAGTGCATATGCATGTATGCATTTATGTATTTGGCCTTTGGCTTGTTAAGAGAGAAGTTAGAAATTTGTTTTAAAGAATTTTTCAATTATCACCTAAATTATTTTAAAAGGAATGTGTTAGTGAGATTAGCGATCTAGTATACATTCTTAATTTTGATCCTAGAGTACGTGTGCCAATACAAAGATTTCTTACCTTGGAAGCTTTGATCTTGTCTCATTTCAATTTGAATTAATTCAAATTTATAGGATTTGATTTGGTTTGTTTGTCTTTGTTAGATTTCAAAATGTTTCATCTTATTAGTGCTGAGGTAAGGTGGTCCTTAGGTAGTCAAAGCTTTGAGTGGTTTTTCTTTGTTACAAGTGGTTAGTTCAAGTAGGTAGCACCAATTCAGCCGTAATTTTGGTTGTTTTCTAGTAATAGTTAGGAGTGAGTGGATACAGGGTGAGCGAAGTATAAAGTACCCATACTCTACTTTGTAGGTATAGGTTCTCAAATGTTTGGAATTGAAACTTATTTTATAGTATCTTGAAATCGCTTGACAACCTGTACCTTATATAACTTGTAGAGCATAAGGTACTTTATAAAACCTATAAATTTTTTCTATCTTTCTATAAATTTTAGCTTTATGCATTTTTTAATAACATATTATGGTTATATTTTTCTTTCATGCCAAAATATTACTTCTCATGTATTATATGAAACCTATATTTCAAATGGCACCCCTTATTAGCGAAACAATTAAATGGAAAACGCATGACATGTATGCACAAAATAAAACAAGATACAATTTAACCCTCTAATGGAGGAAAAAAATAAGATTAGGTGCTTGATGATGACTCCCTCTCACATATTATAGATTTATATTCCAAATACAAGAGAGAGTGTATAGTAGATAGAAAGAATTAAGTTATTCAACAAATGGTATAATTTAGAGAATATCCATACATATACATTTTATAATATTGTTTTTATTCTTTTAATTTTCTTGATTGAAAAATATAAGGTCATTTTTCATTAATTCATACATATTTATATTATTAATAAATCTTACAATGCATAAAGGGTGCCATGGAAACTATACCTTATATATCCTAAAGTACAAGTTCTAGGTGGGTATAGTGTATGAACACATCATACTGTATGTAATCTATAGGAGCATGTTTTAGAAAATTGCTACTTGGAATCTACACTATGACTTTAATACTCATTTAGAATTTACTTGGTTGAGTAAGATATGGATTGACACCTTATACATAAAGGTTACCAACTTACTATTAGCAGCTGTGATTGTAAGTCTTTATTGGTGGTTGTAGTCTCTAGACAAAGTTTTACTCCAAGATTGGTATTCAAATAATGCATCATAGGAAAATTTTTATTTTTATTTATTTATTTAATTTTGTGGTTGTCCTTAATCACCTACTAGTTTTGTAGTTTATCTTAATTTTGGCTATAGATTTCATGCTATTTATTAATACGTGATTATGTGTTTATACAATTTTACATGAATTCAACATGAGATTTCTACTCGTATTAGAGGTAATTATACATGGTATATTATATGGATATTATATTGATTATCTCTTATATGAAGTATCTTTAACGGTATTATTGATTTCCAAGAGCTGGAACGCGGATGTGTATAAAACTTTTTCTAGCAATTGTAGCGTGATATAACACCATGATTTCCAATTACACAAAGCCTAAACCAATAATATATTTGGTACCGGCGAGTATTTGCAAATGTATATGCTCGTAGAATAGAACTTGTTGAAACAGGCTTATATTTCTATTTTTTTTGCTTCGATATTTTTGGTAGTTATATACAGTAGTTGCAGCATCTCTGTTCAAATGTTTTTATGCGTTATAGTAAAATGGTGATTATTGTATCGTAATGTTCCAGCAGTGGTTGAGTCAACTGCAAAAGGAGAAAGCGCATGCCAAAGAGTTTTGGGAGAGTGCTCTAGCTTAATCACTTTAATGTTTAAGTCAATGCATGAATGCTAAGATAGAAAGCAAAAAGTCATATGCTTTACAAGAGCCATTTTAGGAAAGTGAGACATGATCTCCGATTATACTCTAGATTTTATGGGATGCATGTGTTGACTGCTTCACTTTTCTTATTTATCAAGCTGAACTTGTGTAGACCTCATTCAAATGCTTGTGCTAGGTATGGCCAACTTGGGCTAGAGGGTCTAGTCCTTCAGCAAATCAACGGTCTTTATTCTTATTAGGCTGAACTTATGGTTGGTAACTCAATGTTCCTTTAGTGAGGTTGGTGGAGCTTTTGGATGCCTCACATGGTAGCATAATTGTTCAGAACTCGATAGAGGTGTGGAGAGGTCTAATTGGGCTATAGGAGCTTTACCCAGGCATTGAGTAGGTTGTTTTTAGCTTAAGCTAGTACAAATCAAGAATGAGTAGATATGAGATGACAATATTTCTCATATAGATTTTATTTTATACTATTAGGTTAGATATGGTATTATTATCTTTTTATTTGATTAAGTTTAGCTTCTTTTTCTAGCATGCTAGGTATCTTATTTTTAAGATATCGAATATTTTATTTTCTAGTTTTATTAACATTTAGTTACCTAGAATATTAGATGGTTATATGCTGGGATAAAGTCATTAAAAATACTTGAACTTCCATATTTTTTTTTTTTAATTTTAATACATAAATTTTAAACTTGTTTATTTTAGTACTTAACTTTTCAAATAAGACGTAATGCCTCGAGACCCTAAATGGGTGCTACTTAGCTTCTTGGTTAGTTCAGAATATGTAAAGTTTACTAGTTTCACAATCGAAACATAGAGAATAATACCTTATAGTCTATAACAATCAACATGGGAGTGGAAACAACACCAATTCATAACCTCATATAAACCAGAACATCCAATAGAGTTCAAAAGTGTTTTAACTCATAATCCAAATATTAAATATGTCAAATAACTAAATCCTCAGACATCCTAAAGGAGTCAATCTCCTCAAAATACAGTTCTCAACAAAATATAAATTCCATTAAACAAAAACCAAACTTATCTTAGTCATCATAGAAATAAAGGTACTTGACTCCATCCTTCTCTTGGATGTCATCGATAAACGTCTTCTCATAAATGAGATAGTCCTCGGACTTAGTACCTGAAAAGGAAAAGAATGAGCCGAAGCCTAGTATGAGTGCACAAACATATGCATGTGCCAAGCTAGATTGTTTGCATACAAAAATGTAACTATAATAGAATAATGTAAGTAGCAGTTTAATTATCTTATATAAGACTGATAGAACAACAAAGGGGTGTTTATAACCTCGTCACACTTGGTTTTTACCTATATACATAGGTGGATATAATTATACATTTTTCTTAAAGTCCTTTATTCCTAGAAACCAAGGTCCTAAGACTAGAAACCTAAATTTCTAGTTACGTTATCCCATATACAAGTCCACTAGGAATCCTCACATATAATCAGTGGTTATTCTTCTAGGGAACTGCTATTGTAGGCCCCTAGAGCAAGTAAGTTAAACAAAATTAGCAAACTAGAATAATTAGGCCCAATATAGATTTAGTCCGATTTGATTACTAATTCTTATCAAATACAAGCAACAATCAACACTACATACCGAGAATCGTTCCAAGATCGAATATAATACTTTGATCTCAAACTCGAACAAAAGTTGAACCTTAGTAAAGGAAATCAAACATCACGAATCTAAAAGAAAACAAGTAACATGTTATCCCTTAAGCATTCTAAAGCTAAGTCCTACCTAGGAATTGTCTATGTGCTTATGATCTAATCTATTAAGGTCCTGAAAGAAATCGTTGAGTCAAATAATAATAACATAATATGATTAAACTAAAAAGATGACATAACTATATATATATATAATCACTTTTTCTAGTAACTCGTAAAGTATGTAATATATATATATATAATATAATATAAAAGAAAGTATAAAAAGAAAACATAACTAGAGTATCGAATAGTATAGATTATCGAATCGATAAGGTAAATGGGTAATTTATACTTAATTGGAAAATTGAATAATTTGTAAAACTTGTAAGGAATGACAAAGTAATCGTTGATAAATAAAGTAGACATATTACGTATAATATGATCTACCATAAATATACATGAAACCAATGTGATAAAATAATTAGATCCCGAAAACATCTATAACAATTATAAATCATATTAATAATAGAAATGAATCGTACTATACTGAATCAATCTTTAGGACTTACGCAGAATACGATTATTAACATACTATATAAATAAACAGAAACTTGCCCCTAACATATATATATATATATCTATAATCAATATTTCGAATACGCTAAAATATATTTAATAATAACGATAACCTTTATATAAAAATAATTCTATATAATATGATAATCAATAATGATTAGCAGTTATTGAATATTAACCATATTTAATTTAACACTAACCACAAAAATAATAAATAAAATAACAGTAAGGTATTACACGATGAGTGCAATATCGAAAACGAAATTGGAAATGGCTCGTGAATTTAAATCGAGAAGAGAATCATCAAATGGGTACGGGTAAGAACCTAATACACAGAATTATCCAAAATTTAGTTCATTAAAATAATATACTTAAGTAATTAATTAATAACATTTATTGGGTCAATGTGGAATGCGCGGATAATAATCAACAGAATTGAAATCACCTCAATTTCGAATGAGAGCTGCAAAGAAAATACGTTGAACTTTGGAAATTAGGGTTCGATTCGATTGATTTTGGGGGGAAATTATCCAATTAGGAGGGTTTTCTGCGTATAGGCTTGGGATTGGGGTAGGGGTGGGGTCGAGGAGTTAATAAAGAGATGAGGGAGAGTAGAGATTGCAGGGGTAAGGTCAAGTAAGAGAACCGAGATGAAGGAGGAAAGGAGACGGCGAGAGAGTGGTCGGGTGAAGGGAAAGAAAATATAGATGCCAAGAGAAAGAAGAAGAAAGACGTGGCTGGGAAAAGGAAAAAATTGGGGTTAAGGGTGGGATTTTAAAGTAAATTTTAGTAGCTTTTAGGATATATGATAGTATTTATATACATATAAAAAAGGAAAGTAGGGATTAATAAGAATATATAAATATTGCGTACTAAAATAAAATTTTATATAAATGGCATAATATAGGTTAATAATAAAAATTATTGTATCCTATACACAACATATAAAATTTAATATACTTAATAAGTACGTAAAATAAGAATTTAAGAATAATAAAATTGGGACCTTATTTTCGGTTCCTAATGATACTAGCTTAAGGAGTTTATAACTTAAATAAATTACTAATTGACTAAAGTGTTTCAATCTTCCCCCCTAAGGAAAACTTTCGTTTCGAAAGTTTCCCTTAACTCGAGAAGAGTTCTAGATACTTTTGCTTCATGTCATCCTCCAATTCCTATGTTGCCTTATGCTTTGAGTTGTTCTCCTACTGGACTTTCATGAAGGGAAGAGATCTCCTCCTCAGTTGGCGAACCTCCCTATCAACGATCCTAATAAGTCTCTCCTTTATGAGAAATTAGGCTGTAAGTTCAAGGACTCTAAATCCTCTATTGGTACTAACTATAAGCCCTAAAATTAGCCATTTGAGGTTTCGATCGGTTGAAAGACCCGATCGAGCCTAAATTATAAAGTAAAGCTAGAAATATTAGTAAAATGATCCCGTAAGTTTGAATTTAAGAAAATAAGCAATAAAATAAAAGAATATAAAATTTCCAAATTTTAAGTGTATAACTCGTTATTTATCGAAAATATGTAAAATGCATTCCGATAATTAACGAATCGCTAAAGATAAATTATATGTATACTAAAAATCATAAAATAACCTAAATAATATTTAGGAATATTTATTTGTACTATATATGAATTTACATGTATGTAGAAATACGCGTAATTACTTAAAATACGCGTAATGTGCCAAAATAATACTAAATAATTAAATAAAATTCATAATTAATTAAGGAAAAATAAAGAAAAATCAAGAAAAATAAGGAATGATCTAGAATTGGGTCCTGGCAGCTGGGAAAAAATAGAAAAAAATCGGCCAATTAAATTAAGGCAACACAAAAGCCAAAAATTAAGGGATAAGGCAATTGTCTTATCCAATTTAATGCACAATAAATTCCCTAAATGTCTATAAATAGGAAAAAAATTCAGAGAACTCCTTTGGACAGTTAGGGATTTGAGAAAAATAGAGAGACTCGAAAATTGAGAGAAAAACTAAGGAAAAAAAAAAGGAAAATTATGCAGTTAGGGCCACAAAGGAGAACCCAGACCCGACGGGTAGCTGGGAGTGGACGGCCACCACCACCACATGGTAGTGGTAATGCCCAGGTGGGCTGACACACCCATGCCCACTTACGGTGGCCGGAGCCACCCAAATCGATGAGTTTGATTTCCAGCCCGATTTTGTGTAATTTTGTAAAAATAGTAAATATTATTATAAAATTATGAAATTTGTTATTCTAGAATATTTTTGTATGTAGTTTTTAGGAAAAATATTATTTTGATGAAAATATATCTCATGATATAGGGTCCTTAAGAAATCATACAAAACCGAACATGTTTCGGTTTAGAAATAAATGACCTTAGGAGTGTAGTTTCAAGCCCAAAATTTTTGTGTAGATTACTTAGATGATATAGAACAGTGTTATGAAGCCCGTTTTCAAAAATTAATTTTTGAAATTTTTAGATATTTTTTAGGCCCTAAAATGAGGCATAGAATGGGTAATTTAGGGTTAATTAAGTAATTAAATGATTAATTACTGATTTAGTGAATAATTATATGTTATAGGATGTTGAAATCTAATGGAGTATGATACTTGTAGCATTTAGGGTACTAGATGTAATTATTAGGTTAATTATGTAGTAAATGATTAATAAGGAAAAATAGTTAACTTTAAGTTAATTTTGTAAATTAGGGAAATTAGGAGTAAAATCTGATTTAGGATGAATTTAGACATTTTGAAATGATAATTGATGTTTAGGGATGGTAATTAAAGTCATAAAAATATTAGAAGTGCATTATGTACATAATATGCAATAATGCATAGTATGTAATTTTTGAAAATATAATAAATAGAAAATATTAGGATAAAAATTGATATTATATAAATAATAAGGTTATATAATAAATCTGATAAGAAACTTGAATTTATGTAATTATATGAAAAATATAAAAATTTCTCACATCAGGAATAAATTTGGTATACTAAGTAGGATATAAGTGTACCGGATGAAATAAAATACTGACTAAGGGTAATAATAATATTTAGGAGGTCGGCAAGTAATGTGATTAATTTTACATTATGAGTTGAAGCGAATTTCTAGGATTGGAATATAAAATATTACTTAGAAATCGAACTAGAACTTAATTTAGAAATCGATGTAGAAACGGAACCCGAACCTAGAATAATTATAAAAGACTTAAGACCTAGATAATTAGGCATATTAAACTCTAAACAAAACCTAACAATAAACGTTATAAGATAAAATGAACCTATAATAGTTATATGAAAAGCTGAAGCCACGTTTGTGTTATAGGGATGATCGCCAGTGGCCTGAGCAAATCGGACCTTGAGTGAGTGAGCGAGGAGTCGAGGTAAGTTGGGATTAATACAATGCTATATTTTGGGAGGCTTGAGATTATGCTTGGTTGTGATTGTTAGATAGTTAGATGTGTGCATGTGCTTGATTATGGGTAATGCTATGATTCTGTTTGTTGCTCTAGTATGTATTGTATGATTTGCATGAAATGATCGATCACTCTAAACTGGACTTAATTAAATATATGACTAGTAATCATAATCGGACATGCATGGCAACCCATTAGGGGAACTTATGACTCTTCGGCCAAATACCGACCCCTTCGAAAGGGATAGCGCAGGATTATAAAATGGTCTCTTCTTTATACTCAGTCGAACTAAATGACAGGAGAGGAGGTCGCGACGAGGTTGAAGATAGTGGTTTGAAGGTAATCGCGGGAGGAGCAAGGTCTCCATTACACAAGCCTGGGTTTGGTCGTGAGCTGTTCCATTAATGGCAACTCCTCAACCCGGATTAGAGCGGGCGCAATTTCTCTAATCTCACAGCGGGCCGGACAACGTCATGCGATGGCATTTGCTTGTACATGTATTGCACCTAATAAGTGATTGAAAACCTTGTTGTGTGTATGGTATAGTTTTAAGTCCTCTGTCCTAACTTACTGAGCTGTGGTTGCTCACATCCCTATAGACATCGTGCAGGTGCTGGCTAAGAAGCGGCAAACAACTACTCTAAATCTAGCAATTGCTGGATCTTAGGGAGTGAGGAAAAACATTGAAGAATAAACACATATTTTTAAGGTCTAAGTTTTTATTTTAGAATTATTTTTCATTTCTAAATGATGTAATAACTAGGAAATATACTATAGAGAAATATTGTAAACTTTAACTGCAATAACTGAATTATAACATATATATATATAATTCCTCACTTTTATAGGTAAATGATTTATTTAAATTACAAACTGTTTACTTCAAAGCGGGTTAGTCGTGGACGCCTTGTGTAGATCAGGTTTAAGATAGCGGTTGTAAGGCCAACTTCTATCTTAAGAAGGTTTACACGGCGGGGTTGTTACGACTCTGCCGCTTTGGGGCGTGACACTAACCAATCACCTTGACTTTGACTCGAATTCGCCATGAACTTCTTTAATAGTGACACGTGGAAAACATCATGTACCCCTTCCATCACTATTGGCAAGGCTAGCTTGTAAGCTACTTTTCCAATTTGTTTTAGCACTTCAAAAGGACCAATAAACCTGGGCCTTAAATTTCCTCTCCTTCTAAACCTTACTACACCCTTTACTGGAGAAACCTTCAATAAGACTTGATTGCCGACTTAGAACTCTAAAGGCCTTCTTCCTTGATTCGCATAACTTTTTTACCTATTTTGAGTTGTCAACATCCTTTACTGAATGATCCTGAGCTTTCCAACGATTTCCTCCACCAAATTTGGACCTAAGAACTATCTTTCTCTTACTTCATCCCAATGGACAGCTAACCTACACTTCTTTCCATACAAGGCTTCATAAGGCGCCATCTGAATCGTCGCCTGGTAGCTATTATTACAAGAAAACTCGACTAAAGGAAGCTGCTCATCCCAATTTCCTCCGAAGTTCAGAACACAAGATCTCAACATCTCCTTGAGTATTTGAATAGTTCACTCTGATTGCCCATTGGTTTGACGATGGAAAGCCATACTAAATTGCAGCTTGGTACCCAACTCTCTCTGCAAAAATAAAGTTAACGTACTTAAATTATTATTTGTTTCACTTTAAAAAGTTGAACTACCAAAATGAAATAAAAAATAAAATTTGAGCACTAAAATGAAAATAAAATGAAATTTAATGTACTTATATTATTATTCTACCATTTTATAATAACAACCATTATAACAAGGATATTAATTTATTTCATTTAAAAAATTAGGATACTAAAATGAATAAGTTTAAAGTTTAGGTACTAAAGGAAAAAAAAAATGAAAGTTTAAGTACTCATATTGGCTTTATCCCTTTTTATGCCTATAAATAGACTAAGCTTTTAATTAATGAAGAAGAGACTAACTTGATATTGAATAAAGAAATTATTTTATCAACATTGGTGGGAAACCTTTCTTCTTCATTGATGGTGTAAGACAATCCTTTTTCTTAATGATGGTGTGAGGACATCAAAATTTCATTATGTGATGTCTAGCCATACTAATCATCCATATAATGAAATTATCATCTAAGTCCAATAGTGTAAGACTATTAGATATATCTTTGCAAGTATGGTATTTCTTTCATAGAAAAAAACACATTATATTTATTTCATATTGATTTCTTAGTGTTCTCATTATATTTATTTAGAGAGAAAATCAGATAGCGATTTAAAGAAATTCTATATTGTATCTACTACTCTCTTTCAGCTCTACTGCTAGGGATTTGATTTTCTTCATTGGTGCCGTTCTATTAGTCTAGTTTCACTATTCAAATGAGAAAACTTAAGGTTACAAAAGGTATTAGTCAGTCCCTACACTGTCTCTCTAGCTTTTCCCTAAGCTACAGATAGACTATATAGATCTCTCTAACCTTACACTGACTTAATTATAGCTTCTTAACAAAGATTACAAGACAATGAGATAGTATAATAAAAAGAATCTCTCTAAAACATTTATAGAAATACAAAAACAATTTAGTGAAAATTCTATTTAGCATAGCTATTGACTAAGTATTTGATACAGTTTCTAATAGTCTACATTTGTATACAAAAAATAGCAAAGTATTCTGCTTTGAGCATGTGTGTATTGTTTATTCTACAGCTCATATTATATTGTGTTGTTCCTTGGAGTAATAGCTAGTTTCTTGATTTTCTTTAAAAGCTTTTCCTCAATCCTTATCTTCTTTACTTAGTTGTGGAGAACTCCCAAGAAAATAGGAATTTTGAACATTTGGAAAATCTAAACCGGATGGTGTATCTCTTAATGTAATTCTTGTAAAGCTTGATCTATTTTTGCTATAAAAATATCTTGTAAATTCTATAAAAAGGAGCTTTGAGGAGTTTGTTGAGTCTCAAAAATTGAAGAAAAATCTGCTTTGGATAAGCTTGAACATATGTAAATTGGATCTTAAATTTGTGTGTAGCACCCTTTAATTTTTCGAAAATAATAAGCCACCTTCGTATATGTTTAATATTTGAAAGATATCTCCTTAAAATCTACCTAAACAGACTTGTAGTTGATTGTTTAAACCATATTAGATTTAATTTTAAAAGAATCTGATTCATTCTTATCTCATCATGCTACGAATAAAATTTAAATTGTTGAGCCTTATCTTAAAAATTTGCTACTTAATTCTTTTTCAATTTGAAAAATCATCTCCCTTATCCAATCTTAGGATTTAAATTTCTAAGAATATCTCACTCTATCTAAAATTGTCATTCAACAACATCTCATGCTTTTATATTGGCAAGTCTATTGTGTATCAATTGACTCCTGACCTGTCTATACTTCGAATAAACATGCCCCTTATAGACTTTGGATTTTGCTTTTCTTGTAAGATGGTTACTGTTTCTTTTTAAAAGAAATAATCAAGCTTGTTTGAAAATTCTAAAACTTTGCTTCCATGTTAGTTTAAGAATCCTCTATAATTCTTTAATTTAACTCTTTAAATCTAGTTTTAGAATGCTTTAAGGAAAAATTGAAGTAAATACAAATCCTCCTTAAAATCCCCATGGACTTACACCAACTTAGTAGAATAGAATTAAGCATATTTCTCTAATATACTCAATAAAAGTGGAGGTAGGACTTCATTAAATAATTATCCAACTTAATTAATCTAAATAATTCAAAGATCAGCTTAGATGAACATTCGGATCATGATTTTGAATTCTATCAACATGGTTTTGCTTTTTTATTGATATGATTTCTAACCTACATTCTAACTAATCAGTTTACTCCCTTCATTTACTTTCTCAACTTGATTTCACTCTAAGTTGTCTTGCATACTTATTATATGTGTTAGATCCATTTTAAAACTTTTTGTCATCGTCAAAATTTCTTAAGAGAGAACTCAACATTCTTACCCTTTTTAATAATAAAAAAATGCCAATTAAAAACAAATACATATAGCATAACTCAAGAATATAATAGCAATTGTTCAAGAGCAAAAGTTACAAATTTGAACAACTTTTTATTGATAGATTTAAACAATTTTCCTTCTTCTTCTTTTTAGATTTTCCAAAATTTATTTAGTCTCCTTTTTAAGAAGTGTAATGTTTTTGTTTTCCTTGGGGGGAGGGGGGGGGGGGGGGGGGGGTAGGGAGGGTGTGTGGGTGTTGTTGTTGGTATAGGAGAATTACCTAAAATTTTCATATTGCGTATGTACCCATGATATGAAAACTGCTTTCGAAGTCAGAAATTACAAGACTCTAAATAATTAATCATTAAGGTTTTCAATTTTTAATTAATTAACTTACTATAAAATATAAATAACTATGAATATTCGATATTTCATAGTCTACTAGAACCATAGAAAATCGGTATCCTCGATCCAATGCTAAGATAAGGTAAAACAACTTAATAATTTATAAGAAATATTATATTATACATAATCTTATCATATAAATATTTTCTACATAAATTGTTTCTATACAAACTATACATATTTCAATCCACTCTAATATCATCAAACTTATTTTCAATTTGTACTCTATACTTAAGTTTTTCCTCAATCCTTACTTAAAGGAACCTGCAAAAGAAATTATAGGGGAATGAGCAATCCATGGCTTAATGAGTTCGTTCATCACCATTAACATTCAAGCAAGTTATCAAACATTATGAGCACATATGCAAACTATTTACATACAAAATAAATACATGCACGATGAAAGCAAGCAATACATCTATAAGAGTCCAGAACTATGGAAGGTGTAGATTTACGTCGTTTATACGTCGATTTTCCTCCATACTTACCTATATGGAGTACTTCACCTTAACCGCATGAGGCTTCTTAAGGGCTCTGTCCCTTCAAACGACACTTGATTATTACCCTAATCTGAGAAACAGTAATAAATATAGGTGGTCCCCAACTAGAGCCATCCATCAAACATATCAAAGATCCCTTGGGCACATAAAGTGAGTCTTAACACTATCAAATATATCTAAGGCCCCACGAGCACAAATATGTAAGTCTTATCGCAATTAATTGGAGATGCTATGCTAGCTTTGTTTTAACAATAAAATATCATTCATGGGCATTATTAGCCCTTAAGGAAATCATATAAAATATATTTAAGATTGGAAAAACATTTTCCAAAAATGCTTTTCAAAAAAATCTACAAAGCTAGCACTCTCTGTTAGTATACCAATTGGATCATAGACATGCGATAGATATACTAGTTATTTTAGTCAAATAGTTATATTTACTAATTTAAAAAAGTAATCATATGGATGATAGTATACAAAGAAATCAGTTATTTAATCAAATAATTAATATCAACTAAGAAGCAATACATAACTAACAACCAGTAAACAGATAGCAAATCATAAGAACTTTGGGATTTCTAAAACTTGATAATATGATACCTAAAAGATAATAAAGTTTATAAGTATAATGAAAAACTAAGTTTTTTAGTTAACTAAATATCTATCCCTGTTTACTTGATTTCCTATTATCGAGCCTGATTTTTTTATTTCTTTTATTTAAAAATTAATTTCCCCATTTTCCGATTAATACTAAACCCTAACGTATTTAATATTAATCATCGACTAAAGAAATTAGGAAATTTTGATTTCTTATTGAAAATAATTTTTTGAGTTGCCACTTGACCGAAGTTGGGAAAAAAAAAAGAAACCGCAACCAATTAGGTGGATTGATTACGATTTGGCTACCGGTCTTTGATTTCAATTTTAAATAAAGAATCAGAGGGTTCCAAGTTCGGGGGCTAACCTATTAAACCCTTAACGGGTACCACTATCTATTTGCCGAAATTAGGATTATTCTTCTAATTATAATATTTTAAAAAAAAATAAATAAAATCAAAAGGAAAAAGAACCGAAGTTTCTACATATTTTATCGTCGCTCCGAAGGTGCCTATGTATTAGCTAGTCGGAATCGGACGATCATAGTTCTTTCCGAAAGCTTTAATGTGTTGGTTCTTTTTATAAAAAAAAATTGGTTGAATTTGCGTTTTTATTAACCATTTTATTTTTATTAAGAAAAATCTCTAGAAGCCTAATTTTTATTCCTAATTATAAAAAAAACTTAAAAACCTAATTTTTGAAAAGTCCCAAATTAAGATTTTTATTTAAAAACAACTAAGTGATAATAATTTTTTTATTTTCAAGAAAAACACTAAATATTTTATGAAATATGCAATGTTCTACATGATGAATCTTTTATATAGAAAAGATACTTAAAACGTGAAAAAAAAATTCGTAGTTATAGAAAAGATACCTAAACTATAGGAAAGATATCTAAATCATAGAAAATGTGTCTAAACTATAAAAAAAAAGATCTCAATTATAGAAAACATGTCTGAATCATAAAAAAGAAACCTAACAATGGAAAAGATATATAAACTATAGAAAAGAAGCCTAAATTATAGAAAAGATATCTAACTATAAAAAAGATGTCTAAACCATAGAAAAGATGTTCAAACTATGGAAAAAAAACCTAAACTATGGAAGAGACATCTAAACTATGTAAAAAAAATCTAAACAATGTAAAAAACATCTAAACAATGGAAAACAAGTCTAAACTATAGAAAAGATGTCTTGCCGTAAAAAAGAAGTCAATTAAAGTATTTTTTTTTTATTTTGTGAACATCAAAATGATTTTTTCTATCTAGAAAACCCTAACATGCCTAATGCAATTTTTCTAAATTAATATAATATGCAAAGAACAAGATTTTGTAAAATATGAGATTTTATAAAAATATCATTTTGAAAATATGAAATCTAAAAAAAATAATAAAAAAAATAAATAAACTAAAACTTAACTTAACATATGTTCACTACACACTAATATTATAACTAATTACTAGCAATTAAAGATATGATAAAAATAAATAAAAAAAATTAGTACAAGTTTTAAAAATAACTGCACATATACTAAGTGAGATAAAAATAAATAAATAAGATAAGTTATAGACAATAATTAAAAATCACTATTATGTACATGCAAGGCAAAGCACGCAAAGTTGATGAAAGGGAACAGATTGGATCCCCAGTCTCATCGCACGCACAACTATAGAATTGGTCTAAGGAGTGGGTTTGAGTATGTTTTTTAATAAATATGTAATTGTTCTCTCTTGGCTCGCACCATGTAACCCCTCTTTATAAAACTCAAAAACAAATCTTTTGAATCGAATTAAATCGAATAGAATTTAAATTGATAAAGATTCAAAATAGATTCGAATTTTACAAATCTTGATTTTATTAGATTTAATATCATCGTATCAGATTTGCTTTTTTTTTTTCGACAACTATTTAGTCAAGATTCTATTAAATTAATTTTTTTGATTTTTTATTTTTTTCCAACAATTTTCTATTTTTTTGTCTTTTTATCATTTTTCATTTTTTTTAATTATTTTCTAAATTATGACCTTAAAAACAAATATTATAATTACTATGAGCAAAAATCGAGTGTCTATAGCTGCCCCTCTTTGTGGCTTGTAGCGAAGTTTGAATAAAACTTTACCACAAAAACAAAAGTGACATCGTTTTTGCCTTTGGACAACTCTATCCTAAAGAACGCTAAGACATTTAACAATAATAAATTTGGAACGAGGAAAAGCGAGAGTAGCGCCCTTGTGGGCTGATAAGAATCCCTAAAAGGAATCATAAAAGCTTGGTTATACCCCCAATGGGTTGAATAATTAAAGCAGGCGAAGTGCTCCTCGAGCTGGCTAAGGTCCTAAACTAGATGAAATGGGTAAGCACTCCTAGAGCTGGCTAAAACCCTAACAGAAAGAGAGAACTTGGTTATGCCTTAATGAGTTGACTAACCAAGGTGGTTAAAGCGCCTTTTGAGTTGGCTAAGACTTAAACAGGATGAAACTTGGTTGTGTCCTAATGAGCTGACTAACTAAGGCGGTCAAAGTATCTTTTGAGCTGGCTAAGACCTAAAGAGGGAAGAAACTTGGTCATACCCTAATGAGCTGACTAACCAAGGCGGTCAAAGCACCCTTTTGAGCTGGCTAAGACTTGAAGAATGAAGAAAACTTGGTTGTGCTCTAATGAGCTGACTAACCAAGACGGTCAAAGTGCCCTTTGAGCTAGCTAAAACCTAAAGATAAGGAAACTTGGTCGTGCCTTAATGAGCTGACTAATCAAGGCGGTCAAAGCGCCCTTTGAGCTGGTTAAGACCTAAAGATAAAGAAACTTTGTTGTGCCCTAATGAGCTGACTAACCAAGGTGGTTAAAGTGCCCTTTGAGCTGGCTAAGACCTAAAGAATGAAGAAAACTTAGTTGTGCCCCTGATGAGTTGACTAATGAAGGCGGTCAAAGCGCCCTTTGAGCTAGCTAAGACCTAAAAGACGAGGAAACTTAGTCATACCCAAATAAGCTGACTAACCAAGACAGTTAAAGCACCCTTTGAGCTGGCTAAGACCTAAAAATGAGCAAATTTGGTTGTACCCTAATGAGCTAACTAACCAAGATGGTTAACGTACCCTTTGAGCTGGCTAAGACATAAAAATAAGGAAAACTTGGTTGTGGTCTAATGAGCTGACTAACTAAGGTGGTCAAAACGCCCTTTGAGCTGGTTAAGACCTAAAGAATGAAAAAAACTTGGTCATGCCCTAATGAGCTGACTAACTAAGGTGTTTAAAGCGCCCTTTGAGTTGGCTAAGACCTAAAGAATGAAGAAACTTAGTGATACCCTAACGAGCTAACTAACCAAGGCAGTCAAAGCACACTTTAAGCTGGCTAAGACCTAAAAATGAGGAAACTTGGTTGCGCTCTAATGAGCTGACAAACTAAGGCTGTCAAAGCGTCCTTTGAGCTAGTTAAGACCTAACAATGAGAAAACTTGATTGTGCCTTAATGAGCTGACTAACCAAGGCGGTCAAAGAGTCCTTTGAGTTGGCTAAGACCTAATAATGAGAAAACTTGGTTGTGCTCTAATGAGTTGACTAACCAAGGCTGTTAAATCACCCTTTAAGCTGGCTAAAACTTAAAAACAAGTAAAACTTGGTCGTGCCTTGCGCCTTTTGAGTTGGCTAAGACCTAAAAATGAGAAAACTTGGTCATGCTTTAATGAGCTGACTAACCAAGGCAGTCAAAACGCCCCTTGAGCTGGCTAAGACCTAAAAGATGAGGAAACTTGAATTGGGATAGCGCTTCTTGAGCTTACTAAATCCCTTGAAGAAATTTTGAGTCAGGTAACGTTCAGTGAGTCAGACGACTGGGAGTTCAAGGAACTCTTGATTGGGACTACGCTCTACGCGTTAGCTAGCTCCCTTGGAGATTATAAATTGAGACTGTGTTTTGGGAGCTGGTTGGAAGCTTAAGAAACTTTAGATTGGGACTGTGCTCTATGAGCTAGCTAGATCTTTAAATGAGAATATAAATCTGGATAGCGCTCCATGAACTGGTTGAAGCGCTAAAAAAGATATAGATAGGAACAGTGCTCTATGAGCTGGCTATATCCTTGATAAAGTGGATAAAGAGAAAGCAACCTTCGGATTCGCTTAAACTTTATTGACTAAGAAACATAATTGACTCGGAAAAAACTCTTGACTTGAGAAATTTACAAACGAGGGATTTGGTGAAAATTGTTTATAACATGAATTGAAAATTTGGCCACTATGGATGAAATGGAAAAACTTGTAACAAGCCTCTACTTTCTCTCTCTCCTTTTCATTTTCTTTTTCTTTCTTTTTCCTTGAAAGTTTGTTAATAGATACAAATTTCTATTTAAAAGGAAAATGCTATAATCTTGTAGGGTATCTCATATATACCTTAGTTTGTAACCTGGACAATGAGCTTCTTGGATAGGCCTTAAACATTCATTTTGTAAGGAAAAGGTAACTTACGATTAGTCTAGTCGAAGAGGACTTCCTTATGCACTTTTAATTTAGACATCGCTCTTGACTACTATTCCGAAAATTACAGTCCAATTCACAAGTGATACGCTTTGATCTATCTATTGGGTCTTTTTGGGTTAGTATTGTAAATTGGGCTTCTGGTTAAATGGTTTCAAAAGAAGTTAATTGAGGGGGCCTATTTTGAAATAAGTGCTATCGTCCAACTCGGGGGGTACAAGTTAAGAACCTTTAGGAATGAACTAGATGTGCACTTGTCCCAGTTTCAAAAATAATTTTTATCTTAGATAAATTATTTTTCAAAATTGGAAGAGCTTTGAGTAAGGAGGTATTGTGGGTGGCAAAGTCTTATGTTTAAGAATTGAGTGGATAGAAAGGGTTTACGTTCGTGATTTGGAGTGTGATTTTGAACTGAATATGGAGTTTTTGGTTTATGGTTGAGAACATGATTCTGAATGAATATGAGGTTTTGTGCTTTTGGTTGGGAATGCGATTCAAGGCCTTGTGTTTTTTTTTTGAGCAACTTAATCCTTCTTTGATTGGGAATTTGCTCAAGTCCAATATTTGGGTATTTCTTCATTTTCCTTTTTCCTGGTTTTTTTCTTTTTCTTTTTTCCTTTTTTTTTCTTCTTTCATTTCATTTCTTTCTTTTCTCTCCCTAAAAATAACTATCTCTTTTGTCAAGTTTTTGTCTCTAGATGAATCAAGGTACTAAATTCATAGGTTTATAGTGTATTGGCTTAGGTAAGGTATGTGTGGCCTTTGGGGTATTTGGAAAAATGTTAGCTTTTCTTCAAAGGGAACAATTTATCAAAGACAAAAAATATCCTTGAATTGTTATTACCAGGGTAAACACAAATCAGTTTTATCCTTCTCTCCTAATTAATGACCCTATCCTTCGAATTGCCCTACTATAAGGTGGTTTTTGATAGGGTTTACATTTAAAATGACTCCAAAACAGTTCAATGGGGTTAACAAGAGATAATTGTGTTTGGGATTTGAAAATGAATACCTAACTTCATTTCGGTTTGAGTATCAAATTTAAAATGGACCTCCTTTAAGGAATAAGTCTAAAATATCCTCACCATGATGTCTCTTAACTCTCAAAGTGTTTAAGGGTTAGTGTATAGGATATAGCCCACTTCTTTTCATTCAAAAAATTTTAAAAATGAATTACCAATTCCTTACATAGGGATTGATTGACCTTAGGGTATTGACCTTACTCCCCAATTCCTTGGAATATGCCTTAGTTGTGAAATTTCAAAGACTAAATGCCCCATGCCCCAGACTTATAGGTCTTAACAGCCTTGAGCTTCCATATGTGACTTTAGGTTAGGTTCTTTAGAGTTCGAATGGGCTGAAACTGACAACTTTTGAAGTGGAAGGGACTAATGAATTGCTCTTTTTATTTGTACCTAGGATCAAGCTTAGGATAGTGTTTCATGGCTTTGTGTTTTGATTCGGTTCATGGTTGGGCTTGATGGCTTAAGCCTTGAGTTAGTTCAACTATCTTGAAGGGCTAGGGCTAGGGCTCGAGTTTGGTTGGTTATTTTCTCGGGTAAAGTGAGTTTGTTTAGGTTAGCTGCCTTAATGGGATTAGTAATTGTGTTTGTCTCGAACCCTATAAGGATTTGTAACCGTTAGCAAATTTATTTCTTTTTCTTTTCTTTCCTTTCCTTCTTTTTTCTTCTTTTCTCTTTCTCTCTCTCTTTGTTTTTTTTTTTTTTTTTGAAAGAGAGAGAGGAAAAGTTAGAGCTTTTGTGTTACAAAGATCGAGTGATGAAATTGTAAATGGAGGGTTACTTTATTAGAATTCTATATACAAACCTAGAACAACATTACTGAGGGTCTATTTACAAATGAGGAATTCTAAAGGAAAAAGACTAAATAAAAATATAAATCATAATTATTTCGAATGATAAAGGCTAAGGAGTCAATTTATCCAAAAGAATGAATATTTTTGGCTGGTAGAATACAAGGCAAAATAGTAACTACTTAAAATTATTTTATAGGTTTGATTCTTTTTGTTTTGTTTCTTGTTTCTTTTTTTTTTTTATTTATTTACTCTATAAAGGTTGGCCTCAACTGATGTGGGCCCAAACGAAAAGTGATAGATTCGAGCCCTAACAGATGTACTAAGGTCTACAACTAGGTGATATTCATAGGGCTCTTTTATAGGGGCAAGATGAGCCCAATCTTGTTCCTAATAAATTCTTACTTATGTAGGCTAAAAAGTTAGAACCATATATAGAGTATCTTTTAAGGCCAATGGGGTGAGTAGACGTGGATCTGTTTGGAAGCCCCTTGACTCGATCTAGCCATAGTTATGTAAAAAAATCAAAATTACAATCATCACTTATTCCAAATGTTACATAGAATCATTACAAATTATTTACAAGGAAATATTACAACTATAACTTCACAACTGCCTTTATCCATTTAGGTCTGTCACATCATAGGTTCTTGTAAATTTTTTTTTCTTAAATTTTTTCATGTGATGCAAAGAGTAGGTTCTAAAGGTCCTCAAATTCTACAATCATCTCGTTTTTTCAAAGCAACGGCTCTGTGGTCACATCTGAACTTGAGTGAGGTAACCTGATCAGCCCCAAAAGGTGGTTGTCATATAACATTCGAAACTTACATAATGGCCCCCCTCTTAAGGTCCTAAGATGGATTGGTTTTAACTGTATCTATCATTCATAACATTTATGATGTAGAGAAATAAAAACAAAGTAAACCCCCAAAACTATCCCTTAAATAAACTGTAATAAAGAAAATGCTAGTAAAAAAGAAATAAAATAAACAAATATATAAAATAAATAAAATAACATACCTAAATTCCCCCCACTCTCCTTTTTTTTTTTGTTTTTATATTTTTTCATCCCTTATTGTTTTTTTTTTCTTGAAAAATAATCTTATCTTCAGTAAATTTTAGTGGTTAGCCCTCTAGTGTCCCCAATGGAGTTGCCAAACTGTCGAGCTTGATTTTTCGATTTCTTTTATTTAAAAATTAATTTCCTCATTTTCTGATTAATACTAAACCCTAACCCATTTAATATTAATCATCGACTAAAGAAATTGGGAAATTTTGATTTCTTATTGAAAATAATTTTTGGAGTCGCCACCTGACCGAAGTTGGGAAAAGAAAAAGAAACCGTAATCAATTGGGTGGATTGATTACGATTTGGCTACCGGTCTTTAATTTCAATTTTAAATGAAGAACCAGAGAGTTCCAGGCTCGGGGGCTAGCCTATTAAACTCTTAATGAGTACCACTATCTATTTACCGAAATTAGAATTATTCTTCTAATTATAATATTTAAAACAAATAAATAAATAAAATCAATAGAAAAAAGAACCTAAGTTTTTACATATTTTATCATCGCTCTGAAGATGTTTACGAACCCGCTAGCTGGGATTAGACGATTGTAGTTCTTTCCAAAAACTTTAATGTGTTGGTTCTTTTTATAAAAAATGATTGGTTGAATTTGTGTTTTTATTAACCATTTTATTTTTATTAAGAAAAATCTTTAGAAGCCTAATTTTTATTCCTAATTATAAAAAATAAATAAAAAAACTTAAAAACCTAATTGTTGAAATGTCTCAAATTAAGATTTTTATCTAAAAACAACTAAGTGATAATATTTTTTTTATTTTCAAGAAAAACCTTAAAGATTTTATGAAATATGCAATGTTCTATATGATAAATCTTTTATGTTAAAAAGATGCTTAAAGCATAAAAAAAAAATCCTAATCATAGAAAAAATACCAAAATCATAAAAAAGATGCTTAGAAAAGATATCTAAACCATAGAAAATATGTCTAAACTATAAAAAAAAAAGATGTTTAAACCATAGAAAAAAATCTAAATTATAGAAAACATGTCTGAATCATAGAAAAGAAACCTAACAATGGAAAAGATATATAAACCATAGAAAAGAAGCCTAAATTATAGAAAATATATCTAAACCATAGAAAAGATGTCTAAACCATAGAAAAGATATTCCAACCATAGAAAAGAAACTTAAACTATGGAAGAGACATCTAAACTATGAAAAAGACATCTAAACAATGGAAAATAAGCCCAAACTATAGAAACGATGTCTTGCCGTAAAAAAGAAGTCAATTAAAGTATTTTTTTTTTATTTTGTGAACATCAAAATGATTTTTTTTTTATCTTGGAAACCCTAATATGCCTAATGCAATTTTTCTAAATTAATACAATATGCAAAGAACAAGATTTTGTAAAATATGAGATTTTATAAAAATATCATTTTGAAAATATGAAATCTAAAAAAAATAAATAAACTAAAACCTAACTTAACACATGTTCACTAAACACTAATATTATAACTAATTACTAGCAATTAAAGACATGATAAAAATAAAAAAAAATTAGTATAAGTTTTAAAAATAACTGCTATATACTAAGTGAGATAAAAATAAATAAATAAGATAAGTTATAGACAATAATTAAAAACCACTATTATGTACCTGTAGGGCAAAGCACGCAAAGTTGATGAAAGGGAACAGATTGGATCTCCAGTCCTATCGCACGCACAACTATAGAATTGTTTTAAGGAGTAGGTTTGAGTGTGTTTTTTAATAAATATGCAATTGTACTCTCTTGGCTCGTACCATGCAATCCCTATTTATAAAGATCGAGAATAAATTTTTTGAATCGAATTAAATTGAATCGAATCGAATCTAAATTGATAAATATTGAAAATAGATTCGAATTTTACAAATCTTAATTTTATTAAATTTAACGTCAAAGTAACAGATTTGTTTTTTTTTTTTTATAATTATTTAGTCAAGATTCCATTAAATTAATTTTTTCGAATTTTTTTATCTTTTAGTTTTTTTCCAACAGTTTTCTATTTTTTTGTCTTTTTTTATAATTTATTTATTTTTTATTTTCTAAATTACGACCCTAAAAACAAAAATTATGACTACTATGGGCAAAAATCGAGTGTCTACACTTGCTATAACTTAAATACGGTATAAACATAGTTTAATTTAAATATTTTATTTAGTTTTCTTGGTTTATCTTAAATTTTAATCACATATAACTTTTTCAGCTTAACTCCGACTTTTATAAATTTATAGTATATTTTTATTGTTTTTGGATATACTTTCTTGTAGTGGGGTCTGTTTTAAACGTTGTAACTTACATTTTCTATTATGAGATAAAAATACTACGAAATTCATTATTTCAACTTAAATAATTATAAAATATTATTTTAAGCTTTTTCTTTGCCTATTTATGATTTAATAAATATCGAATTCCTATATTTTGTAATTTTCTTATTTTTGAGTTTATTTTATTATAATTTATGTATTTTGCTATTTTTAAGGTTTAGAACTTTTTTATTTCATTTTTTCTATTTTAATAATTTTCTAATTAATTATTTATTTTATTATTATTATTTTTAATTACGATTTTTACTCAAAAATTAATTATATGCAAACATGGTAGCACGGATAAGTGCCACGTATCATTTTTGAAATTTGCATATATTTCTAATATTTTTCCTATTTTATATTTTTACATAATATGTATATAATTATATTTTGTTAAAATTTGTAAATTAATTATTTTCTATTTTCTTAGATTCCATGGCATGCATATTTATTTATATATATCATCTTATTATAGTATTATAGTATAGTATACCTATAATATTTATGTATATATGTGTACTTAGATATATACTATATTATTACTTTACATATTCTATACATATATGTATACTTATGAATATAATAATATAATTTTAAATATACTACATATGCTATATGTATGTATGTATATATATATATATATACTTATTTTTTTGTAATTTATACATACATATATATATGACCATATTTACTTATATATATTAAAATACTTAATATACATAATATTATATATGAATACATATGCAAATACCCTCATGTCCTCAGATAATATATATATATATATACATCTATATATTGAAAATACCTAGTATAAATATTATTGTGTACATGCATATATATATATAAATATATGTATACACAGTCTTTTATATTATATATTAAATATAGCGTGTATGTATACATGAACATGCTTTAGTATTTGTACATGTATAAGCTTATATACATAAGAAAATACAAATCTTACATATATTTCTAGTACAAGATCCTATAAGACATATAAATTCTATGAAATACATGTATGTATAAGAATTCATAAAGATGATTATTACAAAATACACATAATATACATGCTAAATATTCTTCTTTTGAAATACCTTGAATTAAAAATCCTCAAGCTTCTTCCTCTTTTCTTTTCTTAAAGGATGTTGAAATCAAAAGAAATAAATAAAATAAAAAAAATAGAAGGAAAGCTTTACGGTTTGGAAAGGAATAAAGAAGAGTAATGTTTGTGCTTTTGTATTAATGAAATATATGTGTATTTGCTCTTTGGTTTCGAGACGTTTTAAATGAAAGAAGAAAAGTAGCAATTGATATGAGAAAAATAAAAACATTAAGATAAGATGTGGTAATAAATTTGATAAGATATGGACTTATCTAATAGATTGGCTTTATCCTTTTAATTTAGAACATGGAGAAACAAATACACACACATGTAGCTACCCACATTATGGAGGATTTAACTTGGTTGGGAAAAAAAAAATAGAGGAAGAAAAAGAAGGTGAAAAGATAGAAAAAGGAAAAATAAGAATAGAAAAAAAATAATTAGACTTTTCTAAACATAAAAATTATAAGTTTAGTAATTCTGAAATAATATTAAAATTTTATAAAATTTATAAATTATATTGTTACCTATTACATTTATAATATTTATTAGTTATCTCAACATATTCGTTAACAATTTTACGCGATTACACTTATTGATTGATAATCATATTCTATTAGGTTTTTTTTTTTAAATACTTTTAGGGTATAATTATTCATTTTATAAGCTTTGGTTTATAGTTTTAGAGTTTTCGTCAAGTTCGAGTTCAATTTCGGGTATTTATGCATACATGAGATTTAGGGTTTTCATACACGATTAAAGTTTCGATCAAAATTCTAAGGTTTTATTAATTATAATATATTTAAATTCATAATTTAATAAATTTTTATTTTACTTGGCCTTCGACTCTTGAAGTTATTTACAGTACTAAAGTTCAATTTTACTCTCAAATAGCTAAATTCGCGGGGTTTACAATTACTTCCCCTTTTGGTTATCATCTTCCATTTGTTTTTAATGCTAAAATAGATGAAAGAAAACATCAAATTGCATTGAATTAAACAACAGACTACATGATTGACTTGATGGAAAGGATAAACATAGTCTTTAGCATAACAAAAGATACTAGATTGGACTGGACTAACATAAAAAAGAAATAGACTTATCTTGATAGAATAAGTCAACTTGAACTAGCTAACACATACTAGATTAGCATGGACTACATAAGAAATTTATAATCTACTTCTTCTTCTTTGGATTGGTCTTCTTATGAGCCATAAATTTGGTTCTCTTGGACTTGGCAGTTGAACTTCCTTATGTTGCTGATGAAGATGGAGTAGACATAGTAGGAGGATTTGTTGCTAAGATATGGTTGAGAGAAGTGATGATCTTAGTACATATGGAACCAAATCAAATGATGAACCTTGAGGTGATTCAAGAATTGGATTAGATGCAGCAGGATGAACATCAGGATTTACCTACTCAATAACAGTAGGAAGAACAACATGAGCTTCAAGGTTTAGTTGTATTGTAGAAGGGGTTTGGGTAAGTAGAGAATAGTGAACTGGTAAAGCAATGTGAGGGGTATTAGAAGTTTGGGTGTTCAGGTTTGTAGAAGGATCTTTCTGCTTAGGTGCTGAATTTGGCTCTTCTTGATGCTTCTGTCCTTCTAGCCTCTCTTCTACTATCTTAGAAATTAGGTTCTTAAGGTCCAATTTATTTAAGCCAAGAGGATCAGCATAACATTCTCCCTTATCTACTTCCTTAAGTTTTGAGTCACTTTCTAACTTAGATTTTAATGCTGACCTAGTCTTTCATTTCTCAATATTGAGATCTCCCCCTATCATTGGCATATACCGCTTCTTTTTTTTTCTTCTTAGACTTGATAGGTTTCTTTCCCTTTCCTTTAGCACCCTCATAAGGATTTTTTGACTCACGTTCTGGAAATTCAAAATCATCATATCTAGGCCTATGAACTGCATCCTTCCCCCTCAATTCCATATGCATTGAAATCCAAAATTCTTTTTTTTGTTCTTTGGGTGAATGTAGTAAGCCATATCCTCAATAAACCACACCTTGTCTCTTGAATAAATGCCCATATGCTTGAAAACCACTTCACTAATTTTCATGCTTAGGGTAGGCATCTTAGAATCTTTTGGCACTTTTATCCCTTTAAACCTAAGCCACTTCATTAAAATTGCTCCATAAGGTTTATTATCTTTATTTCTCTTCACATGCCTCAAGATTTGACCATCAATATCTACATTCTTTTTCAATTTTGTAGCCAACATTATTAAAGCACCCTTTATAGAAACTATTGTGGTATTGCCTTTCTCGTGCCGTATATAACTGACAATTCACTTATATAGTAACCTTACCATCAACTCAACATCAAATGCAAAGACATTCCTTTCATCACTAGTTTAGACTCATCATTTAACATATTAAATAGTTCCTGTCAATCTGGCTTTGTGTTCCTATATACATCATAGACAAATTAACTTTGTTTGCAAACTTAGCAGAGCTTGGTCCATTAAAATACAAGCTTGTATTTTGATTTTTTACTTAATGATTGTTGAGATCAGAATCTCTACGAAAAACAATGTTTTTTTTTATGTGTCTTAGCTTGTTACAAAAGAAGCAAGCATAGGGTTTTTGAGATTTTTACCTATCACTCACCATACTTCTTTGACATAGAGTTTGATACTTTCTGTTCAAGGTTATGAAGTATCCGTTTAAAAGTGGGTACTTTCTATTTTGATTAAGAGAGTTTTTGCTAAACTTTCTGACTTGCTCAACAGCCTTGAATTTTTGTTTATTGTTTGCTTCTTTAATTCTTATAAATACTATCTCCCTTTTAGCATATGATTCACCATTTTCAAATCCCAAACCTGTTTTAGATTGATCAACACATTGACAAGAAATGAGCATCTAGAGTTTTTCACCACTCTCATTAAACTTTTTAATTGTATTTTGAATTAAACTAGATAAATCATCTACATGACTTTTCAAGCCTTTTATTTCTTCCTTCAAGATTAAATTTTCATTTATTAAAGTTACGCTTACAACATACAAACCTTCAAAATCATTTTTCAAGATATCATTTTCATTTGCTAAGAGTTTGTTTGTTTAAATGAGCATAACCTTTTCTGCCTTTAATAGCTTATTCTTATTATCAACTTTTATAAACTTATCATTAGTTTTTGAAAGATCTTTTAGCAACTTACTTATCTTGGTACATATCTTGTCAGGAATTTCATCATTAAAGTCACTATTAGATTCAGAGCTTATCTCAGAAAAGTGCCATTAAACATAAGTTTTCTTCTTCAGTCTCATAATTTATGCTTTTTGCCTCAGTTTTTGATTCATCTAAGTTACTCTATGTTGCCATGAATGATTTGCACTTTTTCTTATATCTGTCCATTTTTTTTTATCAATATTGAATATTAATACTTGATATGTCCAGGCTTTTTGTATTCATAGCACTCGAGCTCTTTCTTTTCTTTTACTTTCTTCTATTCTTTCACTTTAAATCATTTTCCAACAGCACTTTTACTTTTGTTGGAAAATCTTTTAGAGTTGTAACTTTTCTTACCTTTCTTTTTGAGCAAGCAGTTCAATCGCTTTGCTAACATTGACATATCTTCTTCCTCTTCTCCAGAAGACTCATTAGTTTTTGAATCTATTTCTACATCCCTAGTTTTAAAGGCTATAGAATTTTTCTTTGGATCTTCTAACACATTTTTTGCTTTAAGGAAGTTAGTCTCATAAGCTATCAACTTGCTATGTAATTGACTTAAACTAAGTTTTGTCATATCACATGCTTTCTCAATAGTTGTCTTATTTGCGTTCTAAGCCTTAGGAAGGATCCTTAGTACTTTCCTAATAAGATCTGCATCATTAATTTTCTTTCTAATAGATGGCAGCTCATTAGTTATAATAGTAAAGTGACTAAAAGAATCCTTAATTTCTTCACTAGGAAGGATACAAAATGTTTCATATTGTTGCATCAAGGAATTAACCTTTGTTTCCTTAATAGTATCTGTCCCTTTATAAGTTTGCACTAGCATATCCTAGATCTCAGCTATACCACAAGATGAAATTAAATAGAACTCAAAAGGTGCAATAGTAGAAAGAAGAAGGTTCTCAGCCTTTGAGTTCGATTTAGCTTTTGTTATTTCATTTGATGTAACAGGAGTTTCTAAGAATTTGACATTTCCATTTGAAATGATCTCCTAAGCCTAGTAATTAGTAGCCTTAATATATGTCTCCATCCTAAATTTCTAATAAGTGAAGTTAGTACCATTAAAGAATGGAGCCTAGCCAGGTTGAATAATCAATGAACTACTACTTTCTACCATTGATCTTGGATCTATATGATATTATAGCTAGGCTTTGATACCAATTGTAAGTCCCGTGTAAGATATTAAGGGAGGGGGTAGGATTGATATCTTTGGCAAAAATAAAACTTTTTGAAATTTCAAACAAATTCCCCTCTTAATAACTTAAATGTCAATTTTCTCAAAAGTAACTTTCATCTCCCAAATGACATTGACTTACAAAATGGGAACAGCTAAAGTAGCTTTAAGAATCCTAGCAAACGCTATAATGTCCACATAAATACCAAACACATCAATGATTGGGTTCATTGAATGGCTTTTGTCCTTATAATATGACTAAAAAGGAATTAAATTAGTTAAGGAAAAAAGTCCCTTATGGTGGCCCTTTTTACTGGTATACATATTATTTATTATTTTACACATACTATACTTATGTTACTTTATTATTGATATTTACATTTATGTATCTAAGATTCCACCTCAAGTTGATACATAAATATTACAAAACCCCAACTTGTGAGATTAAGAACTTAATTGAATGTTTTGTAAGGATGGTGATTGAATAGAATATTTATTTCTTTCATCTAGTTTATCATGGTATATTATTCTCAAAAGTCCTTGCTCATTTGTTTTCAATATAGTATTTCGAATTTTTTTTTAAAATCTTAGATGTTGTTTTAAGAACGTAAATTGTTTTTCTCCTAATTATGGAGTAATGTGTGGTGCATGTACCTCTTTAACTTTTAGTTATTATTCTTCCCTTTATTGATATAATGTTTATGTTTGGAATTTAGACCATTAAACTTGTATGTATGTAGTGCTTTGATTTATTAAAGGATCCCCTTTTATTGGTTATTGCATAGCAAGATATGATGATTTTTGTTCTAAGCCTAATATTTGGTTTTAATATGTTTTATTGCAATATATCAAGGATTTATAGAGATATGAAATTTGAATACACCCATGAAGGAAGAATGGTGAATCAAGTGAGTGGGTGAATTCTATAGTAGAAGAAAAATATGTAAGTTATATTTCAAGTAATTTTTAAATATATCGTGGGAAAAATATTTTTTTAACCGTTTATTTAGTTTATTGTTTAACTATATATAATATGATGCAGAGAGATGCGATGGAATCATATGAAAAGAACTTGTAACAATTACAGTCACTAAGATACAAGTACAGATCATGAGAGAAGTGCTTAGACATAAGCCTAGATATTATTGTGGTTTAGGATATGGTGGTACGAAGCCACCTTTAACTCATCTACAGATTCCTTCTGTCTCCTACCTTACATTCTACCTCCACTAAACAAGTTATAGTGTTGCAGAATAAAATGTCTACTTTGGAACACATCGTTACTCAGCAAGAACAATAATTTTTTGCTTCGTAGTAGCAATGGTTTGCTCATAAGATGTCTACTACACCAACAATGCAACTTAATCATTCTAATCATCACCTTTCTTGAAAGGGTTTGGAGTTGGGAATATGCCATTGTTTTATTGTTTACCCCAGTAGCTGGAGTGTCATAGCAAATATCACACCCTCAATCCCTAGTATACCTACAAGTTAGGCATCTGCAATCTTACTTTCCAGCATTATTTCATCCTTTGCATACTATTCAACAGTTGCAACCTCAACTTCTAGTGGATGGACCTCATTGATGAATTCATATGTAGCTATATTGACCTTTTGTCAGCCATTCTTGCGTTTATCATGAGACTTAACCTTATGATTAGCTATGCCGACCTATTGGGTATACTATGAGGGTATATTTTAATCTTTTGTTGAATACTTTTGAAAAGATACTTAAATAGCTATGAGGATATACTACTTTTAAGTCTGTTATCATGTGACTTATTTAGCTTTAATATTCTCTTAGGTATTTTTAAAAGATGTTTGATTATGAAAATTTTAGATTAGTTATCATTCAGCTATATTTTGATTAGGCAATTTAAAAGAAATATGCTATGTAATTGTATGCTGAGTATTGATAATGTTCTTATGCTACGCTGTTTTTCTCTATATGGAGAGATTTGGATCTATTGAGTTGGTATTAGTTTATAATACATCATAAAGCGTATGTTAAAAAAGGATTTTCATATAGGAGAAAGACATAGAGAAAGTAGATGTGTCTTGGAGGAAATGATTTTGGTATTTTTTTTTTTTTGAATAGAAAGCGTAATGATGAATAGAGGGCAGTAACATATGTACATATATAATATAAGAAAAACATATAATGTGTATTACATTACAAGCATTTGGGGGGAAAAGAAAAGATATCTTATATTTTACGAGGTTTTTATTCTCACTTAATGTAGTTGCAACTTTATGGGAATTCCTTTGTTGCAATAACCAAGAAAACATCTTTATTCAACTTTATGTCAATTTATTTTGTTGCAAATACCTAAGTTATTACGAGAATTTCAAATTCTTGTATATAATTACTAAGATATCATTCCTTGCTATAAGGAAAAGTTGATGGAGTTATTGTGAAGATTTACTTATGTGGATCTAAATTCTCACAATAGCTATATTACGACAATTTTCCAGCCATTTGTGTTGAAAGAAATTTATCACATTTAATCATTTTTATTGTATTGTATGTTTTTTTAAGTATTATTGAATTTTCCACTGTCTTATTATTTTTGTTTCTATTGTCCCATATCATGGGTACTCCAATTTAGAATGGCTTATAAATATAATATCACATTCGTAAATTTGTTATTTCTTTCTAATCGGTCGGAACTATAATGGACAAAAAATGGAGTTTATTTGGATTCAATTTTGAATTTTTTACTAAAGCAAGACTTCGAAGGATCCATTAGAAGGCCAATTCGAAACCAAAACTCTAACCAAAAGACACATGGATAGTTTTCTCGTGCGAACCCTTAAGGGAACTTCAGTTTAATAGGCTTTCTTTCCAATTTTGACAGTTCACATGCTTTACATCCACTTATTAGAACACCGAGATATTATATATGATGACTTCCAATCAATCAACATTAATATTTTATGCTTGTGAGAGAGCTTTGAAATTTTGATCATATAATAGTTAAGGGTTTGGTGCTCATCCTAAAAACATTATATATTTTTTTATCCATTATTTTATACAGCACCTTGTTGGGGTTGTTGGGACTAGTGGATAATGTGTAATGGGTATGCTAGCTGGCTAAGAAACGTCTTCAATTGCTGACATATGTAAATATGTCGATATGAGTAGGCGTGGGAGGAACAATGGGCAAACTCGATATCTCAAGTGCATGCTTACGATAGTGGATCAAACTTGGTGTTCTTGATAAATTGTCTGTTCGATCTTTTGAGGAGTGATTTCTGTGTTTCTCTCAAGCTTGCAAATATTCTGAATGAATCAAATAAGACGAGTAGCATCCTATTTATAGAATTTAGAAATTTATATTACCTATTGAATGGTTTTAAGATGGTTGGTTAAGATTGAGCTTTATCATTGAAGCTTATTCGTTCCTTTAACCTTTGTGGGTTTGGACATGGGTTTTAGTTTACTCAAGGGCTTATAATAATTAAAGGAACCTGATTATTGTAATAAATAAGTCTCGAGCATATTTAAGCTCCCTTGAGACTTATTAAAGCTAAATGAATGTTAAATGAACTAAAAAAGGTTGTTTCCAAATCTACTTTTTGCATACGAGATAATTGAGTAGGGCTTAGAGTAGAAAATCTAGTTTGGCAATTCTTATTAAGAGTCTATCAAGTCAGATCTCCTTAAGACATTCCTAATTAGACTTGTTCCCTTAAGCTTTATCATTAGCCCAAGATATCAATCAGTGGCAATAAATTGTGTTAAAAGCTCAATTATTAAAATAGGTTTATCCATACCTTTTTTTTTTAGAAATAGATCGAATGACATTGCTTCTTTTTGTTTTATTGAAAGAGAATATATTGTTTTGCATATGATGTATGTGAGTCACCTTTCAAATGGTGATTTTGATTTTGTTTGCTTGACATTAATTCTTTTCCAAATTGGAATGGAAAAGGAAAAGGAAAAGCAATTAAAGTAGGCTACATATAAGTAGATAAAGTTGCAAGTTTGTTTTTTCTTACCCTAACCCTATCAGTTCATAGCATTCACATGTATATTATGCTATAAATACCTTCCATGTGCATATGTAGTGGTTTTACCATGTGCATATGTTTACTCTTTGAGTCCGAGGCCAATGATCTAGTTATTTATATTGTTCTTCCACTATTTGAAAAAAAAAAAAAAATTTACGCAGTGGTTAACAATTCCCTCAATCTTAGCTTGCATCCAAATTACAAGTTTATAGAATTTGCCTCCTAAGTTCTCTTAAACAGTATCACACTAATTTTTAAAGAGATTGGTAACTTATTTGAGGATTGCAATATATTTCTTTACACTTTCACACAATGCTCAACAATATAAAATTCTTAAGTTATGAGCTTTATTTCCTAGATCAAATAAACATTTGTGCACGCAACTGAACTATAATATCTTGAAAACCTTGGGTAAGTCTCTTTCTTATTCTTCTCTTTTCTTGTCTCTTCAAGTCTTCTTTTTTTTTTTTTTTTTTCGTTGATCACTTCATCTTTAAATAGTTGCGGATTTGACATTCAAATGTTCTTAATACAGTAGTAATCGTTTTGTATTCTTTGCATATTCAAATCTTTGTGATCCTCTTGCTTTGCTATCTTTGTTGATATGCTCATTTGTCATGAGTTATTTTCTTTATAACTTCTTCATATAGTTAGAAACTTTTATCAATCCATAGTATTATACGCTTTTAAAATTTTCATAAGTATTGCAATTGTATTCGGTGCTTATCCAAATATATTTTCATGGTGTTGGGTTTTGACATGTTCTTATAATGAGCTTTTGATCTTGTTTTGCTTCTAATACATCTTTCACCTTCTAATAAGTAAATCTGTTTAATTCTAGTGCTTTGATGTGTTATCTTATGATTAATTCTTTTCTTTTGTTCCCTTATCTTGAAAATAATGTAGTCATGTCTTATGCTTTTGATTTATACATATTGTTCTTTTCTCCAAGTCTTATGTTTGACCAGCCTCTAATAGTAATAGGATTTGATTCAATATCTATTGTTCATTGTTATTTCGCAGTTTTTAATTCTTTAGGTTAGCTTTTAATCATTTAATTCTTTATTCTTATCAAGTACCTTCAAGAATATAATTATATGTTCTATGTACTGGGTAACTTCATTAGCAATAAAAAAAAAAAACTTTTATTCATTTCTATATATATTTTGTTGTCATAAAAATTATCATAAGAAATCCTTTCATTTTGATTCTTGCACTAATGAAATTTTTATTGTTAAGATGCTTAAGCAACTAAACTCTAGGATAGACAAATTAAATGTTATGGCACACCATTTTAGTATTGAACTTGCATACATTAACTGATTTTTTTGATGAATTAGGAATTCTTAAATTGCCTGTTAAGCGGGAGAAACATCTCACAATTGAAGTCTCACATATTGTCTAAGAAAGAAATATAGTGTATGATATCCCTAAAGTCAAACCATATCATGAAACACATGAGATAGTGTACCTAAGGAATTAGAGGAAGAAGTTTGTGGATCATTTGATTTTGTTCCAAATGAGAACCTTGTTGAGGAGCCAACTATAGAAAGTTTGCGAATCTTTTTTATCACAATCTTGAGAAAACCAGTGAGATTATTTATTTTCCATCTATATCTTACTCTTTAAACTCCATTGAGTCAATTGCTATTCAAATTTAAGAAAGTTCTATGGATATTGAAAATAAAATTGATCTACACAAAGAATTATGTTAGTTTGCTATAAAAATTCATTATAGGGATTTGAAATATCTAGAGGAAAACATGATGACATTGAATAGATGAGTTGAAGAGATTGTTAGTATCGTTAAAGATTGTAACAATAACATTAAAGTAAACAAACATTGAATTTGAAACTATTTATTGGAGCTAAAAATTTTCATGCCAACGAAATCGATGGGAAACATGAAGAGCTATTTGATCATGAATTCAAGATTGGTTTTCATAAATTGTTATTTGATTTAGGAGGATTTAAACCAAATCTTAGAGATTTGAGGATAAATCTTTTGAAGAGAGGGCAAATGATGTAGACGAAGAAAGAGCAAATATGGGATAATAAAATTTCTCGTGTGGACTTTATTTTATGCTATTTAGGTTAGATATGATATTATTATCTTTTTATTTGATTAGGTTTAGCTTTTTTTTTTTTTTAGCTTGATAAGTATCTTGTTTTTAAGATATGAAACATTTTATTTTTTAGTTTTATTAAAATCTAGTTATCTAGAATACCGGATATTATCATCTCTATAAATACGCAAAACTTCTAATTAATAAAGAAAATGGTAACTTAATATTGAATAAAGAAATTATTTTCTCAAGATTAGTGTGATGCCTTTTTTTTTTTTTTATATTGATGGTATGAGACCATCATTTTTCTCATCCATTGTATATGGTTATGAAATTTCATTGTGTAACGTGAGGCCAAATAAATCATCAATAATATGAGGCTATCATTTAAATTTAGTAGCAGTGTGGTTATTATATCTTTCCAAGTTGGATATTTCTTTTATAGAAAAAACATATTTTATATATTTTGTAGTGATTTATTAAGTTTCTTATCATATTTATTTTTATGTTATGTTTTCTTAGTATTTTCATTTATATTATGTTGCATTGTGTTAATATTTTTAGTTACCGCTATCCTGCGCACTCATATCTAAAATGGCCTCTGTTATATATCACTTATTGTAAATTTGTTATCTCTTTCCAGTCGGCCGTAACCGTAACAGACCAAAGGTGGATTTTTGGTTGGATTCAATTTAAAGCAAAACTACTAAGGATTCATTGGAAGGCCAATTAGAAACCAAAACTCTCGGCAACGGACACTTGGATTGTTTTCTCGCCCAAACCCGTGAGAGAAGCTCGGTTTAAACAGGTTTAATTTTATTTCCAGTTTTGATGGCTTACATGCTTTATTTACGTCCACTTATCAGACAGACCGAGATATTATATATATGATGATTTCCAATAGATCAGCATTATTAATATTTTATGCATGGGAGCTAGAGAGCTTTGAAATTTTCACCATACCATAGCTAAGGGTTTGTTGCTCATCCCTAAAACATTATATATGATATTTTTATAGATTATCTTATACAGCATCTTTTCCTCAAAATTAAGATTGAATGGCGTTGTTGCTTCTTTTAATTTTATTGAAAGAGAAGATATTGTCGTGTTTAGATTAATATTGTGAGCAAGATGTATGTGGAGTTACCTTTCGAATGGCGATTTTGATTTCGATCGGCCGACATTATTAATTCTTGGCCCTATTTGGAATTGGAAAAAGGAAAAGCGGTTAAAGAAGGCTACTAGTCGCATGTTAGATAAAGTTTGCAAGTTTGTTTTGGTCTTACCCTAACCCTGTCAGTTCATAGCATATGCGAATATATTATGCTATATATATATGTGTGTGTGTATTTATTTGTTTGTGAATTATGTAAATAAATTGTGTAATTGGTCTTTGGATGAGTATTGGTGGTGGGTATAAATGGCTCTACACATCACCACCACAATGTATTGCCATAATTGGCCAATTACGAAAACATCATCATCCATGTATAATAAATAATCTTCTCGTCTCTCTACATCCCCACTTAAAAGATAATCATCTCTGAAGAGTTGTGACTGAGGAGATGATTGATTAAGACACTGGAAAATGATCAAAAGAAAACAAAAGGACATAAAGAGATAGTGTTTGTTCTCATTTCAGTGCAAGAATCTGATTTATAAAATAGAATCTTACATTTTAGACATGATCTATATATATAGTCTTGACCATTAGATTTGTGGTATCTATTAAAAAAAAAATAAAAAAAAAGTAGCTCAACAAATCAAATGGTTTAAATAACTATGCATAGTAGATCAGGTCTAAACAATTAGTTCTGGAAAAGGGACATTTTGTATATTTAGGCATGCACTGTATTAACATGTTTTCTTCTTTGTATTACCCTCTACATGTGATAATATATAATTGAATGATATGTATCCTACAGAGGCAAAACGATGGGTATATATGAAATAAAAATTACTTGTTGCTTAGGACAGAATGACAGGGTTGAAAGGATAAGGTCGTCAATACGTAGAGTTTTTGGCCATGGTAAGGTTAGTCAACCCTAAAACAGACATCGTACGACATGCATGCATGGCTTGTGGGCATAAGTATCTAAAGTAGCACCATGCGACCAACATAATGTGACTAAAGGGTCAAAACCTTAAAGGTTTCCATGGTACACGTCTAGAAGTCGGAGTGTTGAGGACCAATCTCAAAGGATCGAGCGTAGTTCTGTAGAGTAGGGCGTTTCATTGACGATGTTTTACATCCAACGTGCAACTTTAATATCGACCAGTAAATCTGACTAGGGAAACATAAATGAGGCGTCCCCACGTATATATATACTCTTGGCAACATTATTATCATATATCTTGACACAAGGAAATACCGTCGATCCAATTTTATGCTAAGCTTTACTAGATTGATTAAATGAACAAACTGACTAGTAGTTTTACAAAATGCTATTCCCTTGGCGATGAAATTTAGTGACTACGACGACTATCTATATATCTCCTATCATACAGTACAGGGGGATAACAAGTCCCCAAATTGAGAAAATGGCAAAGGCTCACAATCTTGCATTTATTCATCAGTTGTCTTTGTCTCCCAATTGAATCATCTCAGCCCTACCTATACCCAAAAAAATTATATAAGTTCACACACAACCGTCAACCATCCACCGTCTACAACTAATTGATTGTTCTTTCTTTACCAACTAAAATCCAAAGAGTTGGTTGTTTTACATTTATTTCAATGTACCTATATATGTGCCATAAAAGAGGAGGCAAATCCATGTAATTAATGAAGAAATACTTGAAATTGATATCAATTATCAATGGTTTAGGATTGTGTAGTCTAACTAGATGATAGATGATCCAATATAGCTTAATGAAGAAGAAAAGATGAACAAGAGCATTGATGCAAAGTTTGTGAAATCGATGTATATTTTTAGTTATTTCTGTTATGTATAGGTATATATATACAAGTGCTAACGTGTATTAAAGCAGCATATGTGAAAATTAAATAACTATATAGTATGTTAGAACCACTCCCCCACCCCCCACCATATAGTATGTTAAAACCCCACCCCCACCCGATCTCTAAAAGGCCTAACTTAGTACAAAAAATGGACAATTGCTATGCCAGAACAAGCTTAGTCAAGAAATCAACTAATTCAATTCGAGAGGAAACATAAGAAATAACTAAGAAACCGGAAGCTATATGATCTCTAGTGAAATGAACATTGATTTCTATATGTTTGGTTTATCTATGGAAACAAGGGTTCTCTACAATGAGCTTAGCATACTTGCTATAAGAAAAGAGAACTATAAGGAGCTTAACTTAAATAAAAAGATCTATGAGAATGTAGGATGTCTACTAGATCTCCTTAGTGGCTGTTGTAATGCTATTGTACTTAACTTCCACTAATGATGTAGATACGATTAGCTGGTTCTTTGTCTTCTAAGAAATGAGAGAAGATCTAAGTAAAGTATAGAAACCAGTAAGTGATTTTTGGTCAATCTTGTATGCTCTACAGTCCACAACATAGTAATCATAAAGTTCAAGTGTGGATTGTGATGAATAGAACAATCCTTTTTTGATTGTTCGCTTTAGATACTTTAAGACATGGAAAGTAGCAGTTAAATGAGGTTTCCTTGGCTGAGCAATGAATTGACTCAACGATTGTACTAGAAAAGAGAGATCAGGACATGTAATCATCAAGTATAACAACATACTAACAATTCTCTTGTACATAGAAGGATTTGAAAGTAATTCTCTTATCTATGTATCAA
The DNA here is from genome assembly GCA_024138005.1 of Lumnitzera racemosa. NCBI lineage: Eukaryota > Viridiplantae > Streptophyta > Magnoliopsida > Myrtales > Combretaceae > Lumnitzera > Lumnitzera racemosa. The sequence continues at coordinate 103,580,510 of JAMXBC010000008.1, read as the reverse complement.
GGTGAGTAGTTGAAGGAAAAGCAGCACGAACTAGTTTAGCTCCAGTAAGTCTAGTATCTTAGAATATGTCAAGGGTAAATTTATGTTGATTCAATATTAAACCATTAGAATGTCGACAAATTCGATTCCTAGAAAAAATCTCACATCTCCCAAGTCCTTAATAGTAAATGCCTTGTGAAGAGACTCTTTCACTATCGTTATATCTGATAGTTTATTCCTAAACACAAGAGCATCATTAACATAGACTAAAACACTAAGAATCACAATACCATTATTTTTTGTGAATAATGAGTAATCATTTTTAGATTGAGAAAAACCCAACGAAAGAAAATGCTTTCAAAATTCCTTACTCCATTGGCAAGAGGCTTGTTTAAGCCTATACAAAAACTTCACCAGTCTACAAACTTGCCTTGGTTTCAGTAATGAGTACCCTTTTGGTGGAATCATGTATATCTTTTCGTCAATATAGCCATGCAAAAATGCATTATTGATATCGAGTTGGTGAATAAACCAGTTTTTAATAGTAACAATAGTAAGTACCATTAACGCAATTGTAAGTTTAGCTACCGGGGAAAACATATGAGTATAGTCGAAGCCTTTAATTTGATTATAGCCCTTAGTTACTAGCCTAGCTTTATATCTTTTAATAGACTAATCTAGTTTATATTTGATTTTGAATACCCATTTACACCTAATAGCTTTCTTGCTAGCTAGCAAACTAGTAAGATCCTAAGTGTTATTTGATTCTAATGCAACCAACTCTCTTTACATAGCTTCCACCTATTTTGGATCTTGTTTGGCATATTGATAGTTACTAGGTTCATGAGCTATGAATACATTGGCCAAGGATGCAATATACTCCTTAAGGTATGAAGTGAATGTGTCTTGATGAAACAAAGGATATAAAGATGTGTTTCATTTAGAGTTAATGAAAGATTTGGATGATGAGATGCTGTTGTGAACACTATGTACAAAATGTTGTAACTAACTAGGATTCCTTTTAACTCTAGTAAACACACATTGAGGAATAACTTGAGGAGAAACAAAAGGATTTATACAATCCAAAGAAGGAACAAATTGTCCTATATCCAGATCAAAATTTGATGATAGAGTTGTAGGCACTTCCTCAAACAAATTAGAAGGAGGAGTTGGAAACAATGACTAGTCTAGATAAGAAATATTAGAAGTAGAAGAAGAATTTTTGAAGGGAAACATGTCTTCAAAGAAAATGACAACCTGACTGACAAAGACATGATGAGTTTGCAAATCAAAAAGCATATAGCCCTTTTGCCCATATGGATATCTTAGGAATATAGACCTCCTACTTCTTGGGTCAAATTTATCTCTAATATTACTAATAGTGGAAGTATAAGATAAACAACCAAACACTCTTAGGTCTTGATAAGAAGGGGGTTTATGACACAATAGTTGAAAGGGTAACTTCCATCATAATGTTTGCAAGGGCATACAATTAATTAATGTAATAGCTGTCAACAAGCATTCTCCCCAAAATTGTTTTAGGAGATTAGCATGAAATCTTAATGCTCTAGTAGTCTTAAGAAGATGTCGATGCTTCCTTTCCACTACACCATTTAGTTGAGGAGTATAGATGACACTTGTTTGGTGAAATATTCCATGAGATTTAAAATGTGCTTGAACATTGTTTAGAAAGGAATTCGCCTCCATTGTCTGTGCAAATGAATTTAGGGGTTTAATTAAAATGATTCTTAATGTAGGGAATAAAATTGGAAATACGGGATGGGGTTTATGATTTGTGTTTCATCAAAAAGGTACATCTACATTTGGTGTAATCATCTACTATAGTATGGAAGAATTTTTCACCAAAAATAGGGGGTGCATTAAAAGGGTAAATCCATATGTAATAACTCAAATGAAACATGAAACACTAGAATGAAATGGTAACTTGTAGAATTTGGATAACAAATAAGTATCATAAGAAAACTTTGTGTCTTTATAATTATTGGAACCAACTAGGTGTAACAAAGATGGCATTGAAATGTATCCTAGTCTTTTGTGAAAATGATTTAGGGGAACATTATTTAAAGAATTATTCTCAACATGTAAAGACTCAACAGTAACATTATTATTAGAACTTTCAGGAACCAAACAAGACTTCATGACATAGAGTCCAGAAGTAGCATCTCGTTGGGCTATTTTTTGTTTAGAATTCTGGTCTTGAAAAAAACAAGTTCGGGGGGTAAAAATAGCTATCAATTTATGTTCTTCAAGTATTTTACTAATCGGCAGCAAGTTGAAATGGAATTTAGGTACAAACAAAACATGTTGTAATGTTATTTGATCATGGATTGGTACATCTCCAATAATGTAAACCAATTTCTCAAACCAATTTGATCTTGATAGGGCTTTTTAGTTTTTGTTTGTTTAATAATAGATGGGAAAAGGGAGTAATATGATTCAAAACCCCTGTGCCAACAATCCATTTACTCAAGTTACTATCAAAATGACCATTTAAGGAATGTACGTTACCTGCAAAATTAACCATCCCTTGATTCTATTCTTTCTCTTGAACCTGAGTGCCCTTTAATGCCTTTGAAACTTCCTGACAAATTCTATTCACAAAAGTAGATTCATGGTTAGTTGACCTAGATTGACTAACACAATTGTCAATAGGATTATCCAATATAATTGGATTGCTCTCAATCTATGCTATAACTCCATGCTGACCACTCTTAACATTTTTTTGCCCTTTACACTAATTTGGAAATCCAACTAATTCGAAACATCTATCCACTGTATGTCCTTGTTTCTTGCAATGATTGCAAAATAGTTTTCAACTTGTCATTTCTCCTTTCTAATTTGTTTTGTCAACTCTAGAGAAATGGATAAAAGGTTGTTTCTAAATGCTTTTAGATAAGCAAGTTTCACCAAGATCCACATTATTACTTATTAACTCAATCATGTGCTTTTGTCACTTGACTTGACATATTAAGTAGTAAACTTTGTTAACTGTAAGTAGTGGGACCATTGAATATATTTGATTTCGAACATATTCAAACATAAAACTTAATCCCATCAAGAATTGCATAAGTTTGTGCCTATTGTCAATATCTTGAAGTTTTTGTTGCAACGTACAACTACAATTATCAAAAGCACCATAAATATAACTAGGGTTTTCACAAATATTACTAATTTCGTTCCACAATCTTTTGAGTCTAATGAAATAATCTATCATACTCAAATTTCCTTGTTTCATGTTTAAGATTTCATATTGCAATTGATGTACTAATGGTCCATTAGTCATCCTAAATCTCTTATTCAAACCCTTCTACAACTCTTTTGTCAATTTTGCATACATGAACGCTTTTGATAAATCTTTAGTCATTGCATTAAATAACCAACAACGAATCATATAGTCATTTTAAATTCATTTGTTTGATGCAGTTTCATCATCAATTGGTTTCCACAAGTTCCATCAACATATCCAAGTTTTGCTTTCGCACCTTATGTAAGTCTAATCAATGTACTCTACCCATGAAAATTTTTTCCATTTAAGATTCGATTTGTGATTAATACGCTAGGATTATCAAATCCAAATAGATAATATAGATTGTTATAGGTAGGCTCTCCTTATGAAACAGTAATTGAAGACATCTTCACAAATAGCCAGGATAATAGATTATGAACAAGAGAACAATAGAAATTGAATCTATTAGTGTTGTTCTGATACTATGAAGAAATACTTGAAATCTATGTCAATTATCAATGGTTTAGGATCAACTTACTATTCTCATGTAGTCTAACTAGATGATCTAATATAGCTTGATGAAGAAGAAAAGATGAACAATAGCACTGATGCAAAGTTTGTGAAATCTATGTATATTGTTAGTTATTTCTATTATTTACTGGTATATATATACAAATTTCAAAAGCTACAATACTTTTAAGGTACATGACTATTAAAATGAATCATTGTATTGAGTTTCGAATAGTTGTAAACTCATCTAAGGCATTCATTTTAAAGAATCACAACTCAATTAATCAAAATATTACACTTATTCAACTTAAATTAGGAAAGGTCATGTTTTATAAAAATTTCCTAGAATTTCTTTACATGCATTGAAAAAACATCCTTAATGCTTTTTCTTTAATAACCCATTTTTTAATTACATCATCAATACATTCAAATCTTTCTCAATTAAATCAATTTTGATATTTTCTCTCTCCCATTTGGCTTTGATATGCTTAAATCTAACTCCAAAAAGATCTAAACCCATTTCGAATTTTGAGAAAATTAAAACCCAGTTGATTTCCCTTATGTTTTAAGATATTTTTATTTCTCTTAACTTCTGTGAGGATTCAATGAATCCAAAGATTGTTGCATAATATTACATGAAAGAAATAGAGTTCCAAGAGAGTTTATCTAATGAGAAGATGAAGTGTGTAGAAAGTGTATTATCATTACTAACAAAACCTAAAAGGCCTATATACACCATTGGATATCAATTAACTAACTAGCTGACTTGCAATAATATAAAGACACCTAAACTTAACTATATACAAGACATGTATATAATAAATAAGATGATATGTGTTCCCTTCCTCTTAAGTTGGACTAGAGAGAAAGGCCAACCTGGAACAAAAGTAATGAAGATGTTGTTCAGTGACAGCTTTGGTTAACAAATCAGCTAATTATACAGTAGAAGTAATATGAAGTAAATGAAGGAAACCGGATTGTAAATGGTCTCTCACAAAGTACACATCTATATCTATGTGTTTCGTATATCCATGTAAACTGGGATTTGTAGCAATCAAAATGGTTGATTTGTTGTCACAAAAGAAAGGAATAAGATGAACAACTTGTATAGCCAGATCTTGCAAGATGTAAGAAATCCACAAAGTTTCTTTCATTGCAAAGGCAAGGCTTCGATACTCTGATTTGATTGTTGAAGTTGAAATGATGGGCTACTGTAGACACCTAATTTTTGCCCCTTTGTAATCCTAATTTTTATTTTTTAAAAAAGGGTCCTAATTCAAAAATAAAACTAACAAAAAAAAATTAATAAAAGATAAAAATAATAAAAATTTAACAAATGATGAAAATACCAAAAAAATAAGAAAAGAAAAAATTATTATAAAGAGTTTTCTAGATTTATTAGGAATAAATAATTTTAGTTTTAACTTAGTTAAAAAATTTTATTTTAGGGAATCGGGTAGTTTAAGTATAATTTAATTGTATTGAATATCAAGGTACAAGCCAACGGCTTAATAGATAAGTATCGGAGTATTTGGGTTGGATTTAATTTGAGGTCTGGGTTCCAGATATGATTTGATTTAATTAAATTAGATTTCAATTAATTTGGATTTAGTTTGATTGTTATCAAATCAGATATTTGGCCCTTAAAAACACCCATATACGTGTGCATATAAAAGAGGAGACATAGCAGAAAAAGACCACCTTGACACTTGACACAGCAATAATAGAGCCACTAAACGCAGTCCCAAATTCTTTAACACCACCAGGCGAAGCATAGCGGACAATAGCAACAGCAAATAAGACAACGGCAAGGTGGACAACAACTCCGTTTTACGCCTGCTATCGTCCTTCATCATGTAATCAAGAAGTTCAGGTCCATTTCTTTCCAATTTCGAAATTGTTTGTTTAATTGTTTTTGTTATATTATTATTATTATTTAGATTTTTAGTTATTGAATATAATATATATGAATATGAACATATTAGTTTTAGGAGCTTTTACTCTTAGTCTTTTATATATAGATAATTGTTTAATAACAATAATATATGTATATGTATATATTAATTTATGTATTCTTCTTTTCACATTAGTTTTTTTCATTTGATAAATTAAGTATTGATTTAAGTGAATGTATATTTTATGTTAGTTTAGGAGTTATTAGGATTGGTTATTTTTATTATGATTTGATCTTGTTTAAGGATTTGTCATATAGAAAGTTGTTTTTTTTTTAAATAAAAGTTAATAAAAAATCTTTTAGGGCTTTTAGCAAATTTTTTTTTATATAAAGCAATAACATTCAAGAATTATGACCCTTTTTGTAAAAAAAAAAAAGGAACAATTACACATTTGTTAAAAATACGCTCGAACCCACTTTTTAGACCAATTCTATAATTGTGCACACGATAGGACTGGGGATCCAATATGTTCCATTTTATCAACTTTGCGTGCTTTGCCTTGCAGATATATAATAATGGTTTTTAATTATTGCCTATAGATTGTCTTATTTATTTATTTTTATCTCACTTAGTATATGCGTAGTTATTTTTAAGACTTGTACTATTTTTTTTTTATTTTTGTCTCGTCTTTAATTGCTAGTAATTAGTTATAACATTAGTATCTAGTGAACATATGTTAAGTTAAGTTAAGTTTTAGTTTATTTATTTATTATTATTTTTTTTCTTTTTTTTAGATTTCATATTTTCAAAATGATATTTTTATAAAATCTCATATTTTACAAAATCTTGTTCTTTGCATATTGTATTAATTTAGAAAAATTGCATTAGGCATGTTAGGGTTTTCTAGATAAAAAAATTCATTTTGATGTTTATAAAATAAAAAAATCTTTAATTAACTTCTTTTTTATGGCGAAACATATTTTCCATAGTTTAGGTTTGTTTTCAATAGTTTAGGTTTGTTTTCAATAGTTTAGGTTTGTTTTCAATAGTTTAGATGTCTTTTCCATAGTTTAGGTGTCTTTTCTATGATTTAGACGTCTTTTCTATGGTTTGAACGTCTTTTCTATGATTCAGACATCTTTTCTATAATTTAGATTTTTTTTCTATAGTTTAAACATCTTTTTTATAGTTTAAATATTTTTTCTATGGTTTAAGTATCTTTTCTATGTTTAGGAAATATTTCTCTCTTTTTTTTTTTTATGTTTTAAGCATCTTTTCTATATAAAACATTCATCATGTAGAACATTGCATGTTTCATAAAAATTGCATATTTCATAAAATCTGTAGGGTTTTTCTTGAAGATAAAAAAAATTATCACTTAGTTGTTTTTAAATAAAAATCTTAATTTGGGACTTTTCAAAAATTAGGTTTTTAGGTTTTTTTTTATAATTAGGAATAAAAATTAACCTTCTAGGGATTTTTCTTAATAAAAATAAAATGGTTAACAAAAACACAAATTCAAACAATTATTTTTTATAAAAAGAACGAACACATTAAAGTTTTTGGAAAGAACTACGATCGTCTGATCTCAACTAGTGGGTACATAGGCACTTTCGGGGCGACGATAAAATATGTAAAAACTTAGGTCCTTTTTTTTTTCTCTCTTTTGATTTTATTTATTTAATATTATAATTAGAAAAATAATCCTAATTTCGGTAAATAGATAGTGGTACCCGTTAAGGGTTTAATAGGTTAGCCCCCGAACTTGGAACCCTCTAGTTCTTCATTTAAAATTGAAATAAAAAACCAGTAGCTAAATCGTAATCAATCCACCCAATTGGTTACGGTTTCTTTTTCCTTTCTCGACTTCGATTGGGTGGCGACTCTAAAAATTATTTTCAATAAAAAACCGGAATTTCTTAATTTCTTTAGTCGAGAATTAATATTAAATGGGTTAGGGTTTAGTATTAATCGGGAAATGGGGAAATCAATTTCAAATAGAAAACTAAAAAATCAGACTCGACAGCTACTTCTTTGTTTTCTATGAAACTAATGCATCACCAAGCAAAACACAGTATCCACTTAGACTTCTTATCAAGAGTGCGTGACCTTAAATCTAAATCAGTTTACACTTTAAAGATAGATCATTGCTAATAGGATAAAACAACCTATGATTGAAAATCCCTTTAAGATATGTCAACAAGTACAATAAAGCGTGATAATGTGGTGTCCTTGGAGAAGAAACATATCAACTAAAGCAATGAATGGAAAACGATATATTTAGCTTGGTTATGGTGATATACAACAACCGACCAATTAATCTCCTATAAACATACAGATCTTACAACAACTTCCTAGAATTGTTGTCAAGTTTTAAACCATGTTGCATAAGAACCTTAGTGGGCTTACAAGATGACATCCTTACATCATTCAACATGTCTAGAATGGATTTTCTCTGATTAATATATACTCCTTCAACTGCTAGACAAAGTTCAAGTCTAAGAAAGAATCTAGCAAGTCCTAGATCCATAATAGTGAATGCTTGATCAAGTTTGACTTTGATATCATCAATAAAAGCTTGATTTGAACTCGTAATCAACATGTAATCCACATAAAGGAGTATAAACCACCAATACCTTGATGAGTGAGGAGTGAATAATTATGCTTGGATTGCATAAAACCATGAATCAAAAGAAATTTAGAAATTTCTAAGTTTCATTGTCTACTAGCTTGCTTTAACCCATATAAAGATTTCTTAAGTTTACAAACTTGATTTGACAATGCTTTGTCACTCTTTCAAAGAAAACATATATATTTCCTCATTTAGATAATCATGCAAGAAAGCGTCATTGATATCTATTTGATGCATAGGCTATTTATAAGTTGTAGCTACTACAATAACAACCTTAACACTTCCAATTTAGTAATTGGAGAAAAAGTTTCATGATAATCCACCCCTTTTTGAGTATACCCTTTAGCCACTAAATATGCATTATATCTCTCAACTGTACCATTTGGTCTATACCTGTCTTTATTAACCTACTTACACCTTAACCTTATCGTATGCTTTCCTTTGGGCAAACATGTTAACTCTTAAGTTTCATTGCATTCCAATGCAATAAGTTCTTTTTCCATTGTCTCTACCCAATCCCTATGCTTAGTAGCTTCTAACTAACTATTTGGTTATTGTGTAGTCAAAACATTAGCTAATGAGGCAACATAGTCTATAGGTAAATGTTCAAATGCATGTTTATTGAACAAAGGGTATAAGGAATGAGACAAAAGATCAGCTTTGGGTGTACTAAAATTTATCAGTAGATGTTGTGAGATTTGATGTAGATGGTTGAGAATTAGCAATAGCACTATTGATTTTAGTAACAAAGTCATTAAGCCATTGAAGAGTTCTTGAGTAGAAAGCCTTAGAGCATGTTTTGTAGTAGATGACTCATTACTGAGAACTATTTTATTTGACCCTTGTGAGGACTGATCAATAAAGGAGTGATCTCTAGAGGCATGATGATGTCTAGTATATGAGTGGACAGGAGGATGCATTGACTTAAGCAAAACATGTGATTTGGACGATGACTCAAAGTGATTTTGACAAGAAAGATACTTAGAACGTGTGTATAAAAGGAAATATATCCTCATAGAAAATAACATCACAAGAAACAAATATTCAATGTCGTGACAAAACAAAAACTTTGTATCCTTTTTTTCCTTGTGTATAGCTTAATAAGATACACTTCACACCTCTTGATTCAAACTTATCCTTAAGACAAGGTTGATAGCCAACATAGTACAAACACCCCATTACCCTTAAATAATCATAAGAAGGTGATTTGTTGTATAAGACTTCATAAGGTGTTTTCCATTTCAAACTCTCCATAGGAAGCCTGTTGATCAAATGAGTCATAGTAAGAATAAAATCTCCTTGAATTTTTTTTGAAAAATTTGCATTTAACCTTAATGCCTGAACAACATCTAATAGATGTCTATACTTCCTTCCAACAACACCATTTTGTTGGGGGTTATAGACTATAGTATGATGATGAATTATGCCTAATTGATGAAACAAAGATTTACACATCATGGATGCAAACTTTATTCCGTTGTTAGTTCGTACTATCCTTGGCACTATTGAAAACTGATTTTTAACAAAGGAAACGAATTGAGAAAGAATAGTTGGCACTTGACTCTTACATTGCCTGGGATATGTCCAAGTTGATCTAAAAAAATCATTGACTATTGTCAAAAAGTAATTTGTACCTGAAATAGACTCAACACTATAAAGACTCTAAGCATCCATGTGAAGCAAATGAAATGCAAATTTGGACTTATGAACAGTTCTAGGGAATGAGAATTTATGAAACTTAGCTTGATGACATATATCATAAATGAAATCTTTAAAAGTAAACTATTTACAACAAGATATATGTTGGAGTTTAGAAATAGATGGATGACTCATTCTAGCATGTAACAAATGAAGAGTTACACTATTAGAAACAGTGACTTTAGGAAATTGAAGACCAGAACTATAGAACATCTCTTTATTCTTGTCTACCAAAGGACCAAATTTTGCAACTGAAGGAACTTCTTTAGCTTAAAGAATGTAAAGTCCAGTGAATGCTCTTGCTGTTGCTTGAAGATTGTTACTCGTCAGGTCTTGAAAATTACATTTGGTCTTATCAAATATGGCAAGTAAATTGTGGTCTTTAGCAAGTTTTTGAACAAACAAGAGGTTATAAGGGATGGAATAAGGAATAATTACAACACATTGATGTAGATGCCTTATTGAGTTTTATAGACTTCCAATATTGAAGTATGACATGGTGATGCAGATGCCTTACTTCTAAATTTCCTACCTTTAAAAAACTTCTTCCCTTTATTCCACTTTAGGTATCCTATTAACTGGAAACATGAATCAACATTGTATCCCCTATTTTTGCAATGCTTACAATAAATTCTACCAATCTATCCTTACCCCTTCCTTTTATCAGTAATCAAATGTTTTCCACACCATCTTAATTAGCCATATTAGCAAAAGCATCCATGTCTAGTGAGAAAATCGAAACCACTTCTTTTTGTTTCTCGAATTGTTGTAACAAATAAAATGTCTTATTAACATTAGGTAAGGGATCTATGGATAATATTTGGTTCTTTACACTTTCAAATGAATCATTCAAACCCATAAGTAATTGTATCAACCTATTTCGTGATTCAAATTCAACAATCCTATTTTTCAAGTCGCAATCACAAGTTCTCTCATGAAAACATTCATAAAAAGGATAAGTATTGATTACTTGTAATTCATCCTAGAACTTCTTAATCTTATTATAGTACTCTCTTATAGACAAATTCCCCTACTTGAGATTACATATTTCAAATTGAATTTGAAACACTCATAGACCACTCACAATTCCATGTCTTTCACTAACTTCATTCCGTGATTCATAAGTTGATTATGTATACAAAAACCCTTGATAGATATCACTACACATGAAGTTTAGTAACCAACAACACACCATAAAATCACACCTCATCCATTTTACAAGATCAGAAGAATTTTCTACGAGTCATTTTTGAGAACCATCAATGAAACTGAGTTTCAATTTTGCGACTAAAGCCATCCTTACAACCTTATTCCAAGCTAGATAATTTGTTCCATCAAAAACTACATTTCATTCCTAGACTATCTGATCCACTCAAGAATAGTGGATCACTAATTGAAGGATCAATTACTAAACTCATGCCAGAAAGGTCGTACGACTATAAGGTGTTTGACAAAATTCAAAAAGAAATCCAGCAAAAAGAAATTATGTAGAATTCCTAGTTAATTTACTTTGATACCATGTGAGGATTCAAAGAATCTAAAGATTATTGCATAATGCATCATGAAAGAAACAGAGTTCCAAGAGAGTTTATCTAACAAGAAGATGAAGTGTGTAGAAAGTGTGTTATCATTATTAATAGAACTTGAAAGGTTTATATATACAATTAGATATCAACTAACTAACTAATTAGCTGACTTCCAATAATATAAAGACACCTGAACTCAATTATATACATGATATGTGTATAATAAATAAGATGATATGTATTCTTCACAACTTCATTTTATATAATATGGAAATCTATTTGGCATTTAGTGGGGAAGGGAAAGAAAAATAAAAAATAAAAAGAGAGGAGAAAAGTATATATTTGGGCTTCGATTTATGCCACTTTTTCTATGTAGCACTTTTTCAATTTTCATCAAGATTTGTTATATTTTTCATCCACTTGGCAAATTAAAGGACTTGTTTGAAAAAAAATAAAAAGAATGTTAAGAACTGAAATAGAAAAAAAATAAAGAATAAGAACTGAATTAAAAAAAAATATAGTAAAGGTTGAGGAATGAATTTATACCTTTCCCGCTATTATTCAATTTGACTCATGAATCGTACTCAAGATGATAGAAATAAAGTATTGGCATTAGTATTAATATTATAAAAATACCTTTGCCGTTTTAGAAACCTTAACTCCTACCCTTTCCGAACTCTAGCCTAACCACCACACTTATAAGAGATTATAATTTCTTATTTGATAACATGAGTTCCTTACAATAGATATTCTGCAAACAAGATATATAATAACCTAATAAGAAGAAATTTTATTATACTCTTGTGAAATTAACCGAATTTATGGCTTTTCTTTTTCTTTTTCTTTTTTCTTTTTGGTTGGGTAAGGAAACACTCGGACGATCAAATTTCTATTTGAGGAAAACATAAACATCACATAACATTATATATTTTGACCACATCACATACTTGAACGGAAACATCACATAATTAAGAAATGATAGAAATATACTTGATTAAAGATGTAAAAATATACTAATGCTTTTACAATATTTCCTTACAAGAGAAGAGACCTCAACAAAATGAATGAAAACCAACATTATTTTTAAGGTTTATGGTGTTCGGTATTGACATAATCGGTGTGGGCGGCGAGTGTCCTCCTCTCCAAGCGCTCGACTTCATCTATTCCATTGCAACTCTCTGTTGTCGTTATGAACTCCAACTCCTCTCTATCACCATCCGCATCCTACGTCTCCAGGCCCAGGATCAAAGAAACAAACAAAAGACACCCATTGAGCAAACTGCTATTATTGATGTGACATGCATGGTTCCTTTTCTGCAAATAAATTAAGAAATCTTAGAACACTCCAAAAAGAGCGACCCCAAGTTTTCGTAAGATAACGATATTGTTGGAAACTAATGCAAGTATAACCATACGATAAGTAGCCTGATCTGTAGATTTAAGAGTAATGAATTCGTTAAAGATGGTATAAAAAGTACAGATAAAACTTACGTTATGATGATTGTGATGATGATGATGATGACGACGATGATGATGATGGATTTTGATGGTGACATTATTATTTCGTTGATAAGAATGTGGTCGTGAGGCACTGGTATACTGGGGGGCTATGGTTGAGCAGACAAGTACGAAGAGAAAGACCAAAGCAATCATCTTTGCCATTTTTCTGGAAAGCTTTAAAGGCTGGCTTTTATTTGTTCAGATTAATATCGAACAGCCTTCCAATCCAACTTGTGTAGGCGTGTATTTATAGGACAGAGCCAGTGGCACACATGAATCCTTTTGTAAGTGATGGGGAAATATATATATATATATTATTTATTCAAATTATATACATATATATTAATACTTTTTTTTTTAATCAATTAATACAATACATGTTGGACAGGACAACGAGGAAAAGCTACAAACCGAAATTAGGAAGAGAAAGAGACTTGCCGAAATAAGGCAATAGCATTGGTATTTATCGCATTTATAATATTAGAAAGTCGTAACCCACTTTGATTAGAGAGAGAGAGAATTTGTGGTTTGATTGTAATAATGAAAAAGGAGGTAGGGAAGAATACAATTAATACACCAATAACAACCTAAAATCAACACTATACATCACGTGCATTTATATGTGCGTACTCATCTGTTATATGCGGAATTATTATTTTAGTTGTTCGTTGAGACTTCAAGATCACACGTTTCACCATAATAATCAGGTAATTTTTTCTTCTTTTTTCCGCCACAATTTTTCTTACTGGTGGCAGCAACGTCTTTTTTTGTATTAAAGACGACAACTGGATGATATATAGACAGCACTCTATAATAATTAAGGATTTTTCTCTTTCATGATAAGTACATTGTGGGATTCTAAAGGGATGACTAGAGTTTTTTTATCGTGTTATCTTGATGATAAAATCCATCGTGTGGCCCAAAACATAGATATGCAAGTCAAGGCCATAAAGAACCCCCTTTAACCCAAGAAATGATAAACCAATCTCCACTGATTAATCTCAGTTGATCTTTGAAAATTACATGACATAAATATTGGTACAATCAGACATTTGGTTATGCACTATATCTAAAACTATTTCTTTATGCTTCAAAATTATATTTTAATTTTTTTTATATGTGATTTGTTAGGTTTTGAAATTCATTAGCAATAAGTATTATTAAACTAACACTCCATTTAAATTTATTAGGTTTTAATTTTATTTCAATTACTCTAAGCTCGTCACATTTATTCAAGATTGATGTCTAGCAATGTATTAGTAGTGCAATCGTACAAGAATATAAGAGATGATTATTTGAGACAATTTGTCCGCATTGATTCGATTTGGGTGAAGAAGACTTGGATTGTGCTTTTAAGAAATATGTCTTGTCTATATCCATCAAAACTGGGAGAGAAATAAGGGTTTAAAAGTAGATAGGAGAAGACGAATGTTGAATTAGATTAAAATAGATTGTATAATTTAAAAAATCTTACTCAAAAGAAATCCACCCCCTAAATGCTCTCCTTTGGATAATTTGGAAAGATAGAAATTATAAACTCTTCAATAGAACCTTAGCACCCCTATTCTTATTTTAAACAAATAAGAGCTAAAGTAAGGAAATTCTAGGCTATTATGAGGTGCAAGAATAATTTAGATTGAAATAAAAAAGGGTTGTACTCCATTCCATTAGGAATTATTGAAGCTGGTAAGTAAATTAAGTATTAATGGATTAGTTAGTAATCCAATCTTTAAGCTATGCCGTGGTTAGGGTTGTGATCAAGGATGAATTAGGTTGGTTGGATCATGCGCTTCAGCAGGAAATTAGGGAAGCTTGATATTTTAATGACCGAATTGTGAGGACTATAATGGGGCTTAGAGTACTTCATCAAAGTATTAAATCACTATTAAAAATTATATCAACTATAAAACTAAGCTTACTAACATTTTAATGGCTGGCAGGGTAGGAGGTAAGAATGAGGATGCTAAAAGATCTTAAACTTGATCTGATTCACAAGAGTTGAACATGATGGCTGATTAGATTGGAAATGGAAGTAGGATGCAACGATAAGATGAAAAGTTTGTCATTTATATTTTTGTTCTTTATTAAAATTTTAGAAATGTTTGGTTTTATTCTCATTTCCTCATTATGTTTGGTTTTAGTTATAGAAAAATTATTCTAAACTATAATATATGAGTAAAATGGAGTCACTAGAATTTTCTTTCAACTATTTAGGAATTTCATTTGTTTTTTTTAAACACATACGATTTTGCTTGTGTATACAATTGATGGTTTGATACACTTAGGTAAGAAAATCACTAATTTAAGAGGGTTATTCATGATAGAAAAATGTAAATTGAACCAATTGGATCCATGGAGATCTAATTTAGCTCTAGTGGCATAGAGGTGTATGTAGTTGGTTCAATCTGAGCATGTCAATTAGATTCTTAGCGTATGTAACACAAGTTGGGTCTTCAATGGCGGAACTCTTGCAGTTTGGCTTATAGTTTGATCATGTGGTGACTATACATTGGGGCTTCAGATTGGTTTCAATGCCGATGTCGATCACATATTCTAAGTGATTCTTGATATGTGTTCCTCTTCATTGATAATATTTGTTGATATATTACTAATGTTGTTGATGCTAATATGTATATTATTTATGTTATATGTAGGTTTTGATTGAAATTTCAAATAAAATCTAACTAGAATTTTAAAAATTTTAAGATGCATCACACTTACACCTAGCCACAACATTTCCATAACACCTAAAACATTTCCATAACACCTAAAAGTTAGATGATACATGTAAATAGTGCATTTCAACCTGAGCTCTCAAGTCTAAGCTTTGTCCATGGCCCACTCGTGAAAAGAGTAATGAGAAGCATAGTCAAATATGGTAACTAGATCGTATTCAATCATCCTTAAACAACCAAATTTAAGATGTTATCTGTAGGTGATGACTTGCCATGTATGTCATTCATTTCTACTCCTAAAAAAAACAATTAAAGACCTTAAGGTAAGAGGAGCAGCACTTTTATTCTCTCATATATTCCTTATTGTTTGATTGCTCATGATTTTGACTACTCTATTAACATAAGATTCAAAGTTTGGAGACTTCCATAGTTCATATTTGTTACTTGCACAGGTAGAATTCTCCATCATCAATCCATATATAGGCCCAACTTCTTACCGTTGAAAATTCACCATCAACATTATATTTATGCATATTGATGTTCCAACACATTGATTAATCGCTAGTTAATTTATTCTATACATTTAATCCAATATTTATTCAGTATCCTGTGCCTATTCACCATTAGGCCCCCTTCCAGACCTTTTGTTCAAATCCAGATTCTTGACACTAAGTCTACATGCCATTGCAATTAATTGACTTCCAATTTCCACTCTTCACCTTACATGTCGAGAGTAAAGATATCTATGAATACTTGGTCACTTGCTTTGTAGGCAAGGTAGATAAAAGGGTTTTCAATTGAAAAACCAAAAAAAAAAAAAAAAAGAAAGAAAGGAAAGAAAAGAGAGAATTTTAATGAAACATTTTTTAAATTACTTTTATTAATGCAATGCATATATAAAAGTACAACAAGTACATGTATTTAGAATTTGAGTAGTTTAGTGCATGAACTTAATTTAATGTTTATACTTGGTGAAAAATGGCAAACCAAGTACCCCTACAAAGCACTAAATTATTAAAGAGTGAAAGTTTAGGTACTAAATTGTTCAAATCCTAAAACACATATATTTATTATGCTTTTATCCCATACAATACAAATACAAGAAGGCAAAAAACAGCACATGAGAAGTGCTAATTTACAATAAGCTTCATATGTCAATGATAAATTAGTGACTCTCCTTTAATCCTATATCTTATGACAATATATAATTCACGATGGAGATTATAAGAAAGAAAATAATGTTATAATATTATAACAAAAATATTAAAAAAAAAAACCTAAGCAATTTCAACCTATCATTTATAAATTGATATATAAAGTAAAAGGATATAAATGGACAAAAGATTCATTTCTATCATACGTGTATAATATGGTAGATAGAAAACAACAAATGAACAAATTATTGGACAGTTGAGATACACAATTAAGATTTTATTTTGTTAGGGTACTAATTTAAACTAAGTAGTTACATGATGGTAAGGTTAATTATGCTCTCTAGTCAAACGCTGAGGTGGGGAAGGCTGAGTATAGATTTAATCAAGATGAGCAGTGTGCGTCCTCCTCTGCAAGCAGTTGTCTTCATCAATCCCATAGCATTCCTCCTGAGCTGTTAACTCCGTATATTCACCATCAATATTCTATGCCCCTAGAAAGAAACCAAAAGAACATCAAAATCGTAACATCTCTGTTAATCGTATACATAAATAAGGCATTGAAGGCTCTATGACCCTCAATAAAAAGGGGAAAATATACAGAAACTGAAACATGGCAAATGTTCGCAAAAAAGTACTTAAATTAATGAACAGTTATGGATGAAATATTATTATGAAGAATTAAAATGGAGTTTAGGGGGTGAGTCTATTACCACAATCGTGGATGGAGGGACAAACAGACAAAATGTTTTGCGAAAAGTCAAACGTAATCTGACGCTCAACCATCGTAATAGGTTTTGGTCATATCGGACATAAAATAAGTTAGAAACATTGTACATAATAATACTAAATACGATGAAATTAACTCACATGAAGTTGGGTTTTGATGTGATTAGTTTCTGGAGGAACCGATCGCGTGGCTTGGGTTGTCGTCAAGTACAAAAGCAAAGAAAGCAAGATCAAAGCGGGGACCTTTGCCATTTTTCTAACTTTTCAACATCAATAGGTGGCGACGCACTTTGCTTATATAGAGTAGACGCCGGAGGAATATTAATATGGGTGAAAGGGGAAATCCTGTGGCTAACAATAATGCCATTTATGGGATAAAGAAAAGCGATAAGAACAAAAGAAACTGAGAGAAGAAAAGGAAACAATCGCGGAGGAAAAATTAAGGAATAGAAACAAATTTAGTTTAGAAGCTTTGATTTTCTATATCTAAAATATTAATGTTAAAGATACTCTTTTAATATTTTAATATTTCATTTTAGTTGGGTTTTACCAAACAACTCCAATATACTTAATAGTTATTAATAAACACGTTATGGTTATTACGGTAAAAAACTCTTTATACTGAAAATTGTATCAAACCTACAAATCCTGAATAAAAAATGGTATATAAACTAAAAATGTTCCATTAACGTGGCTACTTTCAGTTATAGTTTTAATATTCATAAATCTTAATAATTCTTTAATTGTTTTTCAATCATTGTGATATCCATAAGCCTTATTACTTCATAATTAAATTTTTTACCTAAACTTTAGCGCAAAAAAGAAAAAATTATACACTTATTTCATAAATGGTTTATTTGATTCTTTAAAACATCTGCAGAAAAAAAAACTATATACTTATTTCACAGTGATTGATAATTAAATTATTCTATTATTTGCTTAGTGATATGTTTAATTATGCTCATTAAAGGTGAGCGAGTAACCTCATCGTATAAGATACCCATTGTTTTATAATGTGCTTAATGATATGTTTAATTGTGCTCATTAAAGGTGAGCAGGTAACCCCATCGTATAAGGTGCCCATTGGACTCTATTTGATTGGGTAGACTTTAAGTGGATAATTAAGGTTACGTGGTAGATTTCGAGTAATAATTTTCTTGAATTTGTTTACATAGGTTGAGGTATAGATAAAAAGCCAAGGTAACTTGGATCCATGCTAAAACTTGTACTTTGAAATATATGAGGTACAGGTTTTAAGAACCCCACTTTTAATAGTAATTAATAAATCAACGATACCATCTTATTAAAATAAAGCAAAGCCTAACCTATCAGAAATGCTAAACTAGACGCTCGTTAGTCTCTTCCATTTTATCTTTTGTTTTTAGTTTTTATTTCATTGTCGTTTTCTTTCTACTCCTTTTTCTTTTGCTAAATCTACCATTTAGTAAAGTTTAACATAAGAGAATCTAAGTTCTTAATTTCTACTTCTAGCATCACCTACAAGTCACAAGATATGTTCATTACTTGTTTTTTTTTTTTTTGTTTTATAATGGAATAGTTTCTTTATTTTATATTTGACAAAAGATTTGGTATTATAGTAGAGTGAAATATGATTTTCTTAACGTATAGGGAGATTATTTTACTAATGCATGTACCTTAAGGAAGAAAAATGTTTCAGTTTAAATTTATGTTTTGTTCCATTTTTCATGTTACGTCTTCATTTTTTCATGGTTAATTATTTGATCCTATATTATCGTTAATTATTTAATCATATATTATCAACACATTCGTAGTTATTAAATTATATAATCTCGTGAATTTATTATTCACATTTTGATAAACGTTGTAAATCTAGCATTAAGTATGATGTTTACTGCTTTTAATTTTATAAAATAGTATGCTTATTTCTTTAAATATCTCTACAATATGATTATTATAAAAATAAATGTTTTATTTACATAAAGAATGTTTTGTATAATGCTTTCATAAATTTATTCATAATAATAATGGTGAAAGAACTACTTAAGGGAAAAAAAAAATAGTCGGGAATAAACCTCAATAAACTTCATTTGTTATCATCATTTGAAGGATTTGCTAAATTGACCAATTACTTTTGGAAAAAAAAAAGTTTAGGTTTGTTTTATGTTTTAAAGAAATAGCAATATTGAAATTTACAAGGGAAAAATAAATTACAGATTCTATAGGGTAATTTGTACCTTGTACAATCTATAGTATATAGGGTATAGGGTGGTTCTAGGGTATGTGCTATGACCTTAAGGGGTATCTAATAGGATTGTCTAAAATTTTCGTATCAAATATGCACCCATGATATGAAAATTGCCTTGTAAGTTAGAAATTACAAAACTTTAAATAATTAAATACTAAACTTTCCAATTTTAAAATAATTAATTTATTATGGAACATAAATAACTATAGATAAGTAATATTCCACAATTCATTAGAACCGTAAAGAATTGGTATCTCTTACCAAACAATAAAATCAGGTAGTGAAGAACTCAAATTTAAACTTTACTAAAATTACAAAATTTAGGTATAAGAATAGTAATGACATTTGGTGTTCCAACTAGCTATGCAATCTATCTTTAGATTCTATTTTTCAATTGTATTTCAATACTTGTACTCAACACTTAGTTCTTAGGACATGCCTAAATAGTTATCAACTTCTAAAAGAAAACTGTTGGAGAGTAAGTTATATGAGTTTAGTAGGACGTCCCTCATATTATACCAAGAAGCAGGTTATCAAATAATTAGTTAATAAATATATGAATATATGGAAAAGCAGTATATCAAACAATATATATACAGTTGATCGGTACTGTATACATTATCAGATTTAACACCTTTCGAGGTAAAGGTTGGAGATACATCGACACCAATTATAACTAGGTCCTAACATCTAGGTTTTTAATCATATATATAAATATATATATATTCCATATTTTACAAAACATATTTCTATTTCCAAAAGTTTAATAGTACACAAATTCCTTGATCTAGTGTTGAGGTGGCTCTTGCAGTCTATGCTCACCCTTAACCACCCATGGTTAGAGTTTCCAATGCCAGGTAAACTTGCGAGTCAAAGGTAGGGTCTTGTTGTACCAATATTCCTATACTGTACTGATCAAATCATGTGGGAATTTATCCCTATAAGGCTCTTTATTACCAACCGCATGAGGTGATGACTGGAACATTATATGTAATGTTCGTACTTATACATGATCCGTTTAGTTTTAGTTAAGTCGAATATGTTTAAGTTAATTTATGAACGTATATGTATACTTATACTATACTATATTACTAATATACGCATTTTTATACTCACACATATCCTCTTATACTTAAGTTTTCTTATTTTATTTATACATATATACATATCTATATTTATAATATAAACCTAAACATAATATATACTATAAATATATACATATATACTTAGACACATAAACATAGATATTTATATGATAATAACGAAAATAAATCAAAATATATATTGTATACGTATAATTATATGTACCATATATTTATATATTCTTTATCTCATTATATATATGTGTATAGTTGTATATATACATATATATACATAGGTGCATACATAAATATATGTAGAAGAAAATAAATTGAACAATATATATATATATATATATCTATCTTTAATTATATGTACAAATATTTCAATACAAAGAAAATAAATTACAAGATCAATTATATTACGTACACCCTAAATACATCATTGTATAAAATATATAACAAAATAAATACATATCATATGGCTATAAGAAAACTAAATATGATATACATACTAAATAACCACTCTTTGGTGATGCCTTAAAGCTTATAACCAAAGAATCTTCTTTCTTTTTTTTTTTCCTTCTTGAAATTGATATGAAGTTAATAAGCTATAGATAATAAGATATATATTTAAGATTATGTGTAATAGTTTTAAGAAAATGAAAGGAAGATGAAAAAGAAATGGAAGGGATAGGAGAAAGGCAAGTTTTAGTGAAAGGAAAAAAAAAGTTGTGAGTTTATTTTATGTTTTTAAGTTTAATTCTCGTAAAATAAGGAGATGGAATAGTCAAGGATGTGCAGCTGGTCAAGGAAAAAAAAAACAAAGTAAAAGAAGAAAAGAAAAAGAAAAAAAAGAGAATGGAGATAAAATAGTAATCATTAGATTTAGACACTTAGCTTATCTATTCATTTGATTTTATCAACTTAA
Organism: Lumnitzera racemosa; assembly: GCA_024138005.1. Classification (NCBI taxonomy): domain Eukaryota; kingdom Viridiplantae; phylum Streptophyta; class Magnoliopsida; order Myrtales; family Combretaceae; genus Lumnitzera; species Lumnitzera racemosa. The sequence goes on along the minus strand of JAMXBC010000008.1, from coordinate 103,558,731 downwards.
AGAGCACATGTGGAAAAATAAAGCAACAAAAGGTTGTGGAAACATGATTCTAGAAGTTCAACGTAGAAGAAGGAAAAAAATGAAAGAAGAAAAAGGAAAAGAAAAAGTAATAAGTGGACTTTTCTAAATGTAAAATTATAGAGTCAATAATAATTATGAAATAATATTCATAATTTGATAAATTTTGTTAATTGAATTGTTACTCGTTACGTTTATAATACTTAGAAGTTATCTCAACTCGTTCGTTAATAATTTTATGCGATTACGCGTATTAGTCAATAATCGTATTTAATTAGGGTTTTAATACTATTGAGATAAATTTATTCATTTTATAAATTTAGGGTTATAGTTTTAGGGTTTTTTTCAAGTTCGAGTTTAATCTCAAATATTTACCCATATATAGGGTTTAGGGTTTTTGTACATGATTAAGGTTTCGATCTAGATTTTATGATTTTTTACTACTTATAATGTATTTAAATTCATAATTTAGTAAAACTTTTAACTTACTAAGCTTTATCAGCCCATGAAGTTATTTAGAGCTCTTCAGTTTCTATAAAAAATTTTAAGGTTTTTTATATTCGTTTTAGGTTTTGAATTTAAAATTTAACTAATTTTAAATTTAGTGACTTTGTATACATAAGGAAAATTCCTACAATACTTGAGTAGTCTTTATATTCAAAAGCTAAATTTACGGGGTTTAGAATATAAGTTGTAAAGTTTCGAAACCTGTACCAATAAGGTAGAGTACAATTAGGATTTCATACCCTATCTACCTTATACCTGCTTACCTTAATGCTCATTTTACGAATAATCTATTTACTTTTAAAATTTTAAGAGAAGAAGAACTATTGATAATTAAACTATTTATTTATTTATTTAATGATATATTCAATTATGCTTATTTCACAAATAGTTTATTTATTTATTAAAATTTTAGTAGAATATGAATTTTATTTCATAAATGGTCACTATAAAAAGTAATTGCAAATTAATTTTTCTTTATTTATTAGTAATATATTTAATTGTAGATATGAAACTAGAGATGGAATTGTATTTGGTTGTAGAAACTATTAAAAATATCGCTGTAGGAGTTTAAAGATGTAATTTTATTCTTTCTTTCAAATTGATAATTAGTAAATGGGTTTATGTTATAAATATATAGCTTTAACTGCTCAATGTTTTCTTGAAATTATAATTAAGTTTATTTCCATCGATATAACATTTATTTAAATGAGTATTGTCTTGTTTCCTGATAATTGTGTCTCTTTATTTATAACCAATTTATCATATATGTCTATATATATTTTAACAAACTTTTCTCTTATAAAAAAATCCAAAAAATATACTGTTTTTTTTTCTCATATCATACTTTAATTTTTTGGTGAATATAACTTTAAATGAATGTAATTAACTAGTTTTTTTCAATTTCTTTTGCTTTTTCTTTTTTAATATATCTACACGATCACTTAATATATGTATTTTTACTAATTACATCTTATTATGGATAAGCTTTCTTAAAATGACATTAAAAAAGGATTTGTAACATTTTCTAACTAAAGAAAGGCATGCTTTTCTATGTATAATATTAAAATATAATCATTATTTAAATAAGTAAATATAGCAATGGATGGAAATCTAATAAATACATACATTTAATACTATAGATAATTTCTCTCTCTCTCTCACTTTTTCCCATCCCGACAATAGGATAGCAACAGAGTAAAAGAACCTTTCCTTTTATCATGACATTTCATACCTTTAGTAGCTTCCGTCAATCTCTATTTATTTTAGAGTCTATTCAAATTTCTTAGGGTTTATTATTGCTTTATATTCACCTTTAAAGCTATTCGTTCAATATAAAAAATAAAATAAGAAAAATAAAGTCAACTATCATTTATCTTTTATAAATGATCTCAACTGCAAATACTAGTGCATAGTAAATAATAATAATAAATGTATATGCATCTATTTAAAGAAGGTAAGGCATTGTCTATCTTATATTATTAAGACCAAACTCATTTTTAAATAGCGAACAACTAATACTTTTGCGTCTTAAACTTTTAACATATTTAATATAATTGTAAAATTTAATTCTCATGTTTTCTTTTGATTTGTGAGACTACGGAAAAGACCATAATCATTTATTTTTTAAAAGAGAGGGAATTTTTATACAATTTAAAAAGAAGCGTACTTTTAAATCAATTTTCTCACATGTCCCAAAACTAACTATTATACTTTTAATGCATCTAATATATTCTATTATATTTGTGCAATTTAATTATTGCATTCTACCTTGATCTGTCAAACTACAAAAGAGTGTTAATTACTTATTTTTTAAGAAGGAAGGTACTTTTATCACCATGATAAGTATCACGACCAGAATAGTATTATTGTTGTGGTAGATTACCGTATACTGTACGAAAATCTACAATCAACCTCCTTGTTGATCATAAGCTTTCCATACGATACATAAAGCTCCTTCTACTCTATATTAGCATTAGGTATATAGATGAGTAATATCAAACATATTATCTGAAACTACTAACTAACTTCATAAATTACCAAAAATAAAGCATGGAACTTAGAATTCCATAACAAAATATTTGTAATACCATAAGACCCTAAATAGGTACTACAACCCATAACATATCCCGCCTAGTCCGGAATATGTAAGGCTTTTTAAGTTTACAATCGAAACATAAAGAATCATACCATACAATATATAAAAATCTACAAGAGAGTAGGAAACTATATCTACTCATAATCTCATATAAACTGGAGCATCCAACAAAGTTCAAAAGTGTTCTGACTCATAACTAAAATATAAAATACGTCAAATAACTAAATCCTTAGACATCATGAAGGAGTCCATCTCCTCAAAATACAATTCTCAACAAAATGTAAACTCTATTAAATAGAAACCAATCATATCCTAGTCATCATAGAAATAAATGTGCTCGACTTCATTCTCCTCTTGAATGTCATCCATAAACGTTTTGTCATAAATAAAACAGTCGTCAAACTTAGCACCTGAAAAAAAAAAGAATGAGTTAAAGCCTAGTATAGGTATGTAAACACATGCATGTGCCAAGCTAGATCGTTCACATGCAAAAATGCAACTATAATAGAAAAATGTACACAACGGTTTAATTATCTTATATTGGGCCAACAGAACAACAAAGGGGTATTCATAACCCCACTACACTTGGTCTTTACCCATATATATAGGTTGATATAATTATACATTTTCCCTTTAAGTCCTTTACACCTAGAAACCAAAATCCAGAGAACAGAAACCTAATATTCTAGTTGCGTCAACTTATATACAAGTTCATTAGGGAATCCTCACATATGATCAACGATTGCTCCTCTAAAAAATTACCACTACGGACCCCTAGAGCGAGCGAGTCAAGTAAAACTAATAAACTAAATTAATTAGGCTGAATATAAATTTAGTTTAGTTTGATTACTAATTTCTATCAAACATAAGCAAAAATCAACACCACATACCTGGAATCGCTCCAAGATCGAAAGTAAAACTTTGAACTCAAAATTTGAATAATACTCAAACCTCAACAAGAGAAACCGAACACTATGAATCTAAAAGAAAACAAGTAGCATGTTAACCTTTAAGTATTCTAAGACTAAATCCTACCTAGGAGTTATCCATGAGCTTATGATCTATTTAATTAAGGTTCAAAAAGAAATTGTCAAATCAAACTAATAATAACATAATACGATTAAACTAAAAAAATGATATAACTATATATATATATATAATCACTTTTATAGAAACTTGTAAAGTACATAATATATATATATAAAAGAAAGTATAGCATGGATACATGATTAGAGTATCGAATAACATACACTATTGAATTGATATGATAAATAAGTAATATGTACTCAATTGGAAAAATAATATGATCCGTAATAACTTATAAGGAATGATAAAGTAATCGTCGATAATTAAAACGGACATACTATGAATAATATGATCTGCCATAAATATACATGATACTAATGTGATAAAATAATTAGATCCTGAAAACATCAATAACAATAATAAATCATACTAAAGTAATAAAAATACTTAGATCGTAATATCATTGATATAAAAAATTAGGCATACTAATAATGATATAGTATTGTTGTACACCAAATGAACATTCGAAAACTTATTTACAAAAAAATACAATCATTAACATAACTCTATAATGAAATAGAAAATAGTAAGCCAATATGAATATAATAGAAAACAGAAATTTGTCCCCAATATATTTACCTATATCTATTACTCTGATATACGATAAAACATTTAACGGTAACTTCTATATAAAATAATACTATATAACATGATAATTGAATATTTTAATAATAGGAATTGGATACCAATACTTAATTGTTTTCACAATAACACTGGAAACAAAATAAAAATAATACATTACGTATACGGTATCGAATAGGAAATCGAAATGGCTCACGAAATTAAATCGAGGCGAAATCATTGAACGATCAAATTGATGTTGAATGGGAACCTATTACATAAAAAAATAAATATAAAAATTACTTTCTATTTAAATAATTACACAAATAAGTGATTAGTGTTAATTACCAAAATGAGCTCGGAACGGTGACTAGAATGAAAAGAAGAGGAAGTTAGAAGCTCGTGGTTATGGAATAGAATTAACGAGCGCAAAAGGAATCAAACTCGGAACGTAGAGAAATTGTAGTTGCCAAAGTCCGTTAATTAATTTGTTGAGGCGAGAGTTTGGGAAATGCGAGAGAAAATTTTAGCGTGAGAGGAGATAATGAAGTAGGTAAATAAAATAATAAAAAAAGAAGGGGTTTGTTTGTTTCGGAATGGGCAAGAGAGACCTGCGAAATTGAGGGTAAAGTGTACGCTTCAGTGGTCTAATTTATTGGAAGACGAAAGAAGTGAAGGGCGGTAGGGTCTGGCTAATGATTTCTACGGAGAGGCATTATGAAGATAGGAGGGTGAGACAAGAGGGCATTAGGAAAGGGAATTGAGGGGATCTGTTCGAGGAAAAACAGGAGAGAGAGAATAAAGAAAAAGAGATTGCGGCTGAATGAGAGAAAAGAAAATGGGGAAGGATTTAGGTTAGGTTCTTGAACTTTTTGTAATGAAGGGTGGATTTATACTTAAAATAGAAACTTAATGAGTTAATTAAAATAAGAAATATAGTATTTAGAAATAAAATTTAAGTTTTAAAATATTGTAAGATATATATATATATATACAATATTAATAAAATATTTATACCTTATATATAAAATAAAATATAGTTTATTTAATGCATACATAAAATAAGAGTTATAGAAAATATTATTGAAACTTTAAATTAAATATCTATTCTATTGGATACGCTTAGAATGAATCTAGAATTGCTTGAAGTTTACTAAATTGAGTAATTATCTAGTAAGAAGCTATCAATACTAGCTTAAAGAATTTATGATTTAGTTAAATTACTAAACTAACTGGGGTGTTTCAATATTATTGTACATCAACAGTCCATCAAAGTATGTCATAAGTCTGTCTATTTACAAAAGATTAGCTAACTAAAAGAAATAAACAGTTACTGACCATACCGTGAACTTCTCTCTTCTCTCTCTTAATCACATAACTTTATCTCTGTATGAGACTTACCTTGGGAAATCCTCGACCTAGATGGATGAACATACGGTCTTGCATCAAAAGAAATCCAATGGGATATAAGCTTACGCTCAGTAAGTTAATCCCTTCGTTATACCACATAACAATTTTATTAAATGCACAAACATATGAATGCATGAGTGCTCAGAATACCAAACAATACATATAGTGACGTAGGAACTATATGTAACTTAGAATTATGTGCCCCCCCCGTAGTCAGTGTCACGACTCGAGGGGGCTAGTCACAGTAGTCGCCGTATACCATACAAAGGATTGTAAATTGAATTCTCTTACAATCGATGACCCTTTTATACGACACATAAGGATACAGCTACCACTAATTATCAAGAGTTCGCAAGTATAAGTAATATCATTTCATGAGAAATAATAAAATTATAAAAACATAACTCATGATATATTTATATAAAAGCTTATAAATAAGAAGTCTGAAACATGTCTTAAGTTAAACTAGTATATCAATTACATATTCAGCTCTATAAACTATCAGAAATACTCTTTGATCACATTCAGTTCCTACATTGACCCTGTGTAGAATACTAACCTTAGGCATGCAACGGCTCAATTCCACAAATGGATTAGCTTGTGAAAAAAGGCTACAGGGTATAAGCTAATTAGATTAGTGAGATGATTTCCCTCAACCATATAGTAATAAGTTATACAATAATTAAGTTCAATCAAATGAATACATGTCAATCAGTATGCCAAACAAATATATGCAGGTAACTAGGTACTGCATGCAACTCAGATTTAATGCTCTCCAAAGTCAGGGTTGGAGATACATCGGTACAGTCAGATCTGAGTATCATGTTATAACTTATCTCATAACAAAACTCCGCGTTTTGTATTCAAAATATAATGGTATATCCATTATCAGTTCTATCAAAACGAGTTCTACATATGATTGTGAGTAGGTTCATGCAGCTCTCACTCACCCCTAAACCAAGGACTCTGGACTTGACCCTTAGATAGGCGGTTGGCGCCTCCAATACTTAATCATCCCGTGGACCAAAATAAGGTCATATCATATGTGTACCCCATACGAAATCTATAACAATCAATAATCAACCTACGTATGGCCTCTTGCTACCTCCGTGTAATATAACTGTTAGAATTAATTATGCGGTGCATGATTATGTGTGATCTAAGTTAACTTTTCTAGTCGAATAAAATTAGGTTTTATTTATTCAGTGATCATTCCAAGTCACAAACAATCAATTTATAGTGAATCTACTATGCAGCAATCAATACATTATTATAATTTAAAGTAAATTCACCATTAATAACAATTATTATGCACAAACATAACCCAACCCCATATACATTCATTTATCGATCATAACTTATATTCACTAACTACAAACATAAACAAGTATGGAATCATTAGGAAAAACTTACTCAGCTATAGCCAATTCAGAGGTCGTAGTAATGTGGTGACAGCTTAGGGTCTCTATCAAAATCACTTGAGAATACTAAAAATTTATAAGTTTGAGAATTTAAAGCTAAACTAGTATCGTAATTTATAAGATTTACTTTACCTAGTTACGTAAAATTGTCGATTGAGCTTTTTATCGAATCGCATGTAACTTTTTCATTTTAACTCGAATCATTATGAACTTATAGTTCACTTTGATCGTTTTCGAGTATATTTTCTCGTAATGAGGTCTATTTTGAACGTTGTAACTCATATTTTGAATTGTAATGTAAAAATATCAAAAAGTTTATTATTTTAGTTAAAAATTATAAAATATTAATTTTAGCTTTTTCTTAATATATTTATGATTTAATAATTATTTAAATCATATAATTGATATTTTTATTATTTTAAACATACTTTTTCTATTTTTAAGATTTTAGCCTTATTATTATTATTATTATTTCCATTATTATTTTTATTATTCCTTATTTTCTTATTATTCATTTATATTTTATGATTTATACACACATACATATATATAGACTTATATTATGTTTGATAAATTTTATAATTTTACTTTAATGAGTAATATCTAATTTACAGTATTATATATATATCTACTCCTCACGTAAAATGAATTTATTTTATTTAGTAAATATTATTATATTATATATACTATATACTACTTTATACTACTTACTTAATATTCGGTTATATATATATATATAGTATTCAGTATACAATATGTATACTATATATTATACATATACCATATGTTATATTCGATATTCCACTATATGTTATACATATACTCTATGTTATATATATATATATATATATATATATACGCATCATATGTAAATTATGTATTTAAGAATATATGACTACTTATAGAAATATACAACTACATATATACTATACAACTACATATTTTTATATATATATATATATGAAAATAAATTTGTATACATATATACATTCAAAGCATTTCACGTGTATATATATATATATATATATATATCTAACTTATTTGTAAAAATACTTAATACATATTATATGTAATCTAAAAAAACAATACATACTACATACTCCTACCGTATATTATATCTATGTACGTACATGTATACATACATATCTTTATACATACATGTATATTTCAATTTAATTACTTATGCATACATACTTGTAATAGTAATGTTATATTTACAAAAATACAATACAAATACTACATATATACATGTACATACTATATAATATACATCTATATTTACAAAATAATTTTACTTACCTATTATTTTTTATTTTTTTTCTTCTTTTCTTCCTTCTTCTTCTTCCTTTCTTCTTCTTTCTTTTTACAGTTTGGGTTTTAAGTTTCCATAATTTTTTCTTCTTCTTTTCGATTTGATTGTCTTACAATTTTTCCAGATTTTGTTTCTTCTTTTATTCCCACGTGATCAGTAATTTTAGGGAGAGAAGAAGATAAAATAAAATAATAATCCAATCTTTACATTTATGAAGATAAGACAATGTAATCATTTCCAATTTTTCCTTTTCTTGTAAAATCAACACTTGGTAATTTAAATACATCACGTAGGTTGCTAACTTCTGATTTCTTTTTTATTTCAGAATGTGCAACAAGGAGAAAAGAAGAAAAGAAAGAAAAGAGAAAAAGAAAAAGGAAGAAAATAAAAATTAAAAATAAATATATGTAATTTTTCTAAACATATAAATTATAACAATACTCATCATAAATTAATTTTGAAATTTTTGTGAAAATTTATCAATTTAATTAATACCCATTATAATTATAATTTTTATAAGTTATTATAGCTATTTCGTTAAAATTTTATGTAAATAAGAGACTTAGTCAATAATTGTAATTGACTATAATTATATCACTATTTAGGAATATGTAACTATTTTATAGACTTATAGTTATAGTTTTAGGGTTTCGAACAAATTTGGGATCAATTTTGATTAAGGGTACATAAATCAGTTTTAGGGTTTTAGTACACGATTTAGGTTTCGATCAATCTCTAGAGTTTTGTTATCGATGTTATATTTAATTTATTAAATTTCATAATTTTTTTATTGTTACTAACCTTATTGACTTATTACATAGTTTAGAACACTCGAAATTGACTTATTATATAGTTTAGAACACTCGAACTTGAATTAGGGTTTAGACTATTGATTATCTAAGGTTTACAGTTAGAGTTGGAGATAATTAACCAACCCAAATTATCAACTGGGTTCTAACACCTAGGTTTTTATTCCACTTGCTCCGACGTGTTCAAAATGACTTAAACTTATACATAATACAAATAAATTTACTTTTCATATGAAAATACATTTTCCTTTTTAAATGATCAAACATTAAATCAAAATTCCTAAGTCTAGTGGTGTGGTGGCCTCCGTAATCCACATCGCACCTTAAGCAGAAGTTACTGGACATGACCCTTCGCTAACGGTTAGTGTCCCTTAGTACCTAACATGTTCGATAGTTAGGATAGAGACTCAAATATATAATAATGGCATAATTGTTACCTAATCCCAGCAGGAGCCTCCGCTCCTATGAGCTCCTTTCCAACTTTTGTGTAAGGTGGCAGTTGGTATAGTTATGATTCAATTATGAGAAATGCATGATTCATTAAATTTCTCAATCAAATAGTTAATTAATTCAATTTTCATTATGATCAGATAATTTTATTCTATACAACTATGCATAATTATCATCATAAACAATTCCAATTATTATCTGATTAGCAAGTCATGACATTTAATCATAATATCATACACATGTATTTTCCATATCCTACAAGCATTTAAGTTTGTTATATAATTTAAGCACAACTATGCTACAAACAAAAATAGGCATGAGGTCATTAGGAATCACTCGCTTAGCCATAGCTAATCAATCGTAGTAGTTGGGAGGTAGGCCGTCTCCAACAATTGGGTCCCCTAAACATAATAAATATGATATTATAAGAAATTGAGATAAAATTATAAGGTTATCTTAAAATCTTTAAAGTTACACTTTTAACTTAGCTTTTATATTCTTTTCGGTTGTACTAAAAACTTCAATTGCATACTTTCTCATTTTAAATTCAATTTTTATGATATTATAGTCGATTTCCATCATTTTTTTAGTATAGTTAGAATAGTAGGGTTCCTTAAGGTTTGATGCTCTTTTGGGCTTAGTTTAGTTGTTAGACTTTTTGTTATCTTAGGAAATATTTTAGACTTAGGCTTGGGACTTCATTCTAAGCTTAAAACACTCTTTAAGATCTTCCATCATTCTCTCATGACCTTGGTGCTATCAAAATTTTCTTAGACGCTTAAGTAGGCTTATATGGTCAAATGGGCTTTTTTTTATCTAAACTAAATTTAGTGACTTTATTAGGCTTAGAGAGATTTATGTAGGCTTCTTATGGGCCTCAAAACAACTTTTCTTGATTAATTAAAGTATTGGTTAGAATTTTCTTCAGGGCCCAATTAGAAGTTCTAAGCTTATTTCGAATGTTTTAAGCCCGGTTTTAAGTTTTAGGCTTTTAACAATTATCATGTTTGTCTTAATTGATCTTTTCACTTTGTTTACTCTATTTTATTGTATTTTTAAGTGGGTTTTCTTGTGTTTCTAGATCCATTCGGTTTGGGTTCATGGGCTTTTAACTTGGTTTCTTGAATTGTTTCATCAATTTCTTAAGTTTAAGTGATAAATCAAGAGCTTATACTACTTATTTTCCAACTCCAACTCCAACTTAACTTCTTCTCCATAAGAAGATTATTTAGCTTAAGTACCAAGTAAAAATTATAGATCACATACTTATCATAAGTGTTTTACCTTAGTTTATACCTCAAAGAGTAGATTTCCTCATAAAAACATTATGTAATGGTTTTTCCTTCACCTAAAGTTAGATTTAAGTATATGTAACCCAATAGAAATAAAAAAAAAACATCTAAATACCCTACAAATACTTCAGGTCTAGCGTGTTATTCTATGTATACACTTCATGATTTTCTCAAGTCACAAACTTTCATTTTAAGTGCCAGGCATGTATCTTACATAATATTAAACTTAGTATACTAATAGTTTAACTTTCATGTAAGAGATTCATAAGCTTAATATCTAATGTAAACTAGCTATAATATCACCTTTTACACATGTTAGTATCTTCATGAAAGTATATAAACTCCTAGGCATGGCATACTATAGTACTCAACTAAAAAAAAAAACTTACTCATTCTAAATGAGTATGAAAGATGGTTATGCACTTAGAATCCTCTTTTGATCCTTATTTCCCCTTTCCTTTTTTGCAATCCCCTTATATTGCCACAACTTCGGGATTTAAGGTTGGTTTTTTAGGTGTCCTAAAGTTTCCTAAAATGACTCTTGATGTAGATAAAGTAAAGGTAACAAGAAGGGGTTTTGGTGCCATGAGTGTATGTGTGTGGAAGTGGTGGTTGTGTATGGATTTTGGGGGCTTGGTCTCTCTTTTTGTTTATGTGTTTAAATTTTATAAAAGACATTAAAAGATGAGAGGAAATGGGGGAGAGTATGCTGGTTATGTTTATGTGTATTATGTCTCTACAAAGTCTCTTTTTTGTTGCTTTCTAAACTTGGTATATAAGCCTTACTTTGTAATGATTAGATAATGTAAACATTAAAGGGATAATAGTGTTTGTCAAAGACAATGAGTTTATGGTTAAATGACAAAGCATCCCCCCTACCCCCCATTCTTTTCTTTTTCCAACCGGTCGTGTCTTGTCTTGTAAGGGTATGGCCTTGTCTCTTCACTTATTTTAAAATTAAATAGATAATGTAATAAGATAGCTTGTCCTTATGTACTATAAGTTATGGTAAGATAAGGAAATGGTCTTATCATAAGCTTTTAATAAGTTATCAAGTGATATGTGATTCCAACTTTCAAATAATAAGTTATTTAATGTGGTTCATTTATCTATCTAAATGTAATATAGCTTATAAGGGAAATAAGGAAGTATCTTATATGTGGTTCTTTTAGGGTTTAGTTCTTAAATCAATTCATATGTTAGGATTTGCTTCTCCAGAAATTTTATAATTTCTAAAGTTGAATAAAATAATTCAAATTAGATTTTCAATTATTCACTTAGGTTCACAAGTTTTTTAATTATCCTAATGTTTAGGGTTTTGGATGACTTAGGGTCCATTATTCTTGTATTTGAGTTTTTATTGATAATGAACCTTTGAATTGGAAAATTAGGTTTGTTTTCAAAATGTAGACTTTAGCTCTTACTTTAGTTGATCCTTAGAATGATCGAGAAGCACTCTTAATTAAGTACATATCTCTTAACTAGTAAGGTTTACAGCTAACATATCATAGGTAACAATTGTATAATATTCATTAATCATGTATATTTTTCACGTATAGATTATTCAAAATAGTATGCTTTATCTTATGTTACCATTAAGGAGATCAGATCGTTGCTGTAATAACGAGATTTCACTGTTGTTTTATCCTTTAAAGCTATCATTAGTAAAAATAGTGAATTTTTCATTTACTACAAATATTCGTGTCCATCACCTCCATATTATTGATCATATTATCTTTCATGCCATGTAGACATTAAGGAGATTAGACCGTTCTTATAGTACGTTATAAAAACGTAAAAGAATAAAAACCATTTTTACAAGTTTTTTATTAAAATATTTCGTTTTGTTTAGTGAATATTTGGAGAAACAATATGATATATGGAAATATTTTGAAAAATGGTGAGGTTTTTTTCTTCTTTCTTTTTTGTTTTAATGTCATGCATATGGAATTTTTTTTTTTGAATTGAGCATTTATGTATATTTTACAATATATTTTTTGTGTTCTTAATATTTAAATTTACAATATGTTTTATGTATCCTCAATCTATGAATGCTTCATGCAATCTTTATTGACCTATTATTATTGTCATTACTTATTTGACTAGTGTATATTAGCAAAGAATAGAAAACAATATTAACAATTGATTTTCATATATTTTGTTCAGTAAATACTCATCAAATGGTTCCAATATAGGGGAGGTTTTCCAAATGTAGAGGATTTCTTTTTTATTTTTTTTTTTCTATAGAGCAATGACATTAGATGCGCCAATAATAATCTAATAAGGGGATACAATTAATATCTTTTAGGCATATGTACATGCTCAGTGATTTTGGTATAATTGCCTATTATGAGTAGTTTCATAATTATAGTGGGGTATACTCCATATCTAAAAATGATAAAATTATACCTTAAACATGATGTAAAAAGGAAAAAAAAACATAAACCCATTAAAAGAGTGTATATTTGTAGGGAAAATGTTATTCTTTGTGATGAAAATAGAAATGATGACATTTTCAATTACAATGTTAATGTCTGATGCAATTTTCGGGTAGGACATGTTCCATTAAAAAGGTTGCAAGCTATAGTCAAAATATATTTTTTGCCTCATTTTGATAAAACAAAAGTAAAGTGAAATTTATTGTAACAGTTAAGGTTGTTAAACTTGCGCTTCTACCTAAAATTGATATAGGGTTTGTAGAATCGGAACGTAAAATTGAAACATAGAAATATAAATTTCTATAACCTATATAAAATAACTTTCACAAAACTATAAATATGCTTATAGTAGTTATAAAAAAAGTTAAAAAATACGTAATGGAAATAAATGAACAAAAAAAATTAATTTCTTTTTCCATTAAAAAATTCTTAATCTATAGGATAACAACTATGGAATAAATATAAGCAAAGCCTAAACTAATATTTTTTTCCATTTATTTTATTTTAAAAAAGTAATAAATTGATGAAAACTAAATGTTTAGACTCATTTTGAGTTACTAATGGTATAAAATTACATATATGGTTTTTCTCATTATATTTTCTATTGTATCTGGAACCAAGAAGAAGGTTACGAATATTGAAAAAGGGAATAGGAGAGAGAGAAAAAGGAAAAAAAAATTGAAATATGATATAGAAGATGATTTAATACATTAATATTTGTTGTAGAACCTTGATTATATTTTTCTATTTTTACCCCTTTCAACTCATAAATATAGAATCAATAAACATAGTTAAAAGAGTAAGTTTTTACTAAGTTTGACATATAAAATTGGTTAGAAACGTAAATTTCTACAAGAAAACAATTTTATATATTAGTTAACTTGGTACCTGAGTTAATTCAAAAAAACCTTCTAAAATTATAAACTCGTAGAATTGTATAGATAGAATCATAATTTTGATAACTATGACAATAGTCATTTAAAACCTTTTTCTCAAATTTCAAAATCATTTGCAAAACACTTTTACATCCAACACATACATATGGTTTATGTTGTAGTAATACTACAAACAATGAAGAGTCAAATATATAATCAAAAGTCTTGGTACGGTAGCTTTACGCAGTTTAAAAATGACCAAAAATGAACGATTTTTTATTATACCTTTTGAAATTTGGGCATTGAAGAAAATGACTCTATTTAGCAAAAAGATTACAACATCAAGGAAGTTTTCTAGAAAATCATTATGAAAATAACATCTTGAAAATGTGAATCTAAGTATATAGTCATATCTATTTTGTTAATTCTAATTAAAATCATGTTTGTGTGTAAACTATGTAATTGTTTTATTTACAAAACTATATAATGACATGACTGATAACCTTTCTTAATTGGTAAAAATTCTTTTCTTTATCTTATATATTTTGGTCGTTGGCATTTTCTTCTCTTTTAATTATATGTGTAGAAGACATCTATATTATTACACGGAAAGCCTTTTTTCAATTACCAAATAACTGTTTTTGATGTCTTTATAAGTTAAATATTAATATCATACCAGAAAATAAAAAATCAAGAGTCCATCAGTTAAATCGACCAAACCCAAACTGAAATATGATCCAATAGTGAATTGGACACTTTGAACTCAACTTTGCTTTGTAGATCATGGAAAATGTGTTATTACTTTACATGGCTCGCTTAATTTCGTTTTCCAGAATCTTAAAGAATATGAAAGAAAATTAACAATTTCGTAAATCTTAAATCCTCATTCCTTTCCCTTAACATTAGTTTTTGTTCTCTTTTTTTTTTTCATCTAATTTCACAATTTTATTCTATATTAATAACAACACCTAAAAGGGGAAAACAAAAAACCCTTACATTATTTAAGTATCGTGGGATGAAATAAAAACTTAAATTATTAAGAGTATAGTTATTTAATATAGTGTAGAGGAAACGTGAGAATTACACCAATGGGTAGTCATAAATAATTTATTCATTTAGATGTAAGAAATATATATTTTAATATGAATAGTTTTAATAACATTATTCATTTATTTAATTTTTTCATACACATTGTAGGTGCGTTGACTAGTTTTCTTTTATGATGCCATACACTACTACCTGCTTCAAGTCTTCTGTTGATACATTAGGCTCTAAACTGCAATTAAAAGTCTTCAACTTGCAAATGAATAACATCCATTAACTTTACTAAATGATGAACTTTAATTAAAATTATTCAAATGTCTCCACAAATACTCTACATGAAAAGAAATGAAATCAACAACACTTTAAGTTCACCCTATTATATAAAATTAAAATTAACAACATTGTCTCACAACAATTATTGGATTGAAAACAATTCATAATTCCTAATACTATGAATAATCATCATAGTAGTAATTATCAATATAAGTTTATTCATAATAGATGCTATCTCCCCAATCCTCATAACTAACATAACTTTTATAACCAACCTAATAGTCAACTAGTAAAATCTCCAAAGCTTTCATTCTAACTAGTAGTTGTAGGAAAAAGAAGGGTGAACTAAAACTCAATACGTAACACACATATGCATCTGAACAAACATGTCAATCTACTTGCATTGAATGCAAAACTAATAAGCTACACAACGGTTTATTATTTTTGTATTAGCCAATCACATAACATACAATGATGGTCTTTATGATCCCTCTTCACATTACATTTCATATCATCAACCTAGCATTTGCATGTCTCTTCAAGCCTCTTTACAACCTAACATTTGAGCATGCCACTTCGAGTCATTCTACAACTTAAAGTTTAGGTGTAACACTTTAAGCTCCTTTACATCAACTTAAATCTACTTAAGATCATTTTCAAGTATGATTCCATTGGGTATGATACATCACAAGATCATCAAGGTTGCCTCCTAGGGATCTATCACACCAAGCCCTTAAGACGAGCTAAACACAAGTAACAAACAATGATTATTAAGGCTAGATATTTAGTTAGTCAGTTTAAACACATACATATATTAGATTTTAGCCTAATAATCACATATAACACTAAAGTGTCACATACATGGAATTGTCGAAAGAACTTGATTGTGTAATACAACTTAGGAAGAGTGATCATAAACTTGAAAAATTTGAAAGTGAACCTTTGTTTTCTTCTCAACAATTCAATTGCCAAAATTAATGAATCTTCTTAAGGTTGTTATTAGACTTGTGAGTTCAACCTTCCCCAACACCTTCTTCTTGCACTACTATTATGTCCTTAAGAGAGTTCTAGTAAGATTGCTTAAATTTTCATATTACGTGTGCACCCATGATATAAAAACTGCTTAGCAACTCAAAGATTGTAAGACTTTTAATTAATTAATCACTAACTTTTTTTATTTTTTTAATTAATTAACATATTGTAAAATATAGATAACTATAGATATCTAATATTTCACTGTTTTTTATAACCATAGAGAATTGGTATCACCCATCAAATAATAAGATCAAGTAGTAAAGATAAAAAATTTTAACTTGTCGAAGTTACAAAATTTATTTATAAGAACAATAATTACATATAATGTTTGAAACTAACTATACAGTCTATGTTCAAATTCTAATTTCTAGGCATCTCAATACTGGTAGTCAATGCTAAGCTCTCAACCAATGCCTAGTTATCAATTAACTTGCAAGAGAAAATTGTTGGGGAATAAGCTATATGGGCTTAGTAAGATATCCCTCATATTATATTGACAAGAAGGTTATCAAACAATTAATTTACAAACATATGAATTCTAAGCAAGCAGTATGCCAACAATATATGCAATCAACCGGTGTTGCATACAACATCAGATTTAACACCCTTCAAGGTAAGGGTTTGAGATTCATTAATGCCAATGACAACCGAGTTCTAGTACTTGGGTTCTTAACCATAAATTGAAATTCCATATTTCACAAAGTATATTTCCATTTTCAAAAATCCAATAGTATACAAATTCCTAAGTCCAGTCGTAAGATGGCCCCATAATCCACATTATGCCTTACAACTGTAGTCTCTAGACTTAATCTTCAACCACTCAAGATAAGTGTCTCCGACACTAAGTAAGCCCGTAAGCCAAGGGTAGCATTTTGTTGTACAAGTGCTCCAACATTGACTTAATCAAATCATATGAGATTCTTATCCCTACAAGGCCCCTTATTACCATCCGCTTGAGGCGATAGTCGGAATAGTAAATCCAATGTTCATGTATATGTATGACCATTTATTTAATTATGCCATGTAGGATTAAGTCAAATTACTAGGTGATCAATCAATATAAAAAAGTCATCCAGTTATGCAATAATAAATCAAGCAACTAGTTATTTAGTTATTATGTTTCACAATATTTTATACAATACACAACCAATATTTAAGCATATGCATAACCCGAACCTCCAACCATCAAGTTATTATTATTTAATTTGAGTGTATTAATTACAAGAAAAAAACAAATATAAAGTTATCATGACTCACTTGACTAAAGCCAATATGGAGCGTAACAATCAATAGGCAACTTGCCCTTTTAATTGGTGTCTCCTAATAAATAATAAAAAAAACCTTATAAGTGTTTTGATGTAGTATTAAACAACCTAATTAGCTAACTATTTACTTTATGACTTCATTCCTACTTAGATATTAAACCTCATATAACTTTTTCATTTTAATTCCGATTTTTATGAATTTATAATCAATTTTTATTGTTTTTTTGACAGACTTTTACATAGTAAGGTTTGTTTTGGACATTGTAACTAGTATTTTTTTATTATGGTCTTAAAATATTATAAATTTTATTATTTTGGCCTAAATTTTTTTAAATTATTGTTTTTAGTTTTTCTTTATTGATTTATGATTTAATTAATTTCTAGATTTTATATTTTTGAATTTTTATCATTTTTGAGTCTATGTTATAATAATTTATTTATTTCACTACTTTAACGGTAAATTCTTATTTAATTCACTTTTTTTTCATATTTATAATTTTCTATTTAATTAATTGTTATTATTTTCTTATAATTTTTATAATTTGCGAATTTAATTAAATAAATAGGAGTGTTCATGTGGTAGCTTCCTATTAGTACAAGTGTAAATTTTCTAAATTCTTTTAAGTTTTACTTTTTTACAATTTTGTGATATTAATATATATACTTTTCCTTTAGGGTCACGATCTAGTTATGTACATGTGTATATCGATATATATTCTCTTATTTTAGGGAATTGATATTTTACTATACTTATACATGTATTATTTAGATATGCACATATACTTATACTTATACTATACTAATACTATATGTATATTTATACTTATACATATATACATGTAATTATGTTTTCTTACTCCATATATATATGTATTTATACAATCTCATAGTACATCTTACATATATGTTTGATAACATAAATATACTGAGTACCATGCTTGTATACATGTAATATATATATATATATATATATATTAATATGTACCATATATATTAACATAACATATGTGTACATAAAGTTATATATAGTTAGACATATACATATATAAACACATATACATGAAACGAACAACTTATACATATAATTTTAATACATGTATATAGAGTTTGATTATAAAGATAGTAAAATACTTATAATCCCTATTACATGCTCCTAAAATACGTGAAACTCTACAAAATACACATATAACAAAATATACACATAAATTGATATTAGAAAACAAATTTAATACAAAATAAACTCTAATTCATTACTTTTTTTTTTGTCTCGAACTTTGTGGAATCAAAGCCCTTCTTCGTCTTCTTAATAATTGTTGAAAAAAAATGGGAAAAAGCTAAAGGATTGTAAGGGAAAAGAGAAAGGGGAGGTTTCAGTCTTCAAGGGGGAAGATTTGGGGCTTATTTTGTTAAGGTAAATTGGACAAAGAAAAGGAAAATAAAAAGTGTTTTATAACTTCTACATGGTAGTTGAATGGGAGAAGAAAATAAAGGAATAGGAAAAAAAAAAAAAGATAAGGCTTTAGGAAAAAAAATCAAGGATGATCTTATCTTAAGTATTTGATCACATGGGAAAAAAAAAATTAGGACAAGTGGCAACCAAAATGCCTAAGGACATGGAGAAGGCAAAAAAAAAAAAAAAAAAGAAAGAAAAAAAGAAACGAAAATAAAAAGGGAAAAGGAAAAAGGAAAGGAAATCAAAGGAAAAAAATATAAATTATAAATTAATAAGTTGACTTTTCTAAAAGTATTAATAGCTTTTAAATGTTATTTGAAATAATTTATAATGTAATTATGAAAAGAAATATGGAATATAAAATTAATATATACCCTTTAGTACAGAAACATGAGATTTGTAAAAAAATTAACTTAAAATAAATAAACTGTCACAAAACTAGCACATACATGTACCGATATAAAATTATAAATATCACAAAATAATTCATAATTTTATTAATTAAGTTATTATTCTTTACATTTGTGAATATTTATAAGTTATCTCTATTCTTTCATTAGCAATTTTACGCAATTACACATAATGATTTATAGTCGTATCCAATTAGAATTTTATTACTAATAGGGTAATTTTATATATTTTATAAGCTTAGGGTTTTAGTCTTAAGATTTTTATCAAGTTTTAGTTCAATCTCTTGTATTTATGCATATAAAAGATTTATGGTTTTTATACGCAATTAGGGTCTTTCATATTCATTTTAGATTTAAAATTTAAAATTTTAATCCATTGTAAGTTTGTCAACTTTGTTGACTTATGAAAATTACTTATAATATTCAAGCCGACTTTATACTCAAAAAGCTAACTTTATGGGATTTCATTTTCCACCCCTTACAAAAAGTTTTATTTTCAAAACTTGACTGTGGTAACTTTATTTTCCTAACACCTTTCCTAATGTTCTTTAGCTTGCATTTGAAATCCAAATATCTAATTACACACTTTATACATCGTCATCAAATTCTTCATGTATGTATAATACATAATTCTCACTTTATACTAGTTTTACTTCTTGGAATTCTCTGAAATATTTACATATCCTTCTTTTCACTTCTAATAGCTTAACAAATGACATTATCATCTCCCAATACTTCTACAATGGTGTGCTTGATAGATCGAATTATCATCTTTTGGGTTGCTTACCTCCACTTAAAGCAAGAGATAAAGACATGTTTGCAGTCTTCACAATTGTAGCTTACCTCACTATTCACGGGAGATTATTGGATCTTATGTTGTCCTTTCTCCCCACAAACAAAACACTTGTTTTGCTATTGTGGGCAATTCTTTGGATAGTTCCATTGACCACACTTCCAACATCGTACTTTAGCTATCTCCTTCATTTTTAGCTTATCTACCTATGACCTCAATTTTCTAGTTAATCTCTTTCCTTTTTGGTTTGTGTCATATTCCTTTTGAAATTATTTTCTGAATATACTTTAGGTAATAAGAGGGGACAAAATCCTTTCTTTAGAGTTCTCCCAAAATCTAGCATCATCTTGTAACGTAAAAGTCCCATATGTTAATTTTAGGCCTTTGGGAATTTCATAAACTTCAAATGATAGCTTGATTCAGGCTAACTAATCTTTTGCTTCAAATTGGTTATTCTTATTACCTATAAATAAATTATTTGCTTTGACAAAATCAAGGAATGCTTTACTCAACGACTTCGATTCTCCAAGTTTATTCTTTGAATGATCTAAACTATTTTGAACACTTGAGGTCAGGTAAGTTTCATGATCCTTTTTACCATCTATAGTCTTGCTAAGGTAATACTTGCCCACATGATATTACTTAATAATCTATGTATTCAGATCATCAGTCATCACATTGAAATATTAATGTATAAATCATTGCTTTTGCCTTATCAAAAAACCTCCATTCTTTCATAAAAAATAGACTTCATGATTCATGAATTCTAGAACTTACTCTTCCATAGATAGTTCCAAGTCATCAGTCAATTATTACCTTAAGGCCTATCTATTTATCAAGCTTACATCAATCGTACATCTTACACATAAATCTTGTGTGTTACAACTACAAGATAACTATTCGTCAAGATCTCGTATAGTTATCCTCTTCATGTTACAATCACCTAACATGATAAGAAAAGTTTCATATCCTGGTATGTTACCTCATGCTTCAAAGTCATTAAGTTATTCAACCAATAAATCAGATTTGCAATTAACTACTATAGCATCGTTTTCAAATTCCACTAGTGCTATTAAATTCCTAATTCCAAATGTTGCTGAAAAACCATCAAAATTGATAAACCTCTAATTAATACATTTCAAACTTTTAACATACAATTGTGTTATACTTACACTTTTGATCTTCAACACTATTTTATATAAATTTAACACAATCGAGAATATCTCCTTTTATTCCCTTTTTAGTACTCATTTCTTGCATCTTGGTTTAACACTTTAGTCTTATAGTTGTAAAACTTTTGAGAGTAATAACATCAACAACATCTATGTTGAGAAAAGAGTTCAACAATTAATGGGTAAATATGCATATAACATAGACATAATACATATAAGAGATACTAAATATAGTATGTAACCTAAAAGTGTAAGTCTTTTAATCTTTAATCCTAATTCTACTCAGGTTCTACCATATCTCACCATTAGGTAGATTTTTTCTATTTCTAACAACCTAAAGCTCTAATACCACTTCTATCATGATCCTAAGGGAGGCTTAGTAGAATTGCTTAAAATTTTCATACCACGTATGCATCCATGATACGAAAACTGTCTTATAAGTAAGAGATTGTAAGACTCTAATTAAATAATCACTAATCTTTTTGAATTTTTTCAATTAATTAACATATTGTAAAATATATATAACTATATATATCTAATATTCCGCAATTCCTCTAAACTATAGAGAATTGGTATCTCCTACTACACTATCAGATCAAATAGTAAAGATAAAAAATTTTAACTTACAGAAGTTACAAAATTTAAGTATAAGAATAATAATTACATGTAATATTTCAAACTACTTATACAATCTATCTTCAAATTCTATTTTCTAGGCATCTCAATACTGGTACTTAATGCTTGGCCCTTAACCCATGCTTAATTATCAATCAACCTATAAGAGAAAATTATTGGGGAGTAAGCTAGACGAGCTTAGTGAGATATCTCTTATACTATACTGACAAGCTGGTTATTAAACAATTAATTAATAGACATATGAATGCATGAACAACCAGTATGCCAATAATATATATAGTTGATTAGTGCTACATACAATATCATATTTAACACCCTCCTAGGTAAAGGTTGAAGATTCATCAGCACTAATCATAATTGGTTTCTAACACTTAGGTTTTTAAGCATAAATTGAAATTCTGTATTTCAAAAAATATATTTCCATTTCCAAAAATCTAGTAGTACACGAATTCTCAAGTTTAGTATTGAGGTAGCCCCCATAATCCATACTCATGCCATATAATGGTAGTCTTTGGACTCGACCCTTACTTACCTACAATTAGCATCTCTGGTACCAAGTAAGCCCTCGAGCCAAGGGTAGGGTATGTTATATAAGTGGTCCTGTATTGTACTGTTAACTAAATCATATGGGATTCCTATCCCTATAAGACCCTTCATCATCATTCGCGTGAGATGATGATTGGAATAGTAAAAGAAATATTTGTGCACATGCATGATTCATTTATTTAATTATGTCATGTAGGATTAAGTTAAATTACTAGGTGATCAATCAATATCAACAAGTCATCCAATTATGCAATAGTAAATCAAGCAACCGGTTATTTAATTATTATGTTTCACAATATTTTACATCATACACAACCAATATTTAAGCACATGCATAACCAAAACCCTTGAGCATTAAGTTATTATTATTTAATTTAGCTGTACTAACTATAAGTACAAAACAAGTATAGAGTTATTGAAAATATTTACCTGACCATAGTTGATATGGATTGTAATAATCAACAAGCAACTCACCTTCCTATCGATGTCTTTTGTTAAATAACAACAAAAGAAACCTCATAATTGTTTTGACGTAGTACCAAACGACCTAATTTGCTAACTATATACTTTATGATTCCCGTTCCCATTTAGATATTAAATTGCATATATATATTTTGTTTTAATTTTGATTTTATTGAATTTATAATTAATTTTTAGTTTTTTTCGGATGTACTTTCACGTAATGGGATTTGTTTTGAATGTTGTAACTCATATTTTTTATTATGGTCTTAAAATATTACGAACTTTTTTATTTTGGCCCAAATATTTTTAAGTTATTATTTTAAGTTTTTCTTTATTGATTTACGATTTAATTAATTTTTAAATTTTATACTTTTGAATTTTTATTATTTTTGAGTCTATTTTATAATAATTTATTTATTTCACCATTTTAAGAGTAAATTCTTATTTAATTCACTTTTTGTTATATTTATAATTTTATTTATAATTAATTATTATTATTTTTATAATTTATGAATTTAATTAAATAAATAAGAGTGCTGATGTAGTAGATACCTATTGCTACATGGGTACATTTTCTAAATTCTTTTAATTTTTACATTTTTCCAATTTTGTGATATTAATATATATACTTTAATATTATTATAATTTATTAATTATTGAAAGTTAGTTCTTACTTTTCCTTTAAGGTCATGGTTCACTTATGTACATGTGTATATTTATATATATATTATCTTATTTTAGGGAATTGATATTTTACTATACTTATACATGTATTATTTAGATATATATATGTACTTATACTTATACTATACTAATACTATATGTATCTTTATACATATACATATGTAATTATGTTTTCTTGCTCTATTTATATATATGTATTTATACAATCTCATAGTACATCTTACATATAATTGTATGATAACATAAATATACTAAGTACCATATATAAATTCATGTACTATATATGTATATTAATATGTACCATACATATACATAGATAAACATAACATATGTGTACATATAGTGTTATATAGTTAGACATGTACATATATAAACACATACACATGAATAGAATGACTTATACATATAATTTCATTACATGTTCATAGAGCTTTATTACAAAGATAGTAAAATACATATAATCCCTATTACATATTCCTAAAATACATGAAACTCTACAAATTCAAAATGTACACATAAATTGATATTACATAACAAATTTAATACAAAATAAACACTAATTCATTATTATTATTTTTTCCTTGAAACTTTGTGGAATCAAGGCTCTTCTTCCTCTTCTTAATAATTGTTGAAAAAAAAGGGGAAAAAACCAAAGGATTGTAAGGGAAAAGAGAAAGGGGAGGTTTCGGTCTTCAAATGGGGAAATTTGGGGCTTATTTTGTTAATGACAATTGGACAAAGAAAAGGAAAATAAAAAGTCTTCTAGAACTTCCACATGGTAGCCAAATGGGACATGAAAATAAAGGAAAAGGAAAAAGAAAACAAGATAAGGTTTAGGGAAAAAAATCAAGGGTGATCTCATCTTTAGTATTTGATCACATGGGAAAAAAAATTTAGGACATGTGCTAGTTGAAATTCCCAAGGACATGGAGAAGGAAAAAGAAAAAAGAAAGGAAGGAAAAAAAGGGAAAAAAAATTATAAACTATAAATTAATAAGTTGACTTTTCTAAAAGTATAATTAACTTTTAAATGTTATTTGAAATAATTTATAATTTAATTATGAAAAGAAACATAGAATATAAAATTAATGTATACCTTTTAGTACATAAACATGAGATATGTAGAAAAATTAACACATAATAATTAAATCAACACAAAATTAGCACATATATAAGCAAATATAAAATTATAAATAATCACAAAATAATATTTATAATTATGTTATTACTCTTTACGTTTATGAATATTTATAAATTATCTCTATTAGTTCATTAGCAATTTTATGTGATTATGTGTATTGTTTAGTTGTCGTATCCAATTATAGTTTTATTACTATTGGGGTAATTTTATACATTTTATAGGCTTAGGGTTTTAGTTTTAGTGTTTTTATCGAGTTTGAGTTCAATCTCTTATATTTACGAGTATAAAAGATTTAGGGATTTTGTACGTGATTATGGTTTTGATTAATAAATTAGGGTTTTTCATATTTATGTTATGTCTCAAATTTAAAATTTTAATCAGTTTTAAATTTATCAACTTTGTTAATATAGGGAAATTACTTATAATACTCGAGTTGACTTTATACTCAAAAAGCTAAATTTGCAAGATTTTCAACTACCAATAAAATTAAAATTAGATTTGTGATTTCGATGAAATTGATAAAGTCTTATGAAATTTATGCCTTACCTTTAGGGTTTGTTGATTTTGCTATAGATGATTCAAACTTAGTAACGTAAGGGATTCTAAATGAGACACTCAAATAGGAACGAGTATTTTTATGTAAGGGCTATGGTAGGGCTTTTACATATTTCCGAAATTTCCCTCTAGCAACTTTTATTATTTATCATGTTATCCTTCAAAATATAAATCCTTCTAAGAAATATGTCCTTATTTTATTTTATCTTGGACGTCACAATTTGAGTTTTTAACCATTTATTTTTTCCTATTCAACCTTTAATAGTTTAAGACTTTCTTATTTGCATTCTTCTATTAACAACTTTAAAAACTCCATTCTATGCTCACATTTATCAGTTTTTTATATGCTTCTCATAATTATTTCATTAAAAATATCATAATAGATGCATAAAATTAAATAATATAACAAAAAAATTACAATTTGTTTCAAAAAGAAATAATTAGAAATTTTTTTTTGAAAACTCCACTAAAGGATAGCTGTCACCATGCATCCACTATATCTGCACTATCTAGTACTAGTTTTTGATGATATGGTTTTAGATAGAAGACCAAGTTTTAATTAGTTTATCCACATTTTGTATCAAAAAGCTTTAACAAGTTGGATGGGAGTAACTATTGTCTTTGATAAAGCAGTAGAAACCCCTCTCGTATGGAAATCCTTCGTGAAACTGTAAGTACCTACCTTTCTCTAATTCATTAAAAAAAATATTAATGGATTTTTTTATAAAAGTATTGAAACGTAGAAAATTCTAGTTAAAAAAATAAAAGTTAATAATTGAAATAAAAAAAAAATCAAACCTTAAAAATTAAATCTATAGTTTTCTCAAAAATTAACCAGATATGGTTTAAGCTTATTGAAATTGTCATAACCCAAAAGGTAGATAGGTCGTGGCATTACTACCGTGTATTACGAGAAGATCCGAAGCCAACACTATTATTGGTCAAGAACCTTCGTCGTATTATACAAGGCATAATCATAAATCTAGCATCCACTAGAGAGACTAGCATAAAATAATATCAAAGGAAATAAATAAAGGATCATCTCATAATACTAAATATCACAAGGAGAGGAGTAAACAGTTTCCCCTTAATTAGGTCATACAGACCATAGTAAAATGCTAGTAGTCTAAGCTCCTACAAACCCTTAAGAAAGATATAAGATAATACTAAAGAGTCCAAATGTATCATGAATGTCCACTCATGCTCTTATCTTCCCTCTAGTCTTCCTAAAGCTTCTAGTAATAACCTTAGGCAACCTTCAACCTACTTTTAGTGATGGGTCATTGCAACAATAAACTATAAGGGGATAGGCAACAACAGGTTAGTAAGTAACCTTCATACTCTATCAATAAACAAATTTCAAGTAAGGTATTTAAACAAGCATATGTAATGCAAGCAAGTAGATGAAATGCACACTTCGTACACAGCGCATCGGTGACTATATAAAGAATGGTTTTACACCTACTGTTACTTAGGTTGGGAAATATTTAGGCACATCAAAACCTAGGTTTATATATTTATCGTCTAATCATATGTCATCTTCTCTTAGTAGACCCAAACTAGCAGATATGGCTTGGCTTCAAGAAGAGGGCAGTAGTCTCTAAAGCAAAGTAGATCCTAATGGTTGAGGCAATAACATGTCGTATGAGTACATCGTATGATACAACAATAACATAACATAAATATGGATCCTGCATGCATGATCAGCTAATTCCCTACATAGTGTTAATGCCTTTTTATATTTAATGCATGTATAATGCATGGTTGGCTCTTATTAAAGTCCAATAATTATTATTTTGGTTCACAGGTAACTAACCAAATGTATATGATAGAGACTCTAAAGCCTTACTTATTAATGTATCAACCAATTCTCAGTTTAGATATATTATTGTGTTTTTAGCAAGTAAGTACAATCAATCTAAGCACATGTGTATGACTTAATCTTAAGCATAATCATTTCATATATATAATTAAATGATGCTTTATATTACAAGCACAGATAAGATAAGATAGGGGTCAGTGTACTCACTTAGTCATTCCGTTTAGTAATCCCAATAATTCTTAATGGAGTGGATCCCTAAGTCTACATCACCTGAAGATTATAATTAAATATATAAGTATTGTATCTTAGTTTACTTAGTTAGCTCTTTCATCTTAAAATTTTAACTTTTATTGTTTTAGTATTTTGATCATAATTTTTTTGTTATAAGTTTGCTTTTAGCAATCTTATAGTTATTTTTCATTATTTTTTAGTGTTCTTTCATTTGAGGTCTGTAAAGTTTCGGTTTAGATCAACTAAGTTTGTTGGTAAATGAGCTAGTTTGACTATCTAAGGGTTTAGGCCTACTTTTGGGTTTTGGGCCTTAGGTCTTACTTATGACTTCTTGAGCTTTTAATTAAGTTTTTTAAGTTGAATTTTTTGCTCAATTATAGCAGCTTTTAATTTAGGCCTTATTATTACTCTAGTGGGCCCAAATAAGCTCTTTTCACTAATTTAGGGCCTTAGTTGGTTAAGGGTCATTTAAAAGGTATTTTGTATGGGCCTTATGACTTATTGGGCTTTTTATATTTTAGTTAATAAACTTTTCATTTTTAGTATTAGATTTGGTCACATCTGTTAGGGCCTAAATTTGAGTTATTTTAGGACTTTTTGGGCTTGTTTTGCACTTTATGGCCTTAAGCTCAACTCTATTCATCTTTTTTAGTCTAAGCCCACTTTACACAATAAGTTTGGTCCAATTTACCATAGGTTCTGGATTTGGTCATTGTTGTTAATAAGGCTTTTAACACTATTCTTAAGCTCTCAATTAGTAACTAATCTAGTTTAAGCCACTAACTCATTATTACCTTACTTAACTTAGTTAATCATATCCTAAATTATACATGACATTCAATAATCATACCATTAAGCTAATAAATTAAATTTATAGATCTAAACCCATCCTTTAAGTGGTGGCCAAGATGGTGTTTGAGGGTCCTAATTGCACCTTTCACTTACTACTCATTTTAGTGTTTTTTCCTCCATCTAAAAACATGCTTTCACCCTAGTATAAGTTGTTATCTATCAAATGTGAGGAAATTGGGCAAACCCCAATAAAGGTGGTGGCATGCTTAAGAATGGGGGGCTTCATGGACTTTTATGTTGATTTGTCAATAAAACTTATTAACCACTACACCTTACTACATGATGGTGGTGTTACTTGAATTTTTATGTGAGATAAGTGTATTACCTTAAGCTAATCATCCATGTTAATATCTTGAAACTCTAAATCATGTATGTTTATAAGCATGTGATGTATGTCATTCATGAAATCTACAAGTTTTTGAGTGAATAACTAAAGAAATCAAGAGTAGTACACTTACTAGAGTGAAGGTATGATAGTCTCCTTTCTTAGATGTGTACCATGAGCTAGGCTAGTCAGGGTAGCATGTGAGTGTATCAGCCTATTAGTGAGATGTATGAAGGCAGTGCGTAGCTTAGTGGCTAGTGATTTTGTGGCGTGGTAGTGTCCAGTGGTGAAGTAGCCAAGGGTAGCCAAGAAAGAGAACTTTGGGGTAGTTTTTGGGTGTGATTTTTAAAGGAGTTTTGAGAGTGATAAAATGAGAGTGAAATGAAGAAAAGAATGAGGGCAAGGGAGTGGTCGACACAAATGAGAGAGGCAAAGGGGGATAAAGTGTGACCAATTTGGGGGTATTAGCACATGGTCTTAATTATGCCTTATACTTTCCTTACTTTTTACCCATTTTTGGTAATATTTTATTCTTTTCCACTTTAACTAATTACATTATATTTTCCTCCTAATTAGATTTATCTTGTTGTTAATTAAGCTTTAATGAGAGTTAGTTAGAGTTTAGGGTGTAATTAGGGCAATTAATCACATTTAAGTCTAATTAAGCATATTAAGCTTAATTAAGGAAATTCTATGACTTGTTACACTTTATAATTTAAATTGTCATGCCACGCGTGTACTCCCAAGATTCTTTTAGGGTTTTGGGTCCGTTTATAATTATTAGTTTGTGTACACGTTTAATACTTAGGGTTTTAGGAAACTAAAGTACTTGTTTATATTTAACGAATGCTTTTCACTACTTGAATTAGCCTTTCTAAATGTTTTAGGGTTTTCCGAAAATAGTTAGGGCATCTTTGTCATTTTAAGGTTTCCTGTGTATTAGGGTTTCTAGGGTTTTACACGTACAATTAGGGTTTTAGGATTAAACTCACTTTAAGGCTTTTTAGCTTCTTATTTAGGGTTTTTGACTTAATATCTAAGGTTAAGTTATCTTATTTAGAGTTTTGGTTCTTATTTTTTTTAGGGTTTTAGGGATTATTCATTGACTCTCTCCCTTACCTAACTTCCAACTTAGTCAAAACCCATAAGGTTTACATAAATTCATGAAATCTAAAAAGGTCTCTTTATCAAAATTGTATTTAAGTTATTTGTTTAGTTCCTTATCATATTATAATCTTGTGAGCCTGAAAATAAAATTTCTCTTATAAATTCATTCTACTCCTTTTCCATGCTCTTCTTAATAAGGGGAAGGTGAATTATTTACTTTTTGTCGTTCAATTCCTTTCCTTTCATTTTTCTTCTAGTAATGAAAACATTATCATGTAGTATGTTGACTATACCTTAGTAAGTAGCTTTGTACATAGTAAAATATCTTAGCTTTTTCCCATTATAACTTGTTTATCACCTATATAGTGAAATTTTAGGAACACCTAAAGAAAGAAAGAAAATCTTCATATACGATCTCTAATAATAATAATAGTTAGGAACTTACAAGGTAAAGTTTTTTGGGGAATTCTACAGTCTAATTACTTGAAAGTGAATATATAAGAATGTATAGTATTTGTAGTTTTGAGTTACTAGTAAATCACCGTAATCTACAACAAAAAATTGTCGTTAATAGTAAAAATAAAATTAACAGCAATAAGAACAAAACCATCAATAATTTTCCATCGAAGCTGTCGACATCTTTTTTTTTTAACTGTGAATTAAACTTATTTCCTTTAATTTAGAGTAAAAGTATATATAGTCACTTTTGACTTATTGTACCCATATAATTTCTCTTTATTTCTCTACCCTACAAGACTCTTCAACTATTTGTTACCTATGTACTATTTGTACGGAAGAGAATTATAAATAAAAAGGAATTGTAAATAAATCCTTTTAAATTAACTTGATATGCATTAAGTCCCTCTATGATTGAAATGGAGCATGCAGATCTCCAAATCTTAGACTCTTACATGACATTTTTGCCATTGACTTTAAGCACTTTTTTAGTTTCTTTTTGTAATTGGAAAAGTATAAAAAAGATCTTAATGTTTTTACATTTTTTTTTTATTTCAATCTTTAACATTTCAAAGTTTTTATTTCAATCTTCAACATCTGTAAAAATTTCTAAATAAGTTGTTTCGCAACTTTTTCTATCTGTCTTAACACGTAGGTAATTTAATTCGTTCATATAATTAATTTAATTAAATAAATTAATAATATATATTATATAACCAAAATTAATAAAAATATTTACAAATACAAAAAAATAACTAAAAAGTAAAAAAAATATGGAAATTAATATAATTGTTTAGTAAGATATATATTTTTTTCTTCATAAGAAATATATATTTATATACATATTTATATATTCAAAATTAAGTAAACATTAATTTTACTAAGGTATGTTTTTGGTCTTCAACTTTATATATTAATAAATTAATTAATAAATATTGTTTTGGTAAGATATACATGTTTCTTTTAATGAAAAACAAGGTATATTTTTAGTCTTCAACTTTAAAAATTCAAGGAAAAAATGGAGAGACATCAAAACAATGAAATCTAGCCACTTAAAGATAAGGGGTGGCTTGTAGAAGGTTTCACATGACCCCCTTAAGGTTGCTACCGGCTACCCTCTACGCTTAAGTAGCTGGATTTTGACTATCTAAGTACTTAGGTTGCAGCTTACTCTATTAAGTGAGTTATGCGATCCTTAAGGTGGTTGTGGATGGCTACATGTCACCTAAGTGGGGAGGGGGGTAGGGGGTGGCGTGACCTTTCTTAGGTGGTAGGTGACCCCTTATGCCCCCACCCCTAAGGGTCTTATGACTTACTTTATGAAGTAGGCTGTGACTCAAATGCTTAGGTGATTAAAGTTTGGTCACCTACACAAACCTTAAAAGGTAACTGTCAGCTAACCCTTGTCCTTAGATGATTGGATTTCATTGTTTTGATATTTTTTTAGGTTTTTTTAGGTGAATTTTTAATGTTTTAATTTAATTTATTAATGTTTAAACATGTATATGAATATATATAACGTACGAAACAATATATATTAATTTCCATATTTTTATTTTTGCAATTTTTTAGTAAATTTTTGTATTTTAAATTTTTTTTATTAATCTTACTCATAAAAATTTATTATTAAATTATTTAATTAAATTAATTATATGAACAAATCAAATTCCATCACAAGTTAAGACTAATGGAAAAAGTAAGAAAAGGGCTCATTTATATGTTTCGGTAAACGTTGAAGACTAAAATGAAAATTTGAAACATTAAGGATTGAAATAGAAAAAAAAAAAGAAGAAGTAAATGTTAAGGATTTTTTTTTGTAGTTTTCCTTTTTAAATTCTTTTTTGGTCAAGAACAGAATAGTGAAGTAGGGTCTAAAAGTATATTTTCTAAAAATCTAAGGTTTAATGCTGAATTTCGAAAATAAAGGGATATGAATTAAATATAAGAGAGTATATTTGAAATTAAGTAAAACAAAAAAAAGGTAAGCATGGATCCTAAAAAATGGATAAATTACAGAAAATAGTGCATGAAGAAAGGCATATGATGTGTTACTATTGTCTATGTTTTTGTAGATAAAAACTCACTTCCTATAATGTAAGATGAAAATATTGTTTAACAAATAATTAATACAATTCTTTTACATCTAAGGATTCTAATGAGAGCATTTGAGATATGGCACAAGTGGGTAGCTGTAATGTTGCCAGTACTTAGTATCAAGATTTTACTTATCTTTTCTTTACTTTCATTCTTTTGTAAATCAATATAAAAGTGTAATCCCTTTGAATCCATTATCTCATCTTCTTTATTAATATTGGTGTAAATATTTATCATTACTTTTGCATGTAACAATTTTTTGGTCATAATTCTAATTTTTTTCTTTTATTTATTTGCAATTAATATTTTACATTTTTGGTACTTTTAAATATATATACCCATTGCTAATACATTGAGCGCTAGTTATAGAAAAAGTGAGTGTACTACTTGAGATTAACATTCATTAACTGTTACTTTAAATCTATACTTTTGATGAACTATTAAAGCGATGCCCACTCACAGTACCAAACCAAATATGACAAGTGGTAGGTCCTAAGGTAAACTTTGAAAATCTTAATGATGTAATGCCTTTAAAATCTCTCTAGCCATATCTTACTACAAGTTGAATTTTAGAAATTCTTGCTAATAACCATACCGTTGAATGGAAAGATTGAATTGGAAATCATACAAAAGGAACGCCTAGGAAAAAAATTTCCATATGCATAGAATAAAGAGTCATAAGATTGAATTACTTATGATGAATAGTAGAGATAATCATTAATAGTGATGGAGCTTTGTGCAAAATTTTTTACCATGATATGAGTTATAGAAAATAGTTTAATAAGATTATTTCTAAATTATTAAAATTAATGAGCATGAACTTGCTATATGGATTAAATAGCTATAAAGTTAAATATTAAATTATTATTTTATCATCTTAATTTCATCATGAATTACTTTAGCACCATAATGATACATTATTATAAGTATATTTATTGCATAATACGATAAATAATAGAAATTAAGTTACTGATAGATTATATTAATAAATACTTGTGATATATATAATATAATAAAATAAAATAACAAAATATGTTATCAAATCTTTAGTGTGAGTTAGTAGTTGGAAATTGTTCTTGCCAAATTTGTCAAATACATGAAGCAAATTATCTTCCTAGGAATTATCTTCTATGAAACTAATGCATAATGTCCTGACAACTGGGTAAACGTCTATTACATTTTAGCAATATTATTTTATTAAATAATTATTATATAAAATGTCTAAAAAGAACGTGCAATCAATTATTAGGTTATTTATAGCAATTATTATTGGCTCGACTTCTTTAGATAACTTGCTTACTTCTCTATGAAGATGAGGTAAGTGAAAGTGAATGCAAATCAATCATTGAAATATTGGACCATGACACTTGAGATGGCTATTGATTTTTCCTTGAAGAGTTAGTATGACTTATTGACTAAAGCTGTAGTCCTCTTAACCACATGTTGCG
This sequence comes from Lumnitzera racemosa, assembly GCA_024138005.1. NCBI lineage: Eukaryota > Viridiplantae > Streptophyta > Magnoliopsida > Myrtales > Combretaceae > Lumnitzera > Lumnitzera racemosa. Next base: position 103,524,653 of record JAMXBC010000008.1, on the reverse strand, counting down.
ACTTGCTCCATAATAATCGGGAGTCAAAAGATTCCATATGAGTCTTCAATGAGAATTATAGCATAAAACTTAAATTAGGCTTCAAGAATTGCTATAATATAGAAATGGGTCAAAGCAGTCTCAAACTTTTGCAACCATTGTATGCCATATAGATGAAATGTCATGTTGGAATATACTGTAAAAAAAGATACTAAGGAACACACAAATAATTTTGAAAAATTTTACAACTTTCATTGATATAAATGTGTTGATTGTAGGAATAAACTAAGTTAATGGGACGTGGATGATCTTTAATGCTGATTGTACTCCTTGCTCATAATCACTTGCAAGAACCCCTTTATAAGTTTATCCATAAGGGCTTTCTAATATTTAAGTTAGTAAGGAGAGATAAAAAGGATTAAATGGGCGAATGGGTGTTAAGGGGTTTAGATGTTCTTAGAGAGTTCTTGTGAGTGCTCAGTATTGGTATGAGCATGTGGAAAGTTTGAGGAGTCCAGAGAAGGTCTTATACCTTTAGCTCCTCGTGCTATTTATAGTGTACGGAGCCTACTTACTAAGGATACATATTGAGTTATGGTTTGATCATACCCTTTGCCTATAGGAGACATGCGCTGTAAGGGAGATAAAATAACCCTATAAGTTAGTTGGCCATCGACAAATTGGCAACTACATTTGAGACCTAAGATACCGACATGGTTAAGGTTGCTGGGTGTACTAGCCGTACCATAGACATTAAGGAGAAATTAATGAGGAGATAGGGAGAGTAAAAGGATATGAGTGCTCCCAAGGAATGATGCTTGCTGGGTTTTCAGGGATGTACTAATCTTTTATGGTATGCCCATGAGAAGAGGGCAATCTTGGCTAGGTAAGTGCATACCTAAGGGTTAGAGAGTGACCGAACAAGTAACGAGTAAACTGATGAGTGGCTTAAGTAGAGATGAATTGCTTAATGTCACCAAAGTGCTCGAGCTCTTGAGTAAGCGACTTGAGGTCAAATGGAGTTTGCTCGATAAGTTGGCTATGTTTTTAGAGGGACTGTTCAAGGTACCTAAGCAGCTTATGGACCTTGGTCCATGCTCAGATTAAGCCTTGGGAATTAGGCCTAAATTGGCCCATCAACATTTGCCTCCTTACTCTTCTTACCGTTGAGGCATGGAGAGAGTAAACCACTTTGGGATTTGAAGGCTCAGGTTCAAAATGTCGTCATTAGTTTTATTAGGCAAGGTCCTCGAGTGTTCTAGTGAATGGGGTGACGTTTGACATAACTGATGTAGTGTGGTTGTACAATAAAATGAACATCGACTTCATTGATATGACTCTTAGTCTGCTTCAGGTGTAATGACTATGCATTGGGCAAATTAATGTACTTGTGATGTCCGCATGTTTCTAAGTTACAATCCTTACATTTGAAGGATCTAGACTTTTGGATGTTAGACAAGAATACGTAGATGATTGGGATGGTAATCTGTGTGTTATTAATTAAAAAATTATTTGTTTGCTTGCTTAATCGTTTATATAAGGATGCTTTGGGGGCCTCATTTTCCATTTTCGTACTTCAACTTATTGAAACCCTATCAAATTTTTCTCTCGAAATAGAGGTACCCATTTTTGAATTTCACTTTGCAATTTCTTCTAAACTTTTACTCTTTTTTTTTGTGTGAAAGTACTCATAGTTGAACAAAGGATGTCTGGTTTCTAAGGTGAGTAACCAATGGCTTTTGTGTTTATAATGTTCAAAAAAGGATATGAGGAGATGTTGCGTAAGGAGGGTGCTAAACCCATTCCCCCCCCTAAATGATGGAGTTGGCGATGAGCGATAGTGGTGGCAGGTTGTTGAGTTAGGAGGAGAAGAGAAAGCTAGTGGTGTTAAGGCTTCGGGAGAGGTATGCTCCATAGACGAGAAGGATTTTGCATTTGTCCATATGAGCACAACAGCGAGGTGTACAAAATAGTGTACCGAGCCATGAAGGCAGTACTCAATTGGGAAGTGGAGAAGCCCATAGCAAGTGAAAGGGCGTGTGGCCTTGGAAGTGGGTATTCATTTTGTATGTATGCGAAACCATTTGATTTGGCGTTGTGGCTATCTTTGTCAAAGTTTTTACTCAATTGTTCAGCTACTTTAGAACCATCCTAGGGTCATTGAGCTTGAATGCGAAGCAGCAATTGCTTGCATTTGAGGCAGTATTTCTATTTCAAGTACATAGCTCAGCTATTTCATTACTTCTTCTATGCGAAGACAAACTAAGATGATCAGGTATATGTTTTTGTCCAAAACGAGGACTTGAAGATTTTTACAAGGTTAAAGTCAAAAGTAGATAAGTAGGAAGAGAAGTTCTTTTGCATCAAGTTAGTTGAAAAGTTGTTGTTCTCAATGACTTGGGCGATGCCTATTTGAACGACGGCGATTGGGCACTTCAGACCGATGCCTAAGAGAAGGTGCAAGACCTTGCCCATTAGAGAGATCTTAACACGTTGTTGGTTGTTGACTCATATGCTTGATGCTCTTATTAAGGGAGGGGTAGCAGGACGATTGCCGCATCGCATAGTCGCTATGATGAGGGGAGTCGGGGCTACTCATCCTCAGCAGTATAAGTTTAGTGTAATGGTTTTTGTTGTTTTTCTCTTAACTGTTTTCTTGTGCTCTTAAGGATGCAAGTATGATCAAAGTTGATCAAGTGAAAGCTATTGGAGACCTAAGAGAAGCATATGCAAGAGCTTGTTGCCTCTTTGAAGAGGAAAGGGGATGCTAGAGTGTACAGGGCATCTAAGGTTGGTAAAGGGGAGGAGTGAAACATCCTAGTTACCTTAGTAAATTTATTTATATCATAAATCCCTTAAATTAGTATTGTTAGAAATCTAAATTAAGGTCCCAAATTAAGTAATTTAAGATCCTTATTTTACGTACTTATTAAGTATATTAAATTTTATATTTTGTATATAGGTTATAACAATTTTATTAGTACTTTAGATTTGTAGTGTTCAATTTCTCTTGTTGAGGTTTGAGTTTTTTTTTTTTGTGTTTTGAGACCAAAGTCTTGTTTTCGATTTTGGAGCAATTTTAGGTACGTGGTGGTTGTTGTTTGCTTATGCTTGTTAGGTTAGAAATGATCTAACTAAACTAACCTATATTTGGCTTAATTGATCTTGATTGCTGATTGTGTTTAACCTGCTCACTCTAAGGGTCTGTAGTAGCAAATCCCTAGAGGGGCAACTACTAATCATAAATAGGGATTTTCTAGTAGACTTGTACATGGGACGACGTAGCTAGAATATTAGGTTTTGGACTTTGGTTTCTAGATTTAAAGGAAAATGTATATTGATAACCACTTATGTTTATGGATAAATACTAAGTGTGGCAGGGTTATGAATACCCTTTTGTCATTCTGTTGGCCTAATATAAGATAATTAAATTGCTGTCTGTATTATTCTATTATAATTGTATTTTTTCATGTGAACGATCTATCTTGACATACGTATGTATTTGTACACTCGTATTGGGCTTCGGCTCATTCTTTTCTTTTTCTGGTACTGGATTTAAGGACTACCTTATTTTTGAGAAGACGTATGTGGATGACATCTAGGAAGAGGATGGAGTTGAGTACCTTTACTTTTATGATGACTAGGATAGGGAAATGTCTATTTTACTAGTGGTTTATGAGTTGTTGAGGGTTTTGTATTTTGAGGAGATGGACTCCTTTTTTATATCTAAGGATTTAGTTATTTGACTTATCTTATGTTTTGGTCGTAAGTCGATATGCTTCCAAACTTTATTGGATATTCCAGTTTTTATGAGATTATGAGTAGATACAACTTCCCACTCTTTGTGGATTTTTTATGTATTATGTAGTATGATTCTTTACATTTTGATTGTAGACTTAGGAGCCTTACATATTCTAAGTTAGCTGGGGTATATGGCGAGTTGTAGCACTCATTTTGGGTCTTGGGGCGTTACAAGGAGGTTCTTGCTTGGAAAATAAGCAAGAAGAAGGCTATGTCCGATCGAAGGAAAGAGAGGCAAACCACCATCCTCAAGGCCATTTAGGTTATGGTTGAGGCGATCCCTATTGTTGCTGTTGCTATACAAAGTTAAGAAGGGGGCTTAGTGTAAGAAGCATATACTTTTGTCGATAGTTCTAAGTAGGTGATGGGGTGTATATTACGCTATTAGGCAAGTGAATCTATTAAGTAATAGTATAGAGAGCTACAGAATTCTTGGGTTATCTTGATCCTACGAGGACTATATACTTACTCACTCATTTTAATTACTCTTAATCAATTTGAATAGCAATATTAGTGAGAATTGGATAAAGATTAGAAATAAAGAATTGACAAAAGAGTGACTAATAAAGCAATAACAAAATAAAACCAAACGAACATAAATTCGGATATCTAGATGCTAGTTACTAGGAGTGCAACATGTAAGATCTTTAGATATTTTAACGAATCTCTTATTTTTATTAACCGAGGGATTCAAACATTAATTAAATAGGAATCACTCCTTTATTAGATTCTAACCCCAACTACATCTTAACTGAATCATTTTTAGGATAGGATTCCTTAGAATAGCATTAAAAATAGGAATCCTATACTTAGGAAAATATTAAATTGATTCTGAAAGAAACCAATAAAATATCTCTAAGTTTATAGTAAATCTTATCAATTATGGTAGATCTAATTATGTATCGGTCTCATGATTTCAATACATAATATTAGATAAATTAAGCTAAAACTCAACACAAAACAGCTTAATTCAGATGAAACACAATTGAATTAATAAAAATAAAAATATTACATTAAAACGAAACGATTTTTGTATAATACATCATTACTCGAATGGTGTATAGATTTACATATCATTGTTTCTAAGCTATAATCTTGAAAACGATGATAACTTGGATGGTTACTAAAATATTTCTATTCTCTATTCTTTATGCTTAGTCTCTCTCTCTCTCTCTCTCTCTCTCTCTCTCTCTCTCTCTCTCTCTCTCTCTCTCTCTCTCTCTCCCCCCAATTGTCAATAATCTTCAATTAACAAGTGTATTAATAACAAATTGGATGTATATAGCCAAGAACACAACCATGGTGGCTAGGCGTGAAGAAATCTTTGCAATAATTCTTGAGATAATTGTCTTAAATTAAATTACGAAGGAAACATGGCTAGAGAATATGCTCGTGGTAGGTGATCGTGGTTATGCCTTTGTAAAAGATCCTTTGAACTTCAATTTGCAATTTAAGGATGATTAATGTAATTATTATTTATGATGAGTTAATAAAAAAATCAAAATAAGGGAATTTATTTAGTTAAATGTGATTTCATAATAAATGAATTTAATATTATTAGTTATTGTGGAAAAAAAAAGTTAGCGAAAAGAAAAAAAAATTATTCAAGTGATAGATTTGAACCTACGATCTCATCTTCAGTAAACTAGACACTTAATTGCTTAGCCATAGCTAAAATTATTTTAAAACTTCCTCTTTAAAAATATATATAATATATACATTTTTATTGTAAAAATCAACTTTTTCTCAATGTTGGGTTAACTCCCCTCCTAAATTTGTCCTTGATTTATAGGGGCTATTGAAGGAATATAGTGGTAAAAAGTTGATTTTAGAGGTATAACACTAAAAGCAATCTATTGTCCTTTAATATTATAAATGAGTAATAAGTTGTGTTTTATTAAGATAGCACTTTAGTATTTTAGCTTTATATCTAATGGTTGATATATTCATTAGTCTTATCAATGTATAGTATTTAGGATTAAAATTCCATATAATCTAAATTTCACTTATTAATACTCATAACTTTAGTATTGTATTTTCATATTTTATTTTTAACAGTTAACCTTTTTCTCATTTTCAATTTATATTTTGTGCTTTCAAGAAATTATGTGTGTGCAAATGTGTAAGGACTTTTTTTTCTCTTCCTCCTCCTTCTTCTTAGAGTAGGATGAGATAGAAAGCATTATTGCATCTTCATAATTCAAGTAATTAGGAAATAGAACAAAGTGGATTATATTAATAAATTTATTGTATCATTTTTTTTTTTTCCAAATTGTATTATTGGTATAGGCATCATGAGTGCAACACCTACTAGCTTATTTTTTAAATTCAAATCTATTTTAAAGTTGAGCTTATTTCAAACTTACTTTGCATTGGTATGATAAATCTAATGACATAAGGTCATCATGCACTCTACATGGATTATCATGATTTGATGTGGGTAAACAACTGCTTCCGTCATTAAACCAGTTACTGTGTATGATTTAAAAAGCTCGAGATGGGTAATGACAAAGTAAGGATGGAATCCATTCATCTTCCATTTGGAGAGAACATCCTAGACCCCAGTCATAGATAAGCGATTAAAGAATCAATGGTGAGGATAACAATAACAGTTGTTTTGGTACGGCAAGCAAGGAGATTGACTTCATGTCATGATGATCCAGTGCACGAATTGATGATCCAGGATATTGAAATTACAAATATGATCACCTGTTGATTAATGGTTTGCTATTGATTATAGAGATATTTATGAAGGTGTAAGGTGACTTGTCAAACATGGCTTATAATTCCATCATGTCTGCTCTTATTTATGGTACCATTGTCATAGTAAAAGGTAGAAAATTGCACAAAATAGCTTGAGAAATCGGATTGAACTACATATTGGTAGACGTTTGAGAAAACTAAACTAGGAAATCTAAAAATTCATTATTAATTTAGAGTCAGAATTGCTTATTTGATTAGGGTGCTTCAAATTTAATTGTAGTTATAGAATTTGATTCTTTCTTTCTTTTTTTTTAAAATCGATCACATAAGTTTATATTTTCTCTCGTATTTTTCATTCTTTTATACATGAAAATTCACCAAAAGGCAATTCACTCCAACTCTTCATAATATTCACACCAGTCAGCAGCGTCCGTCTCATTCGATTCAATTTTCTGGCATCATAATTCTTGTATTATTATTGGAGTAATGAATATGAATCTTTGCAATATATTTGGTAAATATGCGAATATCTATGTATATGTAAAGTAGTTATTAGGAATTATATTTTTTTCTGTTTAGGAGAATTTCTATCTAGGAACATTGGTGGCTTACTTTTCAAGCTAGTGTACATATATATTTGGCCTTTGGCCTCTTAAGAGATAAGTAAGAAATCTACCTCGAAATTTTTTCTGACGGTTATGAGCGGCAAAAGGAAAGAAATTTGTTTCATCATATACCTTGACCACGAATGACAATCCTAGGAGTATAATTACCCATAGGTGCAATTGAAAAGGGACAGCTACGATGAATGGGCTTGTGCAATACGAGTAACGTTGAGAGCCAAGAAGAAATTCAGATTTATAAATGGAATAGTGAAATAACTTAACGATAAATCATCCAAAAGTAGAGGATCGATGGACTGTAAATTCAATATTCTTCTCACGGATACTTAACACGATCAAGCCAACTCTACAATCTGCTGTAAATCCATAAGGCCATCGCTTGGGATTTGTCAGAAGATATTCAATAGCAGTTATTTTGTTGCTATTGGACCTCGTGTCGGTGGATAAAGGCAGAATTTGCCAAGTGGAAGCAATGGGGACCTTCAACTATGACTTTTTACGGAAGATTGAAACAGTTGTGCGAAGAAATTGAAAATTATGATTAGACGCCTACGACAGTGGAGGATGCAAGTGCAATGTCACAAGTGAACTTGACAAGAAACGAGAGGAAAGAAAAATCCATCTATTTTTGATGGGTTTGGTTTATGTATTGTACGGAACCAATTCGTTCTAATATTTTGAGCACCAGCGTCAGCAAGGCATACTCACTGCTATGCCAAGAGGAAGCAAAGCGTTTGAAACTATCTCACGAGGGAAGGAGGAACGTGGAGAATTCATGAGTTTTGTGCCTAGGCCGATACAGGATGCCCGAAATCTAGAAATGAGACAAAGCATAAATCCGTGGCATGCTTGAATTGCAAATTGGATGGTCATGATGTTGAAAATTGCTTCCAACACATTGGATTCCCTGATTAGTGGGGAGATAGACCTAGAACAGCCAGATACAAGTCAAGTTGGGGATGTGGGGAATATAATGCAGGTTACAGACGTGGTGGTGCCCATGGGTCAAGACTGCAAGGGGGTTGGGTAGTCTTTTTTGCCAGTGATGATGACAAAAGGCGATCGTGCATCTCTTAGGTCCTTGACAAGCAAACGGTAAACAACTTTTCTAAACTTGTTGAACTTTCGTAAACCGGGTGATGATTAGTAAGAATAACCTGAATTATATAGTTGATTCTGGACTGGAGCATCTCAACATATGACCGGAAATTTGGAGTGTTTAACTAACTTGGTAAGAAATAATGGTGTCTCCAATTGGATTGCCTGATGGTAAGCAAGTGATAGCGTTAAAATAAGGATCGAATTTTTAGGAAACAACATAAAATATTAAAATGAACTCATGTTCGAAATTGAACTGCAATCTGATCTTAGTATAGAACTTACTTGATGAATCAAACTGTAACGTACAATTCGTTAATAAGCTTTATGTTATACAGGATTGCATGTCGACCATGGTGATGGGAGCGGTGAACAATGCAAGTGGTTTTACTATCGTAAGTCGACAGAATCGGTAAAAGCATGCAAGGCAAGTCATGTGGATTCCTTTTGACTGAGGCTTAGGGGAATGGACCATCTGTTTGAAAAAATAACATAAGTGCCTTCTGATGTTAATTTGATATCTGTTTTTAAAACCACCCAAACTAGAGAATTGTTTTTATTTCTCTAGTGAAAGTAAAGCAAACGAAAATTTTGGAATGATGCATTATGATTTGTGGAAACCTTATGAAATTACTGCTTCTTGTGATGCCTTGTATTTCTTGACCATCGCTGATGATTTCTCTGGAGGTGTATGGATTTATTTGCTGAAAATGGGATTGTACACTAGACTTCATGCATAGGCACCTCAATAGAATGGTTGTATTGAGAGGGAACACAAATTTGGCTAGAGTTTTGAGATTTCAGTCGTACCTTTCCATACATTTTTTAGGAGAATATGTGTTAATTGCCAAATATTGGATAAAGCAAACTCCCTACAAACTTCTAGGAGGCAAGATGCCTTATGAAGTTTTGTTTGGAACAGCTTGCAGTAATAACCACGTTGGCATTTTTGGGTCTTTGCATTATACATACATGAGACTTTAATCAGGAAGGATAAATTTGCAAATAGGAGTGAACATTGCTTATTTGTGGCTTATCCCATTCGTAAGAAAGGGTGGCGACTCTATGATCTTGTAAAAGGAAATTATTCTACATCAAAAGATGTGGTGTTTTGTGAAGGTGAATTTCTATATGCAGACACTAGTACACGGGTTGCACAATAAGATATTACAAGACTTCGTCCGTTTGCATCAATTAATCATCCTTGAGATGTAATGATTGATGAAGAAAGCGGCATTATTTTTATAGTTCTTTATGTTTGGCCGTGAGCCTCAATTGCAAGTGTGATGCTTGGGAACCCAACTCAGCATCAACGCGACGACAACAACGAAAGGGATGCAGATAGAGGGAGTGAACGGATCCATGCAAGAGGAACTTGGATGTTAGGCATTAAACAATGAAATCTTCTACTCGATTGTGAGATTATGTGACTTACACTATTGGTACATAAACTCTTTTACTTGTTCACTCAAACTAGCTTCGCTCTCAAGTACTCCTAGGGGTGGTAAGTGGGCTCAAACACGGGAACTGAGCACGCGTGGACTCATGCTTGGCCAGACCAAGTGCGAGCATGTGAAAAAAACTGAAGGTATGAGCATGTTAGGGCTAGGCACAAGCACGAGAAGCAAAGGCACACTAGGTACAATTATTAGTTAGGTTACCTAAACACGACTACGTAAACACACAGTTTGCATGTGTGGATCAGTATTTACAGTAGATAATGTAAATTCTTTAATGAAATAATAATCTAAATGATAAATTATTTAACAAATAAAAAATTATTTAGTTAATAATAAATTGTTTAATGAATAGTAAAATATTTAGTAACTAATAAATTATGCAGGGGAAATAAATTATTTATTAAGTAAATATGGTATTTACTAAATAGTAGATTATTTTAGTAAAGAAAATATTTAAATATTGATAAATTATTTATTAATATTAATTTATTTAATAAGTAATAATTTTTTAAATAAATAATAAATTTTTCATTGAATAAAAAAATATTTAATAAATAATAAATGATTTAATAAATGCACAATAATTTTGTTAACATATTATGTAAATTATTTAATAAATAGTAAATTATTAAATAAACAAATTACATAATTAGCAAATATTGGTATTTAATATAATATAATGAGTTGTTGTCTTTTTTTTTTTTAAACCATTCAATACACCATGATGTATTCAAATTTTCAAATGTTATTTCTTACTTGAAAAATATATATTTTTTTTCATATATTTAAAGGTTTGATATCATTAAATTTTTTTTTCCAAAGATCATCCATTTGTAATGAAAGTAAATTGGAGGAGATCATCATATGATGTCATCATTAACAAAATTTCATAATACAAGTGAAATTTTGCTCTAGGCCACTAGAATTTACGGAAGGAAATAAAGGGAAAAAAATCTAAAAATCCTAAAGAAAAGCAAGTCAATCATAATTGTCTTCATCATCCTCACCATTATCACTACCATCCACACTTCCATCCTTACCCGAAACAATACCCAATGCTTTATTCGAACTACATGATCTCGTGTCACTCTTACTACTGGGAAACAATGTATATGGATGATCTCCTTGATGGCATGTTTGCGCATCAACCCAATCCTTTGAGCATATGCAGGTTTCAACAGTTTCCAAATGTATCGAAAGGCTTTGGGGATTAAGGAGTCGCCTACCCAAACTAAAAGCCAATTTAGAAGGGACCATTGAAGCCAGAGGTAGTAGAGCGTCAGAAACCACTAAGGAAAGGATCGGCATCATGTGCACCTTGTTGGACTACCAAGAGAGAACATCATAATCTTCCTCTTCCATTTCCACCCGCCTTGTACCTCATAAACCAATAGCTCTTCGAATTTACCGCCAAAATTGGAGGTGTTCCTTGAATCTTTACTATTTCTTACAATTTATTTGCTTCACTTACTAAGCACATGACTATTGGGCTACATTAGTTGGGGTGAATTACATATCCTTTACTTGTGAAAGGCGTACAAAGTTTTGAGCATGGTTTACGCTTCTGAATCAAGCATAACTGCATGATACTCAACATTCTGAACCCCAAAACTGATAAAACTCTTTAAAGAGGCCACAAGTGGCAGAAAATTTGTACCTTAGATCTAACGTAGTAGCCATGAAGAAGAGGTAAGGAAATGGTACTAAATAATCCCTAAGTTTCTGAACCATACCTTAAATAGTAGAGCGTAACACAGGAACACTTTGGTATTGCTACAATATGTCTAAAATGTCAACCATGTTGGGGATAATGAGATTACTTGTTAGGTAATACAATCTAGACAGATTTTTTGTCGCCATCAAGAAGGCCCTCAGTAGCACCTTCATTCGCTTACATAGCTTCCAATCATAGTCTATCATTAGACCTAGGGTGATATCAAGATTGGTAATTATCATATAGTTATAGAACATCGACAAACTGACCTTCATCTTATATGTAAGTGAAATCATCTTGTAAGTCAAATTCTACCTTGTTATACAGTCTAAAGGTAAAAGTCGCTAATCACTGTTGTCCCCATTGGCTATGCAAATCTATAAAAACTTTATGAGCTTTCTCTTAGAAGTACGCATGGCATTTATTACACATTAGATCCGTGTTAGGTGAAGTTTTAAACAACAACCCTCGAAATTGACATTCACTGCTAAGTTGAACATGTAATAGATACATTGGACGTAAAATAAGTTGCAATCACATATCAAATTGAAGGTACACTTCAAGTATCGAACTAAAGCTGTATTTTGGAGGCATTGTTGAAATTGATGCTAAAAGCTCTTTAGATGTTATATGATTAGGCAATGTTGATGCTGTTGTTAGCAATTGCTTACCTTGTGTTAGACTTAGGGACAAAAATGAAAGCTATTATTCGTTTTTGGACTAACTACTCATTGTTGATTTAGTGTATAATGATGCACATGTAACTATCATTGATGGCAGTCACCAGTAACTTCTAAATGTCAGAAGTAAAGGAGACATTGTAGAAAGGCATAGAACCAATGTGATCATATGCTTGATGAGAAATAGAAAAATGTAATTTAAGAATATTAAGGAAAGCAAGTAGATTACGTACCTTCTTAGAAGGCTCGAGAACTCTTCTGTTAAAGCCTGTCGCATTCTGTTATAAACTGTAACTGTATCTATTTTCAAGGCTTGTCGACCTACGTATTGGTACCAATGCTACAACTTTTGCATTGCCTACCTTCCAAAGTGAGATACCTGGTTACGTAGAAGGATATACCTATAACAGCCATCATTTGCACTAGATCCTCTCGTGCATCTGTGTTATTGAAGACGAAGTCATCAGGGCTACTGGAACTAGATGCTGTCTCATCCCGTCTTCTGTTAACCTTCACTAGTGTCAAACCTTTCTTCTCATGCATTTCTAGATGTCATCTCAGATGACCCATATCGAACTTAGATTTGTTGGATAGAGTATTTTTACAGGTCATGCAGTAAGTGGTTACACCATCTTCCTATATTAGCATGTATTGCCAAAATCAAGTGGTATACTTTATACGTTTCCTTCTTTTGTCGAAGGATCCAGCCATGGGCTGGGCAAAACTAGAATTTGTACAAGCATCCGTAGATTAAGTTTGTTTTGGATTTATTATTCCTTAGTAAAAAAAATGCAAACAAACAATTAGGCATCATTTCTCACTCTACTTACTTTAATAACAAGCTTGAAGGAAATATTTATTACGTACTTGACTTTCACTGAAATTACCATTGGTTACAAAAGGTGTTTGTATACTCTGCATTTAACTCACTTGTCTATAATAGGAAACCCTATGGTATGGCGCATCAGGTATATTGTTCTATTATGGGTTGTTAATAGGAATTGCAAGTATATTGCATGTTTGTGGTGGCCTTAGTAGGTCAATATTGTAACCCCTAGACATAGGTGTAGAAAAAGTTAAGTTCTTCACTTAATTCATTAAATTGGTAAATCTCGTATTAGTATGCGTGGGGTAAGGTTACTTACCGTACAGATCAGTAAATATCCAACCTTCAAATTCATTGGGGGTTAGGAATGTTTATTTGATTTCCTTGTTTGGCCATTTTTGTAAGAAGAAATGCTAGTTTTAAGGGATTTAAATGCAGAGTTAGGAGAGTAGGATAGTGTTTGGGTAAATTCAGGTGTGGTTTGTAAATTTTTGGGTAAATTACATGCTTCGAACGCTGTTGAGGGTATATATAGGCTTGATTTCAATGTGGGCATGTTGGGCCAACGTATCCACGTCTTCTATTTTTTTGGCACTAATGTGCCCACATTCCCTCCTACCCAATAAACTTTTGTAGTACGGCAATTCTTGCCTAATGAAAAATTTGTTGGGCGAGACCCAACGTAGGCACGTTGGGCCCAAACTTGCCTATGTTGGCTAGGTAGGCATTCATAAATTTGACCGTTGGGGGCTAATATGCCTACATCAAGCCATAACGTGCCTACGTTGGGGCTTAACATGGGCATGTTGGCTCCCAACAGTAAAAAATAATTGGCCATTGGGGCCAATGTGGCTATGTTGGGGCTTAACATAAGTACGCTAGCTCCTAATGGTCAAAATCTCCCTTTATCTATAAATAGATGGCCAACACTCCATTCATTCTCACAACTTCAACACTTCCTCCTCCTTGCTTTCTTTACATACTCACTCCCTCCGATACCACTCAACATAATTTTTAAAGTCTTTTTCCACCCAAAAATTCATTATGGAAGGCTCATCACGATGTTGCACTACCTGATCTCAAACATAAGCTAGGGGTAAGCATCCTTGGACTTACTTAGCTACTCCACCACCCCCTTCAAGCGGTCCGGCCAAGGCTTACTTCGTACATCTAGTTACCCCCTAAATGCAACATCACTTTATTGATAGATTCCGCACTCGAAATGTCCTCCCTACCCGGTTGTATGACTTTGAAGAGGTAAACAAGATCTATGATTTCTCAGGTGCTTTTGAAGTGACTGGATTTTTGGAATTTGTGGAGTTAGAGAACAAGACATACATGGATTTGATCCAATTGTTTTACTCTAATGTAACCTCTAATATCATTTATCCTAATGACAACATCTTGCCCTAGCGTGAAACTAATTGGGATGTTGGCTTCCTTACTACTTTCATGTTCGACTACATCCTAGAAATCACTCTGGACTTCATCAACGATTTATTCAGTTGGCTTGGTAGGGATGCTGTACATATGCTAATAGCTTGGGATATGTCAATCGCATTTTTACGTGTCTTTAAGCCGTCGATATGTCCAAATGAGACACAGGCCTAACATTTAAAGCATCTTACTGCTAGCGATCTTCTACTATATACTCAAATCCTACACCACATAATCACCAATTCAATTGCCCAACGATCAAACATAAATTTCTTTAACAAGGAAGATCTTTTCTTACTCTTTTGCATGGTGGAAAGGAAACTAGTCAACATTAGCTATTTTGTTAATTGTTGCTTCCTATATACGTATCGAGCCTGATTTTTCGGTTTCTTTTTAAAATTGATTTCCCTATTTCCGATTAGTATTAAACCTTAACCCATTTAATATTAATTCTTGACTAAAAAATTGAGAAATTCCGGTTTTTTTTTAAATAATTTTTGGAGTCACCACCCGACCAGAGTTGGGAAAAAAGAAAGAAATCGTAATCAATTGGGTGGATGGATTATGGTTTGACTACCGGTCTTTGATTTCAATTTGAATGAAGAACCAGAGAGTTCCGAATGCGGGGGCTAATCTATTAAACCCTAACGGGTATCACCATCTATTTACCGAAATTAGAATTATTCTTCTAATCATAATATTTAAAAATAAATAAAAAAAAACCTAAGTTTCTATAGATTTTATCGTCACCCCGAAGGTACCTACGTACCCGCTAACCGGGATCAGACGATCATAGTTTTTTTAAAAAATCTTTAATGTATTGATTTATTTTAATATTTAAAAACCAATTGAATTTACGTTGCTACCAACTTAGTTTATTCAAATAAAATCTAAAAGGGCCCTAATTCTTGAGTGTTTTTGTTTTATAAAAAAATGCTCTAACAATCCTATTTTTAAAAGGGGTCTTTTATTAGTTTTTATTTAAAGAAAAAAACTTTCTATGTGATAAACCAAATCTTAAGACATGATCAATCCTAACAATCCCTAAAATAACATATATGACTATTTAGCAAAATAAATTAATTCCATATGATACACTGGTATAAAAACTAATACTAAGACTCCTAAACTAACATATACATATATTATATATTATGTTAACTAATAAAATATAATTAATATAATAATATATATAATAAAAACTAATCTTAACAATCTCTTATCTAATATGCATATGTCTTTATATCTATATTACTACTTATTAAACGTTAACTTAAATCAATATAATATACCTAATCTATATTACAAAAAAAACTAATGCTAAAGAAGTACCTTAAACTAATATATATATATATATATATATATATACCATGTTAAACTACTAAAGTCCTAACAAAATAATAATATAATATGATAATAATAAATAAAAAAAACTTGGACAGAAATCGAACCTGATTGTAGAGCTACTGCGGTGAAGAAATTCTAATTAGAGTTAAACTATAATGATCATAATTGATGATCGTGAGTGCTATTGCACTTGTAGACAACAGGAAGCGATCAGGACAGAGGCATGCGTGTGCTGCTGGACAGTAGTCTTGTTGCGGCAGCGACGTCGGTGTGTGGATTGTGTAATCTACAGTATGCTAATCGCGGGTTGCGGTTGTAGACGCTGGTCGAAAATTGTTGCCGTGCACTAGGAACTTGAAGGTCGTAGTTAATGTTGGTCCATTGTTCAGTCGTTATGGCGACAAGAATGGTTCTTTGCTGCTGATCGGAATGTGTTGAACACTTGGTCGTGTTGCTATTCGGCCGTGCGTCTGGATGTATGGTCATAGTCGTCGTGGTTGCTCGGTTGAGCAGCGTGGTCGTAGTTGTCATGGTTCTGCAGTCGAGTAGCGTGTAGATCAATGAGGTGAAGTGTACGTGCTTTAGCTGTGTGAGTTCGTGACAGCAGAAAAGGGGTGATGAATGGCAACAGTGTAGATGTGTCGCCAGCTATAGTGCTCGTGAATGCTAATCAAACTTAGTGCTGCTGTATTGTTTATTGCGCTGTTCGATAAGTGTGGCTTGGTCGCAGTCACAACTGCTACTATCTGTGTGTGCGTGGGTGTTGGAGTTGCAATCGTTGTCGTTGGGATACGATTTGGTTTGTTCAACGTGTGTGCTGTTTGGGTATTGGTCTGGTTATTGACAATAAGTCGCGGCATGGAGCTCGTCATGTTTGCTGTTTTGTTTTTGGTGATGTTAGGGGCTTGTTGTTTAAGGATTTGGCTGATGAGTCTGGTCGTGTGAGTGCTATGTGCATGGGGTTCTACGATAGTTGAAAATTGGTTGATGTCGTTGGGGGTGGAACACGGTGAATGGCGACTAATGTGGAGTTTTGGTCTGGTGGCAATGGTATTTAAACTAAGGAAAAGGCTAATTGAAAACTGATCACCAGTGTTGTATCCTCTTTGACCACGAATGTGTGTTTTTATAAACCCAAACTATATCGTATCTATTATATCCGATTTGATAATAATTAAACCAGATCTAAATTAATTCAAATTTGATTTAATAAAATCAAATTAGATTCAAATGTTTTTAATTAAATATGAATTCTGTTTATTTCTCTCGTTCTTATAAAATATAGAAAAATAAAAGATATAGATGCCTAACGATATTCAAATCCAAGTCAAATTAAATCTAATTCAATACTCAAATGTTTATCCATTAGGCCGTTGGCCTGCGCCTTAACATTCAGTATAATTAAATTGTACTTAAATTACCCGATTTCCTAAAATAATTATTTATACTAAACTAAAACTAAAACTATTTGTCCCTATAATAAATTACTTCCTAAAACTCTATGAAACTTTTGTAATTTTTCCTTTTCTTATTTTTCGGTATTTTCATCGTTTGTTAATTTTTATTATTTTTCTATCTTTTATTAATTAATTAATAATTATTTATTTATTCATTATTATTTTTTTATTTTTGAATTAGGACCCTTTTTTGTAAAAAATAAAAAATAAATAATTAGGATTACGAAGGAGCAAAAATTAGGTGTCTACAATACGCTTTCGCGAAGGGACAAGCATTTAAGTTATGGCTGACTTGTCAAGTTTATTCTTCTCTCCAACGAGTTTAGCTGAGATAATCATACACTACACAAGATGAAATATATCTTTAACCTAGTGGAGGTAAAAAACAAACTATACTTCCATCATGATGAGGAAACTGGTCAATGGATAGGGTAAGGGCATCACTTAGATCATGCGTATGGGGATGAAGGCCAAGGGGGACAACTAGATGTTGACGATTATGACCTTGTCTCGTGAAGTCAAGATCAAGGGGTAGGAGGCCAAGAACAACAATAGGACCTTGAACCTTTCACCATAGAAGAACTATTTCGTCAATTCTAAACAATGATGACTAACCAATAACAAATGATGGGAACCTTCACAGAGATATGAGGAAGTGTATGAAACATAGAAGATCGAGTAACAACTATAGAGAGAGATATTACCAATATCTGAGCCAAACAAAACAAGCAACATAACAAGATATATGAGATGTGGACTTGACAACAAGTGTATTTCAATTGGCGAGGTTTTCAATACTTACCCCTACCCCTTCTGCCTGGTACTAGTGATGGTTAAGTATTGGATTCTCCATTCCCACTATTTGATGAAATTTAAGATTGTTTATTTCTTTATATGTGTTTTCTTACTTTCTTTTTTTTTTTCCTTTTCTTTTCTTGTTTTCTTTGTAGTAAGTAAAGTCATTGTTTATTAATGGAAATTAATTCTCAGTTTGTTAATAGTTAATTGCTTTCCTTAGTCATTCTTTTATATATAAAGTTATATACATAATATAAAATTAGTAAAATCAATATATCATATCTTATTTGAATATTTACGTATATATATCTACAATATGTATGTACCAATTTGCACATATTTTGCACTCACGTATTTATTTCCATATATTTATACAAATTCTTTTAGTATGATTATGTATACATATGTATGTGCTTATATGTACACAAATACACGTATATATATTTTCCCGAATTATACATTTCATAAGTATATATTTGTATGTGCATTTTTTATAAATTTATCCCTACATAGTTCTAACAATATAAGTTAGGGCTGGGAAAAAAGACCACAAATCGCAGATCGAACCGTAAACTAGACCAAACCAAAAGATCGGTTTTATTACGAACCATTTGGTTTATGGTTCAGTTTAGTTATGTATAAATAGTTAGTTTCGGAAAAGTAAGTTGAATCGTATCAAACTGTTTAGAACAGAAACAAACCATTTAGTTAAATAAATAAAAATTTAAGCAATTATTTTGTACTTTTTTACTTTTTTTTTCAATCAATCTTTATAAATTTTATCAAATTTTTCATATTTTATTATTCTTTATCATAATTAAGTATCAGTTATTAAGATTAAGTTAAGTAAATTCCATTTGAAATTTTATATTTATTAGAGATAAAAATATTTAATAAAAATTTGACACAAATGGTTTTAACCATGGATCAAATCAAACCGAACCAGTTTTAATTAGATTCGAAAAATTTTAAGAAATCAAACTATATGATTAGGTTTAACTTATAAAAAAAGTGAACTATTATATTAAGTTTGGCTTGGTAAAATAAGGGGGGAGGGGGGGCGAACTATCCTAAATCGAATTGCGCCCTCCTTTAATATATGTAAGTGTTTTCATTAAGGTATATACATACATATATTTTTCCATGTACACGCGTACGCATTTATACATATATAAATATGTCTACGTATTATATATTAATAAACACATCTATCCATGTACATATTCATACATATATATAATTATATATTCAATGTATATGTTTTTAAATTAATATTTTAATATACAAATTTAAATATCCAATGTATATATTTATACATACGTAAAAATATTTTGAGTAAAAAACTTGTACATGTAATAATTATTTTCTACATTATATTTATTTATTAAATTACTTACTAATCTTGATAAATTATCGTATAAATACATACCAATATGTAAAACACACGCTCTATGTTTAAGGTTGAAAAAATTTAAAATAAATAATATTGTAAATTATGACAAATACCCAAAATAGTAAAAAAAATTATCTTCAACATTTTATTCCTTATTCGAAGCCTAATTATGGGTACGTAGGGGCACGCGGGTCGACACAAGTATAAACAAGTGGAACACGAAGCACGAATACGTGAAATCAAGCATAGGAGCATGATGGGCCTAATATGCAAAAAAGCACGAGCACAGAAAGTACACAAATTTTAGCATGTAGGGGCATACGGACTACCCAATTACCACCCCTAATACTCCTTATCCTATAGTATATTATGAGAATTGTGAAAAGATTTCCTTGCACTCTTGCTTAGTATCTATGTCAACCAAGTTCTCATACTCAAGCAGAGAAAGAAACTCAATGGAGAGAAGCCATGAAGAAGGGCTTTAAAGTACCTAAAGACGATGGAACGTAGATTGTAGAAGACTTGCCACTAAGTAAGAAAGCTATAGGGAGTAAATGGTCTATAAGATCAAGTATAAATCAAATGCCAAGCATGATTGGTGATTCTTGGTAACAGATAGTTTGAGGGAATTGACTACAATGAAACCTTCTCTCTTGTTGCAAAATAGTGACATTTCGTACCTTCTTACTAGTGGTAGTAGCAAAGGGATGGGAACTTCTCCACATGGATGTTCACATCCATTTTTTACATGGGATTTTGAAGAGGAGGATTATGAAGATGCCTCTTGGTTTCATAACTCAATAGTAAGGTAAAGTATGTAGGTTGCAAAAGTTAGTTTATGAATTGCATCAAGTTGCTTAGTGGTAGTTTGCTAAGTTGACAACTACATTGAAGTGGTATAGGTTTTCTCAATTTTATTCTAATTGTTCATTCATTACTTTGAATCAAACTAAGATACAATTGAGTATCTCAATATAGGTTGATGATCTTGTTATTGGAGGGAATAATAGTGTTGTAATTTGCAAGGAATATTTATGTCATTGTTTTCGCATGAAAAAATTAGGTGTACTGAAGCATTTGTTGTGAGTAGAGGTAGTTAGGAATAAAGAGGGTATTTTTCTTTGTCAACACAAATATGCATTGGATATTCTTAGTAAAGTTAGGTTAGTGAGTGCTAGACATTCTAGATGTCTACTAGAACAAAATAATTGCTTGGCAACGCCAGATGGTGCATTATAGTAGGTAGGTTGATATATTAAATCACACTTGACCTGATTTATCCTATGTTGTACATATTTTGGCACAATTTATGTAGCATTAGAGAAAAGAACATAAGGGAGCAACTTTGCTGTGGTCTACTATTTAAAGACTAGTCCTGAGCAAGGAATACTTCTTTAGTAGACTCTGACTTACAAAGGAAAGCACATTGTGATTTAGATAAGGAAAGTTGTCCTTTAACTCAATTATTTCTCACTATTGTTTTGTTTTGTTAAGCAACTTTCCCATTTCTTGGAAGGTTGAGAAACAACGTACAATGTTGAGATCACTAATAAATCAAAATATTAGATCAATGTCTATGACAACATGTGAACTGAAATGGTTGGAAGGTTTATTATGGTCTCTAAGGGTAGCACATTTTGAATTTATGAAGCTATAGATAGTAAAGCATTGTTACATTTTGATTGTTGCAAAATTTCAATACATAACTAATTTTTTACTTCTTTAAGTTTAATATCATTTACCTTTACTAAACTTGTTCTTGATTCCTGACATATTAGACATATTAACAAATTTAGATCATAGATTTGCATGCAAAAACCAACTTAATACTTAGTAATTCTAACTTTCAAGCAGATTAACTCATCAAATGTACTCTTGATCCTAAACTTAATATTATGCAAATGGTTATGATAAATTGCGTAGTACAAAATCACTTAAGCAATTAAGAAATATATCACAAAAACAATAAATAGACTATGAGTAAATAAAAAGTATAAGGATTAGAAAATCAAGTAAGCACATATAGTGGTTTTGCCTTGTGCATTAGTTTACTTTTCTATCCTACAACCAAAGATATGGTTATCCATACTGTATTTCAAATATTTGAAGAAAACTTTTACATAGAAGTTAATAATTCTCATGATCCCACCTTACCTCCAAATCGTAAGTCTATAGAATCTCTCTCTTAAGTTCTCTCAAATAATGTCACACTAATTTTTCAAGAGATTAGTCACTCATTTGAGGATTACAATAAATTTTCTCATGCTTTTACACAATGCTCAACAATAGGAAATTCTCTAGTTATGATCCTTATCTCTTAGATTAGATAAATATTTGTGAGCTTAGCTAAATTGTAATATCACAAAAACTTTGTATAGATCTTTTTCTTACACTTCTCTTTTCTTGTCTCTCTCTTTCTTTTTGGTTTCATTGATCACTTTATTTTTCACCGGTTGTGGATTTGATGTTCAAATGTTCTTAACTTAGTAGTAGAAGTTATGTAGCCATTGTATCTTCAAATTTTAGTGAGCTTCTTGCTTTGCTATTTTTGTTGATATGCTCATTTGTCATGTGATATTTATAGCTTCTTCATATAGTTAGAAAATTTTATTAGTCTATTATATCATATGATTCTAAAATTTTCATAAATATTGCATTTATATTCTTGGGCTTGTCCAAATAAATTACCTAAATATATCTCTACAGTATTAGGTTTTGGTATGTTCTTCTTATAATGTGCTTCTAATATGATCTTATTTATGATATGTCTTTTGTGTTTTTGATAAGTAAATATGTTTTAAGTACTACACTTCTGATAAGTGTTATCTTCTAATCAATTCTTTTCTTTTATTCCTTCATCTTGAAAATAATATAGCCATATCTTGTGCTTCTAATTGATATATATCATTCTTTTCTCTATGTTTGAAGTTTGATAAGCTTTTGATAACAGTAGGTTTTGATTCAACATTCACTATTAATTTTTGTTTCATAGTTTTTCATTCTTTAAGTTAACTTTTCATCTTTTAGTTATTTTATCTTCTTAAGTACATTCTGTAAACCCTAAATATAAGCTAAGTAACTGTAAGATCGAACTTAGTACACAAAATTTAGGGCAATCGGTTAAAGGTTCGATCAAAGTTAAATTATAAATTAAAGCTAAAAATATTAGTAAAAATGACCTCGCAAGTTTAAATTTAAGAAAATAAGTAATAAAATAAGAGAATATAAAATTTTTAAATTTTAAGTATATTGTTTGTTATTTATTAGAAATGCATAAAATGCATTTTAATAACTAACAAATCACTAGAGATAAATTATATATATACTAAAAATCATAGAATGACCTAAATAATATTTAAGAGTATTTACTTATATCTTAAGTATATTTTTATATAGGTAAAAATACAAGAAATTACCTAAATTGCTCGGATTTAGCTAAATATTGTTAAATAATTAAAAAAATTATATAAAATAAAAGAAAAATCAGAAAGGTTGAGAACAATTCAAAATTTAGTCATGGCAGGTCAGGAATCAAGAAACAAATTTTGTCCAATTAGAATTAAGTAACAAAAAAGGTAAATAGGAAGAGATATAGGTCTTAGCTTATTCAAATTAATGCACCATAATTGCTTTATGGCCCTATAAATAGCTAAAAAAATTCAGAAGAATCTTTGGATAGTTAAAAGATTAGGAAAATTGGAGAGCACCAGAAATTGAAAAAAATTAAGGTTTTAGGAAATAATTTCTCAAATCTGTACAATTAGGGCAAGTAGGTCGAACCCACATATCACCACCATCTAGGACCGAATCACCACTACCACCCTACTCCAAACCGACCATTTGGACCAGTTGACTACCCTTAGGCTATCATTGGTAGCCGAAAATCCAAGAGTTAGGTGAATCCTAAATCTCATTTGATTTTGCAAAATTTCTTAAAATGATTAATTCTACCTAGAAAATTATGCGATGAGTTATTTTGAAGTTTTATTGTATGTAGATTTAGGGGAAAATAGTGATTAAGTTTAATCATGTCTATAAATATAAAGTTCTTAAGAAATTGGATAAAACCGAACATGCTTAGAATTACAATAAATAAGCTTAGGAGTGTAATTTGAAGCTCAATTTTTTTTTTGTTTTTAGAATACTTAAGTGATATAAAACAATGCTATAAAGCCATTTTTCTTTTAAATTAATTTTCAATTTTTTAAAGTCAAATTTTTAGCCCTAAAATGATGAGAAAAATGAGTAATTTTGGATTAATTAAGTAATTAAATGATTAATTACTGATTTAGAAGGTAATTAGATATTTGAGGATGTTAATCACTTATGTGGAAACATAATCATAGCATTTAGAGTGTTAATTGCAATTAATATGAGAATTATATAGTAAATGTGAGTAATTTAGTAATATGTGAAATTTGAATTTTAATAAATATAAAATAATAGCTTAAATTGGATAATATAATAATAATATTAGTACATATTAAATTTGGTACAAAAATTAATTTAGATAATTATACAAAAAAATGTAAATTTTTCTCACATTGGGAGTAAACCAGATACACTAATTAGGATTAGAATATACCAAGTTAGACTACTGAATTATGACCTAGTATGATAATAAGATGCTTGAGCTTAATGTGATTAATTTCACATTAAAATTCGAAATGTATTTTAGGTTTACTTATAGTTGAAATCGAAGTAAAACCTGAATTAGAATCGGATTCCAAAACTGAACCCCGAACTAACGTAAGATGAATCGTCAGTAAATGATAGGAATATAAGGAGAATTGAGTTAAATCCTAACTTAGAATATATATCATCTAAGTATAAATACTAAAAAGCGTATTTATATTATAGGACACACGGAGACGAGTCAACTTATGACAAGTGGTTGAGCAACTCAGGATTCTAAGTAAGTTGGGTTTAATGCTTCATTGTTTTTGGAGTACTATTTTAAAGTTCTTGAAGACTTAGGTTTGTATATGATTACGATTGTAAGTAGTCTTATGCATGTGTTTGTGTATCTGATTTCATGCTGAAATCTATGTTATGTTTGATAATTGTTGTGACTAGAGTGGTCTTATGCAATCCTGTAAGGGATCATTAGGACTTTCTAACCATACACCAACACCTTTGAAAAAGATAGTGATGGATAGCAAATTGGTCTTTTTCTCATCCTTAATCTAACTACGTGACAAGAGAGGAAGTCGCTGTAAAGATGAGGGAATTGGTTCGAAGGATAGTCTTAAGAGGAGTAGAGTCTCCATTGCATAAACCTAAGTTTGGTTGTGAGCTGTTACATAACATAAAAACTTCTCAACTCAGATTAGAGCGGGTGAAATTACTTTGATTTCATAATGAAACGAACTACGTTGTGTGATGACACTTATTTATTACATTTCATAAAAATAATTGTTTGATAATAATGATTGTACTTATATACATTCATGAGTCTCTAATTCAGTTTATTAAGTTGTAGTTGTTCATACTCACATAGATTTTTTTTTGTAGATCCTGACTTTTGATATGTGATGCCGTGATACAATTATCCAAAGTTTAGATTTCTTTTGAAGCTACGGGGAGTGAAGATCCATTGGCAAAAGATCAAGTCTTATTTAGAGTCTTGCTAGTATCCTTATGATAAAGAACTCATATATGATATGTGCATTAGTTAATTGTTGTATTTTGTAAGATCTCTTGGGAATGCTACAATAATGTGGATGTAATTATATATATATATATGACTTTATTTTACTTTTACTATAAATTTTAGCTAAAAATCTTATTCGAACTGTTTACTTTAAAGTGATGAGTCGTCGACGCCTTATGTATATCGTATCTATGATAGGTACTATGAGATCAGTTCCTATTATAGGTTGGTTTACTTGGCAGGACCGTTGTGACTCTATGACTTCAAGGCATAACACCATCAAGAATATAATTATATGCTATACACACTACATAATTTGATTACCAATAACAAAATACCTTTCGTTAATTTCTATATATATTTTGTTATCATAAAAATACATTAGATTTAGAGTTTATCATAAAAAAATCACTTCATTTGGATTCTTGTACTAATAAAACTTATATTTTTGAGATGCTCGAGTGACTAAACTCTAGGATGGGAAAATTAAATGTTATGGCACATAATATTAGTCATGAACTTACATACATTAATCAACATTTTTTTTTATAAATTAGGAATTCCTAAATTTCCTATTAAGTAGGAGAAACATATCACAATCTAAGTCTCACATATTATCCAAGAAAGTAATGTAGTGTTTGATATCCCTAAAATGGAACCATATCATAAAAACACTTGAGATAGTGCACCTAAGGAATTAGAGGAAGAAGCTTATAGATCATTTAATTTTGTTCTAGATGAGAATCTTGTTAAGGAACTAATTGTCGAAGTTTGCGAAACTTTTGATAATTTTCTTGAGAAAACCAGTGAGATTATTCATTTTCCATCTGTATCTTACTCTTTAAGCCACGTTGAGTCCATTGTCGCTCAAATTCAAAAAACTTCTATGAAAATTGAAAAGAAAATTAATTTAATCAATGAATTATGTAAGTTTGCTATAGAAATTCATTATAGGGATTAGAAATATCTAGAGGAAAACACAATGACTTTGAACAAACAAGTAGAAGCGATTATTAGTATTGTTAAAGATTGGAACAAGAACATTAGAGTAAACAAACACCGAATTTGCAACTATTTATTGAAGCTAAGAATTTTTGTGCCGACAAAATTGATGGGAAACATGAAGATCTATTTGGTGATGATTTCAAGATTGGTTTTTACAAATTTTTGTTTGATCTAAGAGGATTCATAAGAAATCATAGAGATTTGAGGATGAATCTTTTTAAGAGAGGAGGGATGGTGTGGATCAAGAAGGAGCAAATATAGGATGGTAACATCTCTTATATGGATTTTATTTTATGTTGTTTAAGTTAGATATGATAGTATTATCTTTTTATTTGATTAGGTGTAGCTTCTTCTTCTTCTTTTTTTAAATGATAAGTATCTTATTTTTAAGATATAAAATATTTTATTTTCTAGATTTATTAAAATTCAATTACTTTGAATATTAGATATTATTATACTTACAAATAGGTAAAGCTTATAATTCATAGAGAAGAGAGTAACTTGATATTGAATAAATAAATTATTTTCTCAAGATTGGTGTAATATCTTTCTTCTGTACTAATGATGTGAGGCTATCTTTTTTTTCTCATCGAAGGCCATCAAAATTTCATCGTGTGACATGAGGCCAAACAAATTATTAATAATGTGAGGCTATTATTTAAATCTAATGTATGAGACTACTTGATAAATCCTTTTAGGTTCAATGTTTTTTTCATTAAAAAAGACATATTTTATTTATTTTGTAGTGATTTATTAGCTTTCTTATAATATTTATTTTTGTATTGTGTTTTCTTAGTATTTTCGAGTTTTGCATTGTGTTATTATATTTTGTTTCCATTATCCTACATGATGTGCACTCACATGTAAAATGGCCTATTAATCGTGATGATTATATATCACTTTTGCAAGTTTGTTATTTCTTTCCAATCGGCCGTGGCCATAGTGGACCAAAAGGTGGAGTATGGTTGGATTCAATTAAAAGCAAAACTTTGAAGGATACGTTGGAGGTCCAATTCGTAACCAAAACTCCTTGAGAAAAGTTCAGTTTAACAAGTATCATTTTGAGTTTTGACGGCTCACATGCTTTATTTACATCCACTTATATTAGACACACGAAGATATTATGTATATGATGATTTCCAATCGATCAGCATTATTAATATACTTTATGCTTGTGAGCTAGAGAGCTTTGATATTTTGACCTTAATATCATAGCTAAGGGTTTGATGCTCATCCCTAAAACATAATATATGATATTTTTATAGATTATTTTATACAGCACCCTTTCCTCAAAAAATAGATTGAATGGCGTTGTTGCTTCTTTTTATTTTATTGAAAGGGAAGATGTTGTCGTGTTTAGATTAATATTGTGAGCATGATGTATATATGTGGAGTCACCTTTGGAATGGCGACTTTGATTTCGATCGGCCGACATTATTAATTCTTGGCCCTATTTCGAATGGAAAAAGGAAAAGGCTACCATGCGAATCTGACTAAGGCGTTTCAAAGTAGCACCATGCGGCCAACATGAAGTGACCAAAGGGTCAAACCGCAAAAGTTCTGTAGAGTACGGCGTTTCATTGACTATATTTTACATCCAACAAGCAACTTTAATATATATCGATCAGTAAATCTGACTAAGGCGTCTCCACGTATATATATACTCCTGACAATATTATTATATATATTTTGGCACAAGGAAATATCCTCGATCCAATTTTATGCTAAGCTTTACTAGATTGATGAAATGAACAAACTGACTAGGAGCTTTACAAAATGCTATTTACTTGACGATGAAATTTAGTGAATACGACACGACCATCTATATATCTCCTATCATACAGTACAGGGAGATAAACAGTCCCTAAATTGAGAAAATGTCAAAGGTTCACAGTATTGCATTTATTCATCAGTTGTCTTTGTCTCCTACTGAATCTCAGCCCTATCTATACCCAAAAAAATTATATACGTTCACGCACAACCGTCAACCAGCCATCGTCTACAATTAATCGATTGTTCTTTCTTTACCAACTAAAATCTAAAGAGTTGGTTGTCTTACATTTATTCCAATATACATATATATCTGCCATAGAAGAGAAGGCAATCCACGTAATTAAAGATGAAGAGAAGATGTCCATATATGTTGCGTCATTCCTCTCTAATTCCTTTAATTGATTTCTGTTGACACACCAGGGAATTATTGAACTCAGTAAAAGAGCTTACGTAGATATGCGTGAATGGTTGGTTCATGGATCAGCATGTGGTTCTCTTGGCGAAGACAGATATTAGAAGACACGTTAACTCAATAAATTTCATTGGTCATTAGGCTTATTAATTAATACATGTTTTTGCCTCCTCTGCTCACCCAACACCAACATATTAGTGCAATTAGGAAAACCATGCAACTCCTTACAGACGGATTCAAGATGTTATTGTTTTACGTGAAGTTTGATTGGCGGAATGAAATAAAGTAGATATAAAATAGTAAATCGAACAGAAAAGTAAATATCCATTAAAGGTGGGACAAAAAAACTGGTAAAATTATGAAGCAAATTGAATCATACAAAATCAATTCGAAGATTACATTTTTTTCTACTATTGTTCGATTTAGGGTTCAACTTAAATGGAGCATACTAAACTGATTAGCTCTAATCGTCCTGAATCAAACCTGTTCCATTTGTAAGAGTATAATCACACTTGTCCAGTGAAGATAAGCCTGTCATCTTTATAAAGAATCTTACGTGTAATGGAAATTACGCAACTCTATTGAAAGTACGTAATAAAAGTTCAATAACATGTGGCTTTTGCCTAATCGCCTATGAAGTCACTTTCGAGACATTAGTATGGACAATTGACAATCAAATCGTATGAAAATCTTTCTTGTGTGGACACACGTATTCGAGTAGTCATTCGTGTGTTGTTTTGTTGTTTACACGACACGACAGTGTAATTGGCTTATGCATGACGACTGACAGTTCCATTATGAAAGGGAACTTAAATTTCTACATCTGGAAATTTCCAAATAATTTGCAAAAGTTTTTATGTGACTATGGCTTAATATAATTCGAACAGTCGACTGATTAGATGAAATCATTTCATTTTATTTAAAACAATTTAGGGACTGAATGGTATAATTTGATTTGAGGATTTAAAGGATATACAATTTAAATTAACTAGGGAATGAATTGTTCTAAATTAAACTATACTCACTCTTAATAGTTATTATTTATGGGATAAGTACATATTCAATTCTTAACCATTGATGCTTTTTCTACTTAGTCACCAACCTCTATTTTTTTTTTTTAAATTTCAATTCTTAACTTTTTCAATTTTTGTTAAAAAAGTCCTATTAGAGAAATGGATGGAAAGTATAATAGATCTAAGAGAAAGACTTATTAGACAAAGAAAAAAAAAAGTTAAATATTGAAATAGAAAAAAGATTGAGGACTAAAAGAGGAAAAAAATGGCAAAGATTGAGGATTGAATGTGTACTTTTCCTTTTCTTCAAATTTCAAAAGCTACAATACTTTTAAAGCACATGACTATTGAAACGAATCATTGTATTAAGTTTCGAATAGTTATAAACTCATCTATGGCAACTATTTTAAAGAATCATAACTTAATTAATCAAAATATTACACTTGTTCAACTTAAATTAGCAAAGGTCAAGTTCTATAAAAATTTGCTGAAATTTCTCCACATGCATTGAAGAAACATCCTTAATGCTTTTTCTTTAATAGCCCATCATTTTTTAATCACATCATCACTACATTCAAATCTTTCCCAATTATATCAATTCTAATATTTTCTCTCTCCCATTTGGCATTGATATGGTTAAATCTAACTCAAAAAAGATTTAAACCCATTTCAAATTTTGAGAAAATTAAAACCCAGTTGATTTCCTATATGTTTTAAGATATTTTTATTTCTTTCAACTTTTGTAAGGATTCAAAGAATCCAAAGATTACTGCATAATGTGCCATGAAAGAAACAGAGTTCTAAGGGAGTTTATGCAATAAGAAGATGAAGTGTATAGAAAGTGTGTTATCACTATTAACAAAACTTGAACGACTTATAGATACTGTTGGATATCAACTAACTAACTGGCTAACTTCCAATAATATATAGACACTTAGACTCAATTATATACATGACACATGTATAATAAATAAGATGATGTGTATTCTTCATAGCCCCCCCTCAAGTTAGACCAGAGACAAGGGCTAACTTAGAGCAAAAGTAGTGAAATTGTTGTTCAATGATAGCTTTGGTCAACAAACCAGCTAGTTGTGCAGCAAAAGCGTTATGAAGCAAACAAAGGAAACCAAATTGTATATGGTCTCTCACGAAGTACACATCTATATCTATGTGTTTCGTGTGTCCATGTAAAGAAGGATTTGTAGCAATCAAAATGGTTGATTTGTTTTCACAAAAGAATGGAATAGGACGAACAACATGTGCAACAAGATCCTCCAAGACATAAGAAATCCATAGAGGATTATAACAACATGTATAGCAAGATCCTAACACCACCACATCATTCAACATATCTAGAATGAATTTTCTTTGATTAATATATATTCCTTCAACTGTCGGACAAAGTTCGAGTCCAAGAAAGAATCTAGTAAGTCCTAGATCCTTAATAGTGAATGCTTAATCAAGTTTGACTTTGATATTTGCAATAAAAGCTTGATTTGAACCTGTAATCAGCATGTCATCTACATAAAGGAGTATAACAATAAAACCATCAACACCTTAATGAGTGAAGAGTGAATAATCATGTTGGATTACACAAAACCATGAATCAAAAGAAATTTAGAAATTTCTAAGTTTTACTATCTACTAGCTTGCTTTAACCTATACAAGATTTCTTAAGTTTACAAATTTAATTTGGCAATGCTTTATCATACCCTTTCGGAGAAAACATATGTATTTCCTCATCTAGACAACCGTACAAGAAAGCATTATTGACATCTATTTGATAAATAAGCCACTTATAAGTTATAGCTACTACAATAACAATCTTAACACTTCTTAATTTAGTAATCAAAGAAAAAGTTTCATGATAATCCACCCCTTTTTTAGTAAACACTTTAACTACTAAATGCGCCTTATATCTCTCAACTGTACCATTTGGTCTATACTTAACTTTATAGACCTACTTATACCCTATTGCATGCTTTCCCTTAGGCAAAGATGTCAATTCCCAAGTTTCATTGCATTCCAATGCAACAAGTTCTTTTTCCATTACCTCTAGCCATTCCCTATGCGTAGTAGCTTCTAAATATCTATGTGGTTCTCATGTAGTCAAAACATTAGCCAATGAAGAAACATAGTTTATGGGTAAATGTTTAAATGAATGTTTGTCAAACAAGGGGTACAGGCAATGAGATGAAATATTAGGTTTAGGTGTACTAAAATTTATCAACAGATGTTGTAAGATTTGTAGTAGATGATTAAGAATTAGCAACAACACCACTAATTTTAGTAACAAAGTCATTAAGCCATTGAGGACTCCTTTTAACTCGAGTGAAGTGCCTTAGAGCATGTTTTGTACTAGATGACGCATTACCAAGAACTATTCTATCTGACCCTTGTGAGGATTGATTAGTAAAGGATTGATCTCCAAAGGCATGATGCTGTTTAGTATATGATTGGATAGGAGAATGTATTGACTTAAGAAAAACATATGATTTGGAAGATAACTCATAATGATTTTGACTAAAAAGATACTTAGAAGGATGTGTTTTTCAAAAAGGAATATATCCTTATAGAAAATAACATCACAAGAAACAAGCATTTGATGTCGTGACAAATAAAAAACTTTCCATCCTTTTTTTCCTTATGTATGGCCCAACAAGATGCACTTCATACCCATTCATTCAAACTTATCCTTATGACAAGTTTAACAACCAATATAGCATAAACACTTCATCACTCTTAAATAATCATAAGAAGGTGTTTTGTTGTATAAGACTTCATAACGTTTTTTTCATTTCAAACTCTCTATAGGAAGCTTATTGATCAAATGAGTAAGAGTAAGAATGTACTCTCCCCAGATTTTTTTTTTTTTTTAGCAAATTTGCAATCAACCTTAATGCTTGGACAACATCCAATAGATGTCTATGTTTCCTTTCAACAACACCATTTTATTGGGGGTTATAAACTACAATGCAATGATGAGTTATGCTTAATTGATGAAATAAGGATTTACACATCATGGATACAAACTTTGTTCCATTGTCAGTTCGCACTATCCTTAGTACTATTGAAATTTGATTTTTCACAAAGGAAACTAATTAAGAAAGAATAGTAGGCACTTGACATTTACATTGCATGAGATAAATCCAAGTTGATCTACAAAAATCACGACTATTATCAAGAAGTATTTTTCACTAGAAATAGACTCAATACTATAAGGACCCCAAGTATTAATGTGAAGCAACTGAATTAACACTTATGGGGAAGGACAATTTATGAAACTTAGCTTGATGACATATATCACAAATGAAATCTTTGAAAGTAAACTGTTTACAACAAGATATATGTTGGAGTTTGGAAACAAATGGATGACCCATTCTAGCATGTAACAAATGAAGAGTTACACTATTAGAAACATTGTCTTCAAGAAATTGAAGACTAGAACTACAAAACAACTCTTTATTTTTGTCTACTAAATGACCAGATTTTGCAGTAGAAGGAACTTCTTTAGCTTGAAGAATACAAAGTCTAGCGAATGCTCTTACTGCTGCTAAAAAACTGTTACTCATCAGGTCTTGAAAATTACATTTGGTCTTATCAAATATGGTAAGCAAATTGTAGTATTTAGCAAGTTTTTGAACAAACAAGAAGCTATAAGAGAATTGTGGTACTAATATAATAGCATGTATGGATAAATTTTGATTCAAAATAACATATCCTCCATGTGGAACAAGCAATTGTCTTCCACCATGTAATTTAATTGTAATAGGCTTAGGTAAAGGTTTTATATTAGAAAAAATGGATAGGAACGAACTTATGTGATCTGTGGCTTTAGTGTCTCTATAGATAGACTCAAGCATGCTACCATCCATTGTTGCCTTATTGCTTGTCTTAGAATAAGAGATTTCATTTCTAAAGGGAGTTTCATAGACTTTTAGTATTGAAGTACGACACAGTGATGCAGAAACCTTACTTCCAAAATTCCTACCTTTAAAAGCCTTCTTCCCTTTATACCACTTTAGGTATCCTATTAACTAGAAACATGAATTAGTAGTGTGTCCCTTGTTTTTATAGTGCTTGCAATAAGCTCTACTAATCTATCCTCACCCCTTACTTTTATCAATAATCAAACATTTTCCAACACCATCTCGATTAGCCATATTAACAAAAGCATCAATGTCTAGTGAGAAAACCGAAACCACTTCTTTTTGTTTCTTGACTTCTTGTAACAAATAAAACACCTTATTGACATTAAGCAAGGGATTATGGATAATATCTAGTTTCTTACACTTTTAAACAAATCATTCAAATCCATAAGCAATTGTATCAACCTATTTTGTGATACAAATTTAACAATCCTATTCTTCAAGTTGCAATCACAAGGTCTCTCATAAACACATTCACAAAAAGGATAAGTATTAATTACTTGCAATTTGTCCTATAACTTCTTCATCCTATTATAGTACTCCCTTATAGACAAATTCCCCTGCTTTACATTACAAATTTCAAATTGAATTTGAAATGCTAGTGGACCACTCACAATCCCATATCTTTCACTAATTTCATTCCACAACTCATAAGCTAATTGTATATATCAAAACCTTTTAGATAAATCACTATGCATGGATTTTAGTAACCAACAACGAACCATAAAATCACATCTCATCCATTTTACAAGATTAGAAGAATTTTCCACAAGTCATTTTTTAGAACCATCAATGAAATCGAGTTTTAATTTTGCGCTTAAAGCCATCCTTATAGCCCTAACTACACTAAATAATTTGTTCCATCAAAAACTACATTTCCTATACACATTCCTAGACTATTTGATCCACTCAAGATTGGTAGATCACTAATTGAAGGATCAACTATTGAACTCATGATGGAAGGGTCATGCAGCTACAATGTGCTCAATAGAAATCCAAAAGAAACTAGCAAAAGGAAACTTTTATAGAATACTTGGTTAATTTGCTTTAATACCATGCAAGGATTTAAAGATTCCAAAGATTACTGCATTATGCATCATGAAAGAAACAAAGTTCTAAGAGAGTTTATCCAACGAGAAGATGAAGGTATAGAAAGTGTGTTATCATTATTAATAGAACTTAAAAAGCTTATATATACAATTGGATATCAACTAACTAACTTGCTAACTTCCAATAATATAAAGACACCTGAACTCAATTATATACATGACACGTGTATAATAAATAAGATGATATGTATTCTTCACAACTTCATTTTATATAATATGGAAATCTATCTAGCAAAGGGGTGGAAAAAATGGAGGAGAAAAGTATAGATTCGAGCCTCGATTTATGACACTTTTTCTATTTAGCACTTTTTCAATTTTTTTCAAGACCTATTATATTTTCCATTCATTTCACTAATGGAAGGACTTGTTTGGAAAAAAATAAAAAAACAATAATAGTGTTAAGGATTGAAATAGAAAAAATATAAAGAACGAGGATTGAATTAAAAAATAATAATAATAAAGGTTAAGGAATGAATTTATACATTTCCCATTATTATTTTATCTAACTCATTAATCTTACTTAAGATGATAGAAATAAAGTATTGGGATTAATATTAATATTATAAAAATACCTTTGCCGTTTCAGAAACCTTAGCCCCCAACCCTTTCCAAACTCTAGCCTAACCACCACCTATAAGAGATTATAATTTCTTATTTGATAACATGAGTTCCTTACAATAGATATTCTGCAAACAAAATATATAATAACCTATTGAGAAGATATTTTACTATACTCTTGTGAAATTTACCGAATTTATGGCTTGTTTTTTTTTTTTGGTTGGGTACGGAAACACATTGACGATCAAAATTCCATTTGAGGAAAATATAACATCACATAACATTATATATTTTGACCACACCACATACTTGAACGGAAACATCACATAATTAAGAAATGATTGAAATGTACTTGATTAATATTTCATTAATACAAGAGAAGCGACCTCAACAAAATGAATGAAAACCAACATTATTTCTAAGGTTTATGGTGTTGGGTATAGATATAATCGGTGTGGGCGGCGAGTGTCCTCCTCTCCAAGCACTCGTCTTCATCTATTCCATGGCAACTCTCTGTTGTTGTTATGAACTCCAACTCCTCTCTATCACCATCCACATCCTACGTCCCCGGGCCCAGGAACAAAAGAAACAAACAAAAGACACCCAATGAGCAAACTGCTATAATTATTGATGAGACATGCGTGGAAAATATTTATATTCTGTTTTTTCCTTTTCTGCAAGTAAATTAAGAAATCTTAAAAGACTCCAAAAAGAACGACCCCATGTTTTCGTAAAATAATGGTCGTGTTGGAAACTAATGCAAGTATGACCATACGATGAGCAGCCTGATCTGTAGATAATTAAGAGCAATGAATTCATTAAAGATGGTATAAATAGTAAAGATAATTAAACTTACATCATGAAGATGTGTTTTGATGACGTGATTATTATTTGGTTGATAAGGGAATATTCGTGAGGCACTGGCATACTGGGGGGCTTTGGTTGAGCAGACAAGTACGAGGAGAAGGACCAAAGCCATCATCTTTGCCATTTTTCTGGAAAGCTTTAAAGGATGGCTTTTTTTTTTTTGGTTCAGATTAATATCGAACAGCCTTCCAATCCAACTTGTGTAGGCGTGTATTTATAGGACAGAGCCAGTGGCACACATGAATCCTTTTGTAAGTGATGGGGAAATATATATATATATATTATTTATTCAAATTATATACATATATATTAATACTTTTTTTTTTAATCAATTAATACAATACATGTTGGACAGGACAACGAGGAAAAGCTACAAACCGAAATTAGGAAGAGAAAGAGACTTGCCGAAATAAGGCAATAGCATTGGTATTTATCGCATTTATAATATTAGAAAGTCGTAACCCACTTTGATTAGAGAGAGAGAGAATTTGTGGTTTGATTGTAATAATGAAAAAGGAGGTAGGGAAGAATACAATTAATACACCAATAACAACCTAAAGTCAACACTATACATCACGTGCATGTATATGTGCGTACTCATCTGTTATATGTGGAATTATTATTTTATTTGTTCGTTAAGACTCCAAGATCACACGTTTCACCATAATAATCTTGCACAAGCATAATACATATCCACGATACATAACTATTCTATTTAGTGGATAATGAATCAGCCCTTTTCTAACGACCTCAAAAGCTATTAATAAAAATGATATATATATATATATATATATATATATAATACATCCGTAATATGGGTACTTTAAAAATACATAACAAAAATAAATTATATATCCATTCGAATACTTTACCAAAGTCAATCCTTCCCTCTTAGATACTACTATTCCTGGGTAGAAAAGTTGAGAAACTCAGGAGATTTTTTCTTCTTTGTTCCGCCAGAATTTTCCTTACTGGTGGCAGCAACGTCTTTTTTGTATTAAAGACGACAGCTGGATGATATATAGACAGCACTCTATAATAATTAAGGATTTTTCTCTTTCATGATAAGTACATTGTGGGATTCTAAAGGGATGACTAGAGTTTTTTATCGTGTTATCTTGATGATAAAATCCATCGTGTGGCCCAAAACATAGATATGCAAGTCAAGGCCATAAAGAACCCCCTTTAACCCAAGAAATGATAAACCAATCTCCACTGATTAATCTCAGTTGATCTCTGAAAACTACATGACATAAATATTGGTACAATCAGACATTTGGTTATGCCCAACATCTAAAACTATTTCTTTATGCTTCAAAATTATATTTTTATTTTTTTTATATGTGATTTGTTAGGTTTTGGAATTCATTAGCAATAAGTATTATTAAACTAACACTCCATTTAAATTTATCAGGTTTTAATTTTATTTCAATTACTCTAAGCTCATCAAATTTATTCAAGATTGATGTCTAGCAATGTATTAGTAGTGCAATCGTACAAGAATATAAGAGATGATTATTTGAGACAATTTGTCCCCGTTGATTTGATTTGGGTGAAGAAGACTTGGATCATACTTTTAAGAAATATGTCTTGCCTATATCCATCAAAACTGGGAGAGAAATAAGGGTTTTAAAATAGATAAGAGAGGAAGATTATTGAATTAGATTAAAATAGATTGTACAATTTAGAAAATCTTACTCAAAAGAAATCCACTCCCCAAATGCTCTCTTTTGGATAATTTGGAAAGATAGAAATTATAAGCTCTTCAATAGAACCTTAGCACCCCTATTCTTATTTTGAACAAATAAGAGCTAAAGCAAGGAAATTCTAGGCTATCATGAGGTATAAGAATAATTTAGATTAAAGTAAAATAGGGTTATGCTCCATTCCATTAGGAATTATTGAAGCCGGTAAGTAAATTAAGTATGAATGGATTAGTTAGTAATCCAATATTTAAGTTATGCCATAGTTAGGGTAGCGATCAAGGATGAATTAGGTTGGTTGGATTATGCGCTTCAGTAGGAAATTAGGGATGCTTGATATTTTAATGACCAAATTGTGAGGACTATAATGGGGCTTAGAGTACTTCATCAAAGTAAGTTAAACTAGCCTACTTGATTGTAGTTAAATCACTATTACAAATTATATCAACTATAAAAATAAGCTTACTAACATTTAAATGGCTTGCAAGGTAAGAGGGTAAGAATGAGGATGCTAAAAGATCTTAAACTTGATCTGATTCACAAGAGTTGAACATGATGGCTAATTAGATGGGAAATGGAAGTAGGATGCAACAACAAGATGAAAAGTTTGTCATTTATATTTTTTTTCTTTTTTAGAATTTTAGAAATGTTTGGTTTTATTCTCATTTCCTCATTATGTTTGGTTTTAGTTATAGAAAAATTATTCTAAACTATAATATATGAGTAAAATGGAGTCACTAGAATATTCTTTCAACTATTTGGGAATTTCATTTTTTTTAAAACACATACAATTTTTGCTTTTGTATACAATTGATGGTTTGATACACTTAGGTAAGAAAATCACTAATTTAAGGAGGGTTATTCATGATAGAAAAATGCAAATTTGAACCAATTGGATCCGTAGAGATCTAATTTAGCTCTGGTGGCATAGAAGTGTATGTAGTTGGTTCAATCTGAGCATGTCAATTGGATTCTTAGTACATGTAACACAAGCTGGGTCTTCAATGGTGGAACTCTTGCAGTTGGCTTGTAGTTCGATTATGTGGTGACTATACATTGGGGCTTCAAATTGGTTTCAATGCCGATGTCGATCACATATTCTAAGTGATTCTTGATAGGTGTTCCTCTTCATTGATAATATTTGTTGATATGTTACTAATGTTATTGATGCTAATATGTATATTATTTATGTTATTACGTAGGTTTTGATTGAAATTTCAAATAAAATCTAAATAGCATTTTAAAAATTTTAAGATGCATCACACTTTCACCTACCTGCAACATTTCCCTAACATCTAAAAGTTAGATGTTATATGATAGTAGTGCATTTCACCTCAAGCTCTCAAGTCTATGCTTTGTCCATGGCCTACTCATGAAAAGACTAATGATAAGCATAAGCAAATATGGTAACTAGATCATATCCAATCATCCTTAAACAACTAAATTTAAGATATGGATAGATTTGTAGGTGATGATTTACCATGTATATCATTCATTCCTAGTCCTACAAAAAATAATTGAAGACCTTAAGGTAAGAGGATTAACAGTTTTAGTCTCCCCTCTATTCCTTATTATTTGATTGCCCGTGATTTTGACTGCTTTACTAACTTAAGCTTCAAAGTGTGGTGACCCCGATAGTTCACTTTTGGTACTTGTACAGGTCTAATTCTTCATCATCAATCCATCTATAGGCCTAAATTCTTATTGTTGGAAATTCACCATCAACATTATATTTATGCATATTGATGTTCAAACACATTGATCAATCGCTAGTTAATCCATTTTGTGCAGTTAATCCAATATTTACTCAACAACCTATGCCTTTCCATCATTAGGCCTCCTTATGCTTGAATCTAGATTCTTGACACTAATTTTACATGCCATTATAATTAATTGACTTCTAATTTCCACTGATTACCTTACATGTTGAAAGCCAAGATATCTATGAATACTTGATCACTTGCTTTGTAGGCAAGGTAGATAAAAGAGTTTTCAATTGAAAAACCAAATAAATAAATAAAGGAAAGAGAGAATTTTAATGAAACATTTTTTAAATTACTTTTATTGATGCAATGTAGAGATAAAGGTATAACAAGTGCATGTATTTTTAGAATTCGAGTAATTTAGTGCATGAACTTAATTTAGTGTTTATTCTTGGTGGAAAATAGCACACCAAGTACCCGTATAAAGCACTAAATTATCAAAGAATGAAAGTTTAGGTACTAAATTGCTTAAATCCTAAACCATAGATACTTATTGTATCTTTATTCCATACAATACAAATACAAGAAGGCAAAAAGCAGCACACAAGAAGTGCTAATTTACAATAAGCTTCATATGTCAATGGTAAGTCAGTGAAGTGAAGCGAAATTATGCTGTTGTATCGGGGCTTATGAATTTCTTAAACTGCTTCTAAACTCTTCCTCGTTTATTACAAATGCTGAACCGGGTGTGCAACATGGATTTGGATTTCTCCATTACCGACTCTCCATTATTGGCTGTCCATTAATCCTATATAGATACTATTATATATAATTAATGGTGGAAATCATAAGGAAGAAAATGATGTCATAATATTATAACAAAAATACTAAAAAAAAAACTAAGCAATTTCAACCTATCATTTATAAATTGATATATAAAGTAAAAGGATATAAATGGATAAAAGATTCATTTTATCATATGCATATAATATGGTAGATGGAAAACAACACATGAATAAAATTATTGGATAGATGAGATACATAATTAAATTTTACTTTGTTACGGTACTAATTTAAACTAACTAGTTACAAGATGGTAAGGTTAATTATGCTATCTAGCCAAACGGTGAGGTGGGGAAGGTTGAGTACAGATAAAATCAAGATGAGCAGTGAGCGCCCTCCTCTGCAAGCACTTGTCTTCATCAACCCCATAGCATTCCTCCTGAGCTGTTAACTCTGTATATTCACCACCAATATTCTATGCCCCAAGAAACAAACCAGAAGAACATCAAAATCGTAACATCTCTGTTAATCGTATACAAAAATAAGACATTGAAGGCTCTATGAACCTCAATAAAAAGGGGAAAATATACAGAAACTGAAACATGGCAAATGGTAGCAAATAAGTACTTAAATTAATGAACAGTTATGGATGAAATATTATTATGAAGAATTAAAATGGAGTTTAGGGGTTGAGTCTATTTCCACAATCGTTAATGGAGGGACAAACAGACAAAATGTTTTGTGAAAAGTCAAACATAATCTGACGCTCAACCATCGTAATAGGTTCTGGTCATATCGGACATAAAATAAGTTAGAAACATTGTAACTAATAATACTAAATGCGAGGAAATTAACTCACATGAAGTTGGGTTTTGATGTGATTAGTTTCTGGGGGAACCGATCTCGTGGCTTGGGTTATCGTCAAGTACAAAAGCAAAGAAAGCAAGATCAAAGCGGGGACTTTGCCATTTTTCTAACTTTTCAACATCAATAGGTGGCGACGCACTTTGCTTATATAGGGTAGACGCAGGAGGAATATTAATATGGGTGAAAAGGGAAATCTTGTGGCTAACAATAATTCCATTTATGGGATAAAGAAAAACGATAAAAACAAAAGAAACTGAGAACAGAAAAGGAAACAATAGCGGAGGAAAAATTAAGGAATAGAAACAAATTTAGTTTAAAAGTTTTGATTTTCTATATTTATAGTATTAAAGTTAACGACGCTCTTTTAATATTTTATTATTTCATTTTATTTGAGTTTTACCAAATAACCCCAATATACTTAATAGTTATTAATAAACATATTATGGTTATTACAATGAAAAAACTCTGTATGCTGAAAATGATATTGAACCTATAAATTCTAAACCAAAAATGGTATATAAACTAAAAATCTTCTATTAAAATGGCTACTTTTAATTATAACTCTAATATCTATAAATCTTAATAATTCTTTAATCAATCTTCAATCATTGCGATATCCATAAGCCTTATTACTTCATGATTAAATTTTTTCCCTAAACTTTAGCATAAGAAAAAACTATGTACTTATTTCTTAAATGGTTTATTTGATTCTTTAAAACATTTGCAAAAAAAAAAGAAAAAAAAAAACTATATACTTTTTTCACAAATGGTCACCATAAAAAGTGACTGATAATTAAATTTTTCTATTATTTATTCAGTGATATGTTCAATTGTGCTCATTAAGAGTGAGTAGATAACCCTATCATGCAGGTACTGATTTGGACCTAGCTAAATTGGATAAATTCTAGATGATAATAAAAAGCACACTGTAAGTTCAGGGTAATAATTTTTTAGAACGTGTTCTCATAAGGTAGGATGCAAATAAAAAGCC
Source organism: Lumnitzera racemosa (assembly GCA_024138005.1). Taxonomy (NCBI): domain Eukaryota; kingdom Viridiplantae; phylum Streptophyta; class Magnoliopsida; order Myrtales; family Combretaceae; genus Lumnitzera; species Lumnitzera racemosa. The sequence continues at coordinate 103,482,971 of JAMXBC010000008.1, read as the reverse complement.
AAGTACCTTGGATCCATGCTAGAACCTGTACTTTGAAGGATATAAGGTACAAGTTTTAGGATCCCTACCCTATAATGATAATTAAATAAAATTAATAAATAAATGATACCATCTCATTAAAATAAAGCAAAGCTCAATCTATCATGAACGCTAAACTAAACACTCATTAGTCTCTTCCATTTTATCTTTCTTCTTTAGTTTTTATTTTATTGCCATTTTCTTTTTACTCATTTTTTCTTTACTTAATCCATTATCTAGCAAAGTTCAAAATAAAGGAATCTAGGTTCTTAGTTTCTACTTATAGCACCACCTACAAGTTACAAAATATGTTCATTACTTGTTTTTTTTCTAGTGGAATAGTTTATTTATTTTATATTTGACAAAAGATTCGATATTATAATAGAGTGAAATCTGATTTTCTTAAAATATAAGGAGATTATTTTACTGATGCATGGACTTTGAGGAAGAAAAATGTTTTAGTTTAAATTTATGTTTTGTTCCGTTTTCCATGTTATATCTTTATTTTCTCATGGTTAATTATGTGATCATATATTATCATCACATTCATAGTTATTAAATTATATAATCTCATGAATTTTTTATTCACGTTTTGATAAACTTTATAAATCTCACATTAAGTATGATGTTTACCTCTTTTTTTAATTTTATAAAACAATATGCTTATTTCTTTAAATAACTCTACAATATGATTATTATAAAATAAATATTTTGCTTACATAAAGAATGTTTGGTATAATGCTTTCGTAAATTCATTCATAATAATAATGGTTAAAAAACCATTTAAGGAAAAAAAATTTGTTGAGAATAAATCTCAATAAACTTCATTCGTTATCATCATTTAAAGGGTTTGCTAAATTGAGCAATTTCTTTTGAAAAACAGAAAAAAGGTCAGGTTTGTTTTATGTTTTGAAGAAATAGTAATATTAAAATTTATAAAAGGAAAAAAAAGTACAAATCCTTTATGGTACCATATACCTTATACAATCCATATTATATAGGGTATAGGGTATAATATAGTTCTAGAATGTCACAGGATAGAGTATGGGTTATAAAGTTTCGAAACCTATACTAACGAGGTAAGTTACATGTAGGATTCTATACCCACTCCACCTTATACTTGCTCATCCTTAGTGCTCATTTTATAGATAATTTATAAAATTTTAAGAGAAGAAAAACTATTGATAATTAAATTGCTTATTTATTTATTTAATGATATATTCACTTATGTTTATTTCACAAATAATTTATTTAGTTATTAAAATTTTAGTAGAACGTGAAATTTATTTCATAAATAATCACTATAAAAAATAATTGATAATTGATTGTTCTTTATTTATTAGTAATATATTTAATTGTTGGGTTTTAAACTGGAGATTGGTAGGAGTTTAAAGATGTAATTTTATTTCTTCTTTCAAATTGATAATCAATAAATGGGTTTATGTTATAAATTTGTAGCTTTAGCTACTCTATTTTTTCTTGAAATCATAATTAGTTTTATTTTTCATCAATATAACATCTATTTAAAATTAGTATTGTTTTGGCTTTTGACAATTATGTCACTTTATCTATAATCAATTTGTCTTATATGTTTAAGTATATTTTAACAAACTATTCTCTTATAAAAATATCCAAAAAAATATGCTCTTTTTTTCTCAAATCATACTTTAATTTTTTTTTTATATAAATATAACATTAAAGGAATGTGATTATAGCTATATCACTTTATTATAAAAGACAAACTTATCTTATATATCATGTATACTTTAAAGAATTTCATATACTTTAACGAGTATTTTCAATTTCTTTTGCTTTTTCTTTTTTAATATATTTGCACAATCGCTTAATATATTTATTTTTAATAATTACATCTTACTATGAATAAGATTTCTTAAAATGATATTAAAAAACGATTTGTGACATTTTCCAACTAAAGGAAGGTATATTTTTCTATAAATAAATATAACAATGGATGAAAATTAAGGATGTCATTAAGTAGGTCATTATAAGGTTTTAGACCCATCTGACCTACTAAAAACCTCATAGGATTTGACTCTATAAGATTTTGGAAGTAGTTCTCAAACCCTATAGGGTTTCAAGTCAAGTTTTAGGATCTAAAAAAAATCCAACAGAAAACCTGAACCAAATTAAAAATAAAAATATGATATTAATAATTTAGTATTAAGTGTAAATAATAAAACATAATAATTAATGAAAAAATATCTTGTCTCTTTCATAATTTGTCTTTGAGAAAAAAACATTAGCCTCATCTTTTTCTCTTTCTTACATTTTTTGTGTATCTTTTCTCTTACCTTAACTCTCTTTCTCAATCAACAAGACATATTCTCAATCCCCATCTATCTCCTATTCATTAATCATATATTAATTTAAAATAAACAAAAATTGGTTTAGTATTAAATAATCATACACTATTTGTTTTATTATTTAAAACAATACATACAATATTTGCTTTAATTTTTTGTGTACATTTGCAAATTGATTTTTTTTTTTTTAGTATTAACGAGTTGGGTTAGCTTTTTAATGGGTTTTACCAAATCCTTTATAAGCAGGTTTTGGAAATAGGGTAAAAACCTTATAGGGTACTCTATAGGGTTTTGAGAAGCTTTAGAAGATAGCAGGTCAAGTTCAGATTTTGCAAAACTTGTTCCAAAACCACTCCGGTGGCATCCTTAATGAAAATTTAATAAATATGCACATTTAATATAATAGATAATTTCTATCTCTCTCTCTCTCTCTTTCCCATCTTAGCAATAGGATAAGAGTAAAAGAACCTTTCCTTTCATCACAACATTTCATACCTTCACTGGCTTCCATCTATCTCTATTTATTTTAGAGCTCCATTCAAATTTCTTAAGGTTTATTATTGTTTTATATTCACCTTTATAATTATTCATTTAATATTGAAAATAAAATAAGAAAAAGAAAAGTCAACTATCATTTATCTTTTATAAATGATCTCATTTGCAAATATAAATGGACAGTAAATAATAATAATAAATGTATATGCAACTATTTAAAGAAGGTAAGACATTGTCTATTTTATACTATTAAGATCAAACCCATTTTTTAATATCCAACAACTAATACTTTTGTGTCTTATACTTTTAACATATTCAAAATAACTGTAAAATTTAAAGCTCATGTTTTCCTTTGATTTGCTAGACTATAGAAGAGCATTAATCATTTATTTTTTTAAAGGGAGGGAAATTTTATACAATTTAAAAAAAAGCATACTTTTAAATCAATTTTCCTATACTTCCCCAAACTGACTATTATACTTTTAACACATTTAATACATTTCATTACAGTTGTACAATTTAATTATTGCATTCTTCCTTGATATGTGAGATTACAAAATAGTGTTAATCACTCATTTTTTAAAAGGGAGGGTACTTTTATCACCATATCATGAGTAACAATCGTATAATATTCATTAATCATGTATATTTTTCACATACAGATTATTCGAAATAACGTGCTTTATCCTACGTTGCCATCAAGTAGATCAAATCATTGCTGCTATAACGAGATTCACCGTTGTTTTATCCTTTAAAGCCATCATTAGTAATAATAGTATGTTTTTCATTTGCTACAAATATTCGTATCCATCACCTCCATATTATTGATCATAACATCTTTTATTCCTTGCAAACATTAAGGAGATCGAACCGTTATTGTAGTAAGTTAGAAAAACGTAAAAGAATAAAAACCATTTTAACAAGTCTTTTATTAAAACATTTTGTTTTATTTAGTGAATATTTAGAGAAACAATCTATCATATGGAAAGATTTTGAAACATGAGGTGGTTTTGTTTCTTCTTTCTTTTTTGATTTAATGTCATGCATATGGATTTTTTTTTTTTAATTTGAATTGAGCACTTATCTATATTTTACAATATATTTTTTGTGTTCTTAATATAGAAATTTACAATATATTTTATGTATCTTCAATCTTTGAATGCCTCATGCAATATCTAAATTATGCAAATCCCTTCATTGACCTATATTAATGTCATTACTTAATTGACTAGCGTATGTTAGTAAAGAATAGAAAACAGTATTAATAGTGGATTTTCATATATTTTGTTTAGTAAATACTCATCAAAAGATTCCAATATAAGAGAGGTTTTCCAAATATAAGAATTTCTTTTTCATTTTATTTTATTTTTTTGTGTAGAGCAATGTTACTAGGTGTGTCAATAAGAATCTAGTAAGGGAATACAATTAATATCTTCTAGGTGTATGTATATGCTTAGTGATTTTGGTATAACTTCCTACTATGAGTAGTTTTATAATTATAGTGAGGTATACTCCATATTTCAAATTGATAAAATTATACCTTAAACGTAATGTTAAAAAAAAAGAGATAAAACCATTAAAAGAGTATATATTTATAGGAAAAATGTTATTCTTTATGATGAAAATAGAAATGATGATATTTTCATTTACGATGATATTTTCATTTACGAGTATATAGTGATGTTAAGGTTTGTTACAATTTTCAGTTAGGACATGTTCTATTAGAAAAGTTGCAAGCTACAATAACAATATATTCGTTGCCTCATTTTGATAAAACAAACGTGAAGTTAAATTTATAGCAACAGTCAAGGTTTTCAAACTCACGCTTCTACTTAAAATCGATAGAGGGTTTGTAGGATTGGAAAGTAAAATTAAAATGTTAAAACGTATAAAATAACTTTAAAAAAAGTATAGATATGACTATAGTAGTTATAAGAAACTTAAAATACATAATGGAAATAAATAAACAAAAAATTATTTTCTTTTTCCATAAAAAAATTATTAATTTATAATCCAACATTTACGGAATAAGTATAAGTAGAGCTTAAACAAATATTTGAAATTAAATGTATAGTTTTTCTCATTATCTTTTCTACTGTAGTTGGAACCAAGATGATTTCATCTTATGAATATCGAAAAAGGGAAATAGAGAGAGAGAGAAAAAAGAAAAAAAATGAAATGTGACACGGAAAATGATTTAATGCCTTAATAGTCAATGTAGAAGGTCAATTGTATTTTTCTATTTTTAGCCCATTCAACTCATAAATTTAGAATTAGCAAACTCAGTTAAAAATGTCAGTTTTTATCAAGTTTAATATGTAAAATTGGTTGAAAACGTAGATTTCTATAAGGAAATGTAAGTTTCTACAAGGAAATGTAAGTTTCTACAAGAAAATGATTTTATACATTGAGTTACCTCAAAAAAAAATCTCCTAAAATTGTAAATTCGTATAATAGCATAGATAGAATAGCGATTTTGATAACTATGACAATAATAACTTAAAACCTTTTTTCTTGAATTTCAAAATCTTCTACAATGAAGAGTCAAATATATAATTGAAAGTCTTGGTACGGCAGGTTCACGTAGTTTTAAAATGATCCAAAAATAAGGATATTTTATTATACCTTTTGCAATTTAGGTATTGAAGAAAATGACTCTATTTAGCAAAAAGATTAGAACATTAAGGAAGATTTCTAGAAAATCATTATGAAAATAGAATCTTGAAAATGTGAATCTGAGTGTATAGTCATCTCTATTTTGTTAATTCTAATTAGAATCATGTTTGTGTGTAAACTATGTAATTGTTTTATTTACAAAACTATATAATCACATGGTCGATAACCACTCTTAATTGGTTAAAATTCTTGTCTCTATCTTATATATTTTGGTTGTTATCACTTTCTTCACTTTTTATTATATGTGTAGAAGACATCAATTTTATTACAGGGAAAACCTTTTTCAAATTACCAAATAATTGTTTTTGGTGTCCTTATAAGTTAAATATTAATATCATACCAAAAAATAAAACTCAAGAGTCTAATAGTTAAATCAACCAAACCTAAATTGAAATATGATCCAATAATAGTAAATTGGACACTCCAAACTTAACCTCACTTTGTAGATCATAGAAAATGTGTTATTATTGTAAATAGCCTACTTAATTTCATTTTCAAGAATCTTAAAAAATATGAAAAAAATAACAAATTTACAAAACTTAAATCCTCTTTCCTTTCCCTTAACATTAATTTTTATTCTCTCTTTTTTTTATCTAATTTCCCAATTTTATTCATTCAATTAATAGTAGTACCTAAAAGGGCAAAAAAAAAAAAAAAACTTACATTATTTAAGGTTACCATCATAGAACCATTTAGGAAATCTTGCTACAAATTCTATGCGGTGATTCGAACAGATGTAGAATTCAATCGGACTCGCAAATCTAGGAGATTTAAGTACATAGGTCTTTAAGGCTAATTCTAGCAGAACAATAAGGGATTACCATCTACCCAACCAAATGGAGAAAAAATCAAGTATTGGAAATCTTACTCTGGCCAATCACAAGTTAGGCAAGAACATTCATGCAAGGACAAAGATTAGTCAAAGTCACAAACTAATGCATGGTGATGATAAAGATGCCTTTGTTCAAGCAAGACTTGTTGGGGTGCAACATGCTAAAGGTGATGGAATGGACAAGCAAGTTACTAGTGGAAAGACTTTACTTACAGATGGAGGCCCTAATGGAAGTCCAATGGATTCCTTTTATGCTGTCAATGCTGGAGGAAAGAGAAAGGATAATGCTTTTCACTGCTTGGGAACTTCAGATGGTAGTATTCTACATACTATTTCAACCATGCCAATGGAGGATGACTCTTGAGTATCTTTAGCAGACTTACACAAACAACTTTTGGTATGAGATGAATCCTTCCATGATTTCATTAGATTATACTAACACTCTTTCTTCCAACATGCATATGATTCCAATTCAAGTACTAGCTTAGAATGCAAGAGGGGCTAACTTCGCAGGTAAACAAGGAGCCATCCATGATATTAAGAACTAATATAATAACCAGGTTCTTATTATTATAGAGACAAAAATGGGTAGGAAAGCTTTCATTGGGATTAAAGGAGTTCTTCGGATATAATCATGTGATCTATGTTAAGGCAAAAGGTTTTAGCATAGGAATTTTAGTCCTCTAAAATGATGAAGAGGTAGAGATTCACCTATCCTATATATCTCATCAGTAAGTGCTGATGGAAATCCGGGTAAGTAATTGTGGTTTTTCCTAGTTTCTTTTTGTAATTCATGCAAACCCTTCTAAAAATATTAGGCTCTTATTATGGGAAGAATAATAAGGTTGGCCAATTAAGATAATAAGAGCCTAGGTTCTCATTGGAGACTTTAATTAAATCCGTCAAGAGAGGAGAAGTGGGGAAGTATTACAGTGAATCAAAATAGAGCCTAGGAATACCAAAACTGTATGAATCATTGTAGTATGGTTGACCTAGGTTTCGTTAGTCGATGGTTCACTTAGTCTAAGTGGTCAAAACATCTATCAAACCTTATATAAACACGTCTTAACTGTGCTTAGGCTAACTACAATTGGAGAAGTGTGCTCTTGGAAGCCAAAGTTTTCCATATTCTCTCTAACCATTCGGATCATCTGCCTATTCTTTTGAATATGTATCCGAAGTTTCAAGGGGGTCCACCTCGCAGTAGGCCTTTCCACTTTCAACCCATGTGGTTAGAACATTCAACCTTTAAGCCATTAGTGGAAAGAATTTAGGGTAGCCTTAATTTTCATTTTCCATGAACCTTGCAATTTTTATTGATGCTTTAAAAACTTGGAATAAGGAAGCTTTTAGTATAGTTCACATTCGGAAGAGACATTTGATTAAAGGGATAGAAAAGGTCCTACTTCATTTATTTGATTGTCCATCACAAAGGCTCATTGAGAGAGAAAGATTTTTACAAGAAGAACTTTCATGGGTCCTCAATCAAAAAGAAAAGCTCTAGGTAGCTAAAGCCAAAGCAAATTGGATCATATAATGGAGAAAGGAACATGAGATTCTTCCCTACTAACATCTTAGCATAAAGATCTAAATCTTGTGTTAATGGCTTGTATGATTCGGTTGGTAACTAGGTTGAAGAAGAAATAAGAGTCCAAAAAATTTTCATGGACCTCTTATTAATCTCTTTACCACTAAGCACACTTTTGTTTAGAGGAAGTTCTTTGAATGGGAGAACAGCCAAAGATGCTTCTTAGAAGTGGAGAAGGATTAGTTGTAACAATAGTAGTTACATGATGAAATCAAACAAGCTTTGTGGTGTATTGAAAATCATAAATCTCTTAATATTGATGGTATTTACGTAGAGTTCTACAAGTAATATTGGGAAATTGTGGGAGCTAAGGTATGTTCACTAATAAATGGTATTTTACACTGAGGTGTCATGCTAGAAGAATTGAACCAAACTCTTCTAGTCCTTATCCCCAAAGTTATTAGGGCCAGTAAGGTTTAGAAATTACATCCTATCAGCTTGTACACTACCTTCTATAAAGTAGTGAGTAAATGCCTCATAAATCGCCTTCAACCCTTGTTATAGGAAATTATCAACTCAGAATAGTCCAACTTTATCCCTATAAGATCTATAAGCCTATAAGATCTATAAGAGACATAGTCATCTTATTCCAAGACGTCCTATACTCAATTAGTAAAAAGAAGGGAAGAAAAAAGTGGATGGTTATGAAACTGGATTTGGAAAAAGCCTATGACCGCATGGAATGAGACTATATCCAATTTTCTCTGACATCTTTAAATTTTTGTCAATCTTAGATAAAGTTAATCGACTTGTATTTAGCATCAGTTCAATTTAGACTTGTCCTAAATGATTCAATGATGGAACCTTTTTTAGCTAGTCGGGGTCTTAGGTAAGGAGATTCTCTTCTTCCGTACCTTTTCATCTGAGGTATGGAGATCCTTAGTAGAATTATCCTTTCTATGGTAGTAGCTAAGGAGTGGAGTCCATTAAAGGTTAGAGGTACAAACTTGGTTTTATTGCATATTTTCTTTGCTGATGATTTACTCCTCCTAAGGGAAGCAATAGAAAATGCCTAAATCATGATGGAAGTTATGTTTAGGTTTGGAGATTTGTCAAGACAGCGAGTTAATTACTTTAAATCCTGTATCATTTTCTCTCGAAATACACCGATAGCGGATAAGGAACACATATCCTCTATTTTTGGTATTCACCCTTCTATAGACTTTGGTGAGTATTCAGGTATCCCTATTCGTAAAGGTGGCAAATTCTAATCTCTCCTTCAATCTTGAAAAGTTGAGAAGAAAACTCTTAGGTTGGAAAGCAAATCTCCTTAGCATGTTAGGTCAAACTTTATTAGCATCTTTAGCTCTCGAGGGGATCGTTAACTACTACTCCTAGATGATACCTTTATTGAAGGGATTAACCAAAAAAATTGAACAAATACATCGCGAGTTCATTTGGGGAAGCACTCAAGAGAAAAGAAAGATGCACTTGATTAATTGGACGAAGTTAAAGAAACCAAAGGAAAAAGGAGGCTTAGGCTTAATGGATATTCAAAAGAGGAACAAAGCAAATTTCATAAATTTGGCTTGTTACCTCAAACGAAAAAAAAAAAAGCTTCTATAGAGCTCCCTTATCACACAGAAGTGTAGACTCCAATAATGAAGTGGAAGGAAAAAGAAAGTTTCTCCCTTCTATAAAGCTTTGCTTGATGGAGTACAGTAGGTAAAGAAAAGAGTATACTTTAAAGTCAAAAATGGACAACCGAGAAGGTTCTAGAATGACATTCGGTTGGAAGACAAAACTATTGAAGAAAGGGTCTATGGACTTTTGAACAAATACGATAGAAGATTGCTGCTATGTCAAGTGTAGTATAATAATACTAGGTGGAAAGAAGATGTTATTAGATATCCTTTGGATAGCCATATTCAAAACATGCTGAGCTCTTTAAGGCTTAATGATTTTGAAACAGAATGTGACATTGAGAGATGGCTACATCAAATGGACGAAGAATTGAGTACAAAATCTATCTACCTCCATATTCATAAAGAAACCTAATCTTATGAGAACTTAGAGTCTTGGAAATGGATTTGGAAACTTTCTACATACCCTAGCATTCAAATCCTGATTTGAAGAATTCTACACAATGGCCTAAATACGAGAGATAATATGATCAGAAGAGGGCTTCCTTTCCAACACCTCTATCGTTTCTATAAATAGGAGCGAAAAACTGCACAACATGTTTTTCTGAACTACAATTAAGCTAGAAGATTATGGGCAACCTTAGACATTTCGACTCCTTCTAATATACCAACCTTTGAAGAGTTGAGAAATTAGATGATAGCAATTTGCAAGAGAACAAGAATAGAGTGGACAAGTGTTAACCCACCAAGGCATGTCATTTTTCTATTGAGCATTAAAGGCATCTAGAAACAATGGAATAACTCTATCTTCGAGGAGGCAATATTGACGAAGGATTCCTTGAGTGAATCAGGCATGAAGCATATGAGTGGTAGGTCTTCTATAGAAAGGAAAAACAAAATTCAAGGAATCAATCTTTACTCTTGATTGATGTTATGACAAAGGAAGGGTAGGTAAGAATTGAATGTGACGGAGCTTTCTCAGATGTTACTTTTACTTCTAGCATTGGAGTAATCTACTTTGATCACAATAATATTATCCTATGGACATTACATAAACAACTAGCAAGCCTTTCCCCCTTAGAAGTAGAACTTAGCGTGATTAGAGAAGGATTACACCTTGCTTTAATCAAGGGCTACACCAAAGTCTTATGTGTTTCTGACTCATAGTAAGCACAACAATGGTTAAATAACCTAAACATAGACATTAATCATCATTATCTTATTCTATAAAATTGTAAAACTTTGCTGAACCAGTTTGATTCCATTTCTTTAAGCAGGGTTAACCATGAAAAAAATAAAGCAACTAATCTTTTGGCCAAGAAGGGGCTACAAGATCTGAGTTTTTCCCTTTTTTTAGATGCATTACCTATATTCTTCTCTTCCTTTATAATGAACGGTTGTTCTTATGTTTCCCTTTCAAAAGACTTAAGCTTAAAGAATTATTCCTCAACTCTAGATGTAAGATAACCATACCAGTTATCTCAAACTGTTGTTAACTCTTTTGCTTTTATGTTTAATGCATTATCTGTCATGATCTTAAAGAGGGCCTAATAGGATTGTCTAAAATTTTCATATCATGTGTATACCCATGATCTAAAAATCACCTTGTAAGTTAAAGATTGCAAGACTTTAAAAAAAAAATCACTAAAGTTTCAATTCTTAATTTAATTAACTTACTACAACATATATGTGACTACGGATATTCGATAAGCCACAGTCCATCAGAATTGCAGAGAATCGGCATCCCCTACCAAACGATAAGATTAGATAGTAAAGTTGTAAAACTCAATCTTACGAAAGTTACAAAATCTAAATGTAGTATTAATAGCTATATATATAATAATTCAAACCAACCATATTGTCTGCCTTAGATTCTAACTTCTATGTATCTCAACATTAGTACTCAACACTTAGCTCTTAACCCATGCTCAATTATCTATCAACCAGTAAAAGAAAACTATTGGGGAGTAAGCTACAAGAGCTTAGTGAGTTATCCATCATACTATATTAGTGTAGGTTATCAAACAGTTTATTAACAAATGTATGCATGCATGAACAAGCAATATGCCAAACAGTATATATATAGTTGACCAGCGTTGTATACAACATCGGAGTTAACGCCCTCCGAAGTAAGGGTTGGAGATACATCGGCACCAATCACAACCGAGCTCTATTACTTAGGGTTTTTAACCATATATATATATATATATAGAAATTGCTTATTTCACGAAACAAGTTTCTATTTCCAAAAGTCAGTAGTATACAAATATCCAGGTCTAACAGTGAGGTGGCCCCCGCAGTCTATACTCACACCCTACAACAGTGGTCTCTAGATGCAATCCCTAGCCACCTACGATGAGCGTCTCCAATGCCAGTAAAACCCGCAAGCCAAGGATAGAGTCTCATTATACCAATGCTCCTGCACTGTACTAATTAAATCATGTGAGAATCCATCCCTCTAAGGCCCTTCATTACTAACCTCGTGAGGAGATGGTTGGAACATTATATACAATGTTTGTGCTTTATGTATGATCCGTTTAATTTTAGTTGAGTTGAATATGATTGAGTCAATTTATGGGGTGATCAAACATTATCAACAAATCATTCAAATTATGCAATAGTTAATCATATAACAAAATCTTCAACTATCACATTTAATAATATTTTGTACAGTAATCAATCAATGTCAGTCACATACATAACCCGAACACTCATGCATCAAGTTATTAATATTTAATTCATGTGCACTAACTACAAGCACAAAACAGGTATAGAGTTATCAGGAGTACTTCCTTGATCATTGAGTTTATCAATGGTTGTAATAGTTCAGTTGATAAATTGTATCAATAGCGGGATTATGATCGCTTTACATTTAAGGAATATGAAAAGTAATAAGTATATGATTGAAATAACTAAACTAGAATGCTAAGTTGTACTGTTTACTTAACTCGGTTATTGATTTGAGTAAAATTGTCGATTCGAGCTTTTTTAATCAAATCGTGTATAACTTTTTAATTTAGCTTAGATCTTTACGAACTTATAGTTCATTTTGATTATTTTTTAGTGTACTTTCTCTTAACGAGGTTTGTTTTAGACGTGTAACTCATAATTTGGACTGTGATATAAAAATATAACAAATTCATTATTTTGACTTAAAAAGTTGTAAAATATTAAATTAGGTCTTTCTTAGTATAATTACAAATTAATAATTATTTGTATCGTATATTTTTGTAATTTTCTTATTTTGAATATATTTTACTATCATTACTTATTTTTACTTATTTTTAGGGTTTAATATTTATTAATTCAAAATTTTCTACTTAATTAATTATTTATTATTATTAATCATGTGAGAGTGCTACATGTCATACTTGCACATTTTTCATAATTTTTTATTATTTTCCTATTTTACGGTATAATTATATACATATAAATACTTATTATTATATTTCATTAAATTTTCTAATTTACTTAATTATCATCCTTTTTCCTAATTTAAGGTAGTTATGTATATATATATATATATTAACTTACTTTATTTATTAAATTAATATTATAGTCTATTGTATATAATATTTACACATACTCATATTTTTATGTATACATTACTATTCATATACATACATTTATCCATATAATATACTTTATATAATAAATTATTCTAACTTTACTTATACATTATGTACAAGTATAATGTACGTTTATTTATACTTTTATACTTATATACCTATATGGTTTTACTATATGTGTGTATATATACTAAAATAAAAAAGATATTAATAATAATAATATATATACATCTTTACGTCTAGCAATATACATATACTATATATACAAAAATTCTTATACTATGAAAATACTAAGTATATATTCATATATTTACTATATATGTATACATGTATATACCTTATATAGTAAAAAAAAATCATATGTATAAATAATCACGCATATATACATAAATAATTAAATACAATACTAAATACATATACATGTATATAAAGTAAATACCTAGTACATATACATGTACTATGTACTATATGTATATACATACATATGGTATATACTAAAATACTAAATATACATATATAGATATATATATAATACACACACATACATATGTACAAACATATGTGAATAGGAAAATACATATTATATATATCACTATTTATACCTATATACATATACCGTACATTATATATAATAATATATATATACATGCCTATATACATATGTATATATACAAATAAGTAACATACCTAACACATATGTATATATCTATTCATACATACATAGATGTACATGTAAATAAATAAGTAAACAAATACTTATATATATGTACATACTATATGATATTTATATATGTATAAAAAAATTACATAAATACTTACCTAATTATTTTAGTAAAAAAAAAAATTCCTTCATCTTCTCCTTCATCTTCTTCTTCTTCTTAGCTTTTGGTTTTTAATTATTTTTTTTTTCCTTTCGATTTGTGTATATGCTTTGTGTATTTGCTTTTGTTTCTTTTTCTAACTTGCAAGTTTTTCTCCAAGCTTCTAGGTGAAAAGAAATAGCAAAATGAGAGCTTAAAAACAAAAGAAAAAAAAGAAAGAAAATCTTAGCTTGATCTTGAAATTAATTAGAAGAGACATATACTTTATGGAGTTGTCCTTTTTCTCATATTTCTTCAACACTTGTACATGGAAAAAAAAAGTCACATGGGCTGCTAGAACTTGTTGGAAGCCAATGTAGAGCAAGGAAAAGAAATAGAAGAAAGAAAAAGGAAAATAAAAATAATTATATGTAGTTTTTATAAACATAAAAATAATGAAAATAACATTTATAAATTAATTTTGAAATTTTATGAAAGTTTATCAATTTAATTGGTACCCATTACAGTTATAATTTTTATGAGTTATTTAGACGTTTTCGTTAAAAGTTTTACGCGATTATGCGATTTAGTTAATAATTATCATCAACTACGATTATATCACTATTAAGTGATATTTATTCATTTTATAAGTTTAAAGTTATAGTTTTAAAGTTTCAATTAAGTTCGAGTTTGATTTCGAGTAGTTGCGTGTGCATCGAATTTAGGGTTTTTATACGCAATTTATGTTTCGATGGATTTTTCTAGGGTTTTTAATCCTTAAAATATATTCAAATTTATAAGTTATTAAATTTTTATCTTGCTCAACTTTAACGATTCATGAAGTCATCTACAGTATTAAGGTTCAATTCCACTCTTAAATAGTTAAATTTGCAAGGTTTACATTATCTTTCTACCGAAAAAAAAAAGAAGCATCATGGGATGAGATGAAAACTTAAATTATCAAGAGTATAGTTGAGATGAAATGTGAGAATTACATTAATGGGTAGTCATAAATAAATCATTTATTTGGATGAAAGAAATGTATATTTTAATATGAATAGTTTTAATAAAAAAAAAATTTCTACATACGCATCACAGGTGCGTCAACTACTAATTTTATCTAGTTTTGTAACGTTCCAAACTCATGACGCTACAGAATACCACTTGTCTCGAGTCCTATATTGATACATTATTGTCTAAATTGCAATTAAAAGTTTTCAACTTGTAAATGAATAACATCCACTAACTTTATTAAATGCTGAACTTTAATTACAATTATTCAAATGTCTCTACAAATGCCCCATAAGAAAAGAAATGAAGTCAACAACACTTGAAGTCCACTATATTATATAATATTAAAATTAAAAATATTGTCTTACAGTAATTATTGGATTGAAAACAATCCATAATTCCTAATATTAGGAATAATCATCTTAATAATAATTGTCAATATAAGTTTCATCGTAATAGTTGCTATCTCCCTAATCCTCATAACTAGCATAACTTTTATAACCATCCTGATAGTGATAACTAGCAAAATATCTAAAGCCTTCATTCGTGACTGTAGGAAAAAGAACGGCAAACTAAAACTTAATACGTAACACACATATGTATGCGTCTAAACAAACATGTCAATCCACATGTATTGAATGCAAAACTAATAAGTCACACAACACTTTATCATTTTTGTATTAGCTAGTCAAATAATACACAACGAAGGTCATTATGATCCCTCTTCACATTACATTTTGTATCATCAACCTAGCATTTGCATGCCTCTTCAAGCCCTTCAAGCCCCTCTACAAGCTAACGTTAGAGTGTGCTTTTTCAAGCCTTTCTATCACTTCATGTTTAAGCGTAACACTTCAAGCTCCTTTACATCAACCTAGGTCCACTTGGGATCATTTCTAATTAAGATTCCATTAGGGACAACACATCGTAAGGATCACCGAGGTTGCTTCCTATAGATCTACCACTTTGAGCCCTTAGGACAAGCCAAACATAAGCAACAAGTAATGATTATTAAGGTTTAACATTTAGTTAGTCAATTTAAACACATACATGTATTATATTCTAGCCTAACAATCATACACATACCCAAGTGTCATGTACATGGAATTGCCAAAAGAACTTGATTGTAATACAACTAAGGAAGAGTGATCTTAAACTTGAAGAATCCTGAAGTAAACCTTTGTTTTCTTCTCAAAAATTCAATTGGAAAAATCGATGAATCCTTCTAGGGTTGCTACTAGACTCGTAAGTTCAACCTTTACCAAAACGTTCTTCAAATTGATAAAGTGTAATGAAATTTATGACCTACCTTTAGGGTTTGCTAAGTTCTCTACAAATGAGTCAACTTTGTAACACAAGGGATTCTAAATGAGACACTTGAATAGAAAAGAATGTTTTTGTGTAAAGGCTATGGTAGGAATTTTAAGTATTTCCAAAACTACCCCCTTGTAACTTTTAAGCTTAGGTCTTAAAAAATGGATAAATTGAGAAAAATAGTGCATGAAGAAAGGCATATGATTTGCTACTATTTCTTATGCAATTTGTCATTCTTCTCTCTCTCTCTCTCTCCCCCCATTTATAAGTGAACACCTTTTCTTTGTACTTAAAATATGTTTTACCAAGAAAAACTCCCTTCATATAATGTAAGACGAAGTATTGTTTAACAAATAATTAATGTAATTCTTTTACATTTAAGGATTCTAATGAGAGCATTTGAGATATGGCACAAGTGGGTTGCTATAATGTACTTAGTATCAAGATTTTACTTATCTTTTCTTTACCTATTCTTTCCAATATCAATATAAAAGTGTCATCTTTTAAATTCATTATCTCATCTTCTTTATTAATATTGGTGTAAATATTTATCATTACTTTTACATTTAACAATTTTTTTTGTCATAATTCTAATTTTTTGTCCTCTTCATTAGCAGTTAATATTTTACGTCTTTGTTACTTTTAAATATATATATACATGGCTAATACATTAAGCGTTAGTTATAGATAAAGTGAGAGTATTACTTGAGCATAACACTCATCAACTGTTACTTTAAATCTATACTTTTGATGGCATGTTAAAGTTATGCCCACTGAAATACTAAACCAAATATGACAAGTGGTAGGTCCTAAGCTAACTTTGAAAATCTTAATGATGTAATGCCTTCAAAATCTCTCTAGCCATATCTTACTACAACACTAGGCAAAGAGCAACTTTTAATTTGTCATGAGCCTAAAAGTTAGATTTCAGACTTTCTTACCAATAACCACACTGCTAAATGGAAAGATTGAACTGAAGTTCATACAAGATGAGGACCTAGAAAAAAATGTCCATATGCATAGAATAAAGAGTCATAAGATGAATTACTTAGGATGCCTATGTTAAAAGAAATAGTAGAGATAGTCATTAATAGTGGTGGAGTTTTGTGCAAAGTTTTTTACCATAATGTGAGTTATAGAAAACAGATTTAATAAGATTGTTTCTAAATTATTAAAATGAGCATGAACCTACTAGATGGGTTAAAATAGCTATAAAGTTAAATATTAAATTATTATTTTTTCATCTTAATTTCATCATGTATAATTTTTTTTAGCACCATAAGGATACATTATTATAAATATATTTATTGTATAATACAATAAATAATATAAATTAAGTTACAAATAGATTATATTAATAAATAATAGTGATATATACTATATATATATAATATAATAACTAAATATTTTATCAAATCTTTAGTGTGAGAGTTAGTAGTTGGAAAATGTTCTTGCCAAATTTGTTAAATACATAAAATAAATTATTTTCTTAGGAATTATCTTCTATGAAACTAATGCTTCATGTCATGATAATTGGGTAAATGTCTTACGTTTTAACAATATTATTTTATTAAATAACTATTGTATAAAATGTCTAGAAAGAACGTACATTCAGTTATCAAGTTATTTATAGCAATTATTACTACCTCAACTTCTTAGGATAACTTGCTTACTTCTTTGTGAAGACGAGGTAATTGAAAGGGAATGCAAATCAATCATTGAAAGATTGGACCATGATACTTGAAATGGCTACCAATTTTTCCTTGAAGAATTAGTATGACTAATTAAATAAAGCTCGTGTCCTCTTGATCACATGTTGCAATTTGCTCTACGATAATTGAGGGTCAAAAGATCTTGTATGAGTCTTCAAATAGAATTGTGGCATAAAACTTGAATTAGGCTTCAAGAATTGCTACAATATAGAAATCGGTCGAAGTGGTCTCAAACTTTTGCAACCATTGTATGCCATATAGATGAAAAGTCATGTTGGAATTTACTGTAAAAAAAGATACTAAGGAGCACACAAATAATTTTGAAAAATTCTAAAACTTTCATGGATATAAATGTGTTGGTTGTGGGAATAAGCTAAGTTAATGGGACATGGATGATCTCTAACGCTGATTGTGCTCCTTACTCATGATCACTTATATGAATTCCTCTATAAGTTTATCTACGAAGGCCTTCTAATATTTAAGATAGCAAGGAGAGATAAAAACGATTAAATGTATAACTATATGTTAGGGGGTTTAGAGAGTTCTTTTGAGTGCTTGGTGTTGGTGTGAGCATGTAGAGTGTTCGAGGAGTCCGGAGAAGGTCTTACACCTTTGGCTCCTTATGCTAGTTATAGTATATGGAGCTCACCTACCAAAGATAGGTATTGAGTTGGGGTTTGATGATACCCTTCGCCCGCAGGGGACATGTGTATTGTAAAGGAGATAGAATGGCCCTATAGGTTAGTTGACCATCAATAAACTAATAGCTACATTTGAGACCTAGAACACTAACATGATTAAGGTTGCTGGGTATACTAGCTGTACCATAGATGTTAGGGAGCAATTAATGAGGAGAGAAGGAGATTAAAAAGATAGGAGTGCTCCCAAGGAAGGGTGCCTATTGGGTTTTGAGGGATGCACTAGTATTTTGTGTGTGCCCATAACAAGTGGGTGACCTAGGCTAGGTAAGTGCACACCTAAGGGTTGGAGAGTGACTGAGCAAGTAACGAGTAGACTGATGATCGAACTAAGCAGAGATGAACTACTTAACATCACCAGAGTACTCGAGGTCTTGAGCAAGCGACTTAAGGTTAAAAGGAGTTTGCTCGATAAGTTGGCTATGTATTCAGACAGACCGTTCAGGTTCCCTGAGCAACTCATGGGCTTCGGTCCATGCTTGGACTAAGCCTTAGGAGTTGGGCCTAAAATGGCTTATTAACATTTGTCCCCCGACTCCCCTTAGTGTTAAGGTACAGGGAAAGTAAACCATTCCGGGATCTAAAGCCTTAAGTTCAAGACATTGTCATCGGTTTTATGAAAAACATGATATGAGGCAAGCGTACCTATCAGTTTTAATATAGCGGATGTGAGTCCGAGTCAATCCCTCAGAGATTTTGAGTACTAATATTAACTTTAGCTTTATTATCTAACCGAAAAATTGTGATAAATTGAATGAAATAAAAATACTGAAATTAACAACTAAACTACTTGTGAGACTTAATTACGCAAATTAAGAAGTAATAAAATACGAACGACTTCAAGTATGCAATAATGTATTTGGAAATTATTTCCCCTAGTGTTTAACATGTAACCTTTTTAAAATATATCCAATTCAATTTCTATTATTCTTGATCGAGGGGATTCACAATTAAAGCTAATATCTTTCTCAAGCATATTAACCCTAATCCTAAATTATTTACCGGAATCTCTTCACTTAGTAATATAATTTAGAATTGCATTAGCGTGTAATGAATTCCCATGCAAACAATCAACTTTCCGGAAGAAACATGTATCTTATCTCTAAGTATACATGTAATTCTCTTCAATTATGTTTAGATCTAATTACACATGCAATTTCTCAATCAACATGCATAATATCATATATTGACACTCTAGAAATATCAAACAATAATTAACGACATAATTAAATCAAGAAAAAATAGAAACTTTATTGAAATTATAATTCAATCCAAGGGTTACATGAAACCCTAGGTTCCATAATCCTAAATACTCTAATTCTAACCTATCATAATGAATCTAAAAACGAGTTTCATCAATAATATAAAATAAAACATGGAAACCCCTTTTGATTGATGAATAATCTCTCTAATCTTGAAGTTGATGTTGTTTCGCCTCTTTCTTGATGTTGTTCCTTAAGTCTCTTTCTTGATGTTGTTCCTTAAGTCTCTTTATCTTCTCTTGTATCTCTCCGTTTCTGTAATGTCTCCTCATTTCTGTAATGTCTTTTTATAGTGTATAAAAAAGATTTTGTTTTCGTCACCCGACATGGCCTGGGATACGACCGTGTCCCTAGGTCGTGTAACTTTCAGCACTTAGGCAAATTTTCTACACAACTTCAAAAATTCATAACTTCTTCGTTTGAACTCGGAATTGAGTGAAACTTGATTCCTTTTCTTCGTTTTCAAGCCTAGAACGGATTTAAACCCTGAAATCAATATTTTGCTCAATTAAGTATTAATTTATTTAAAGAAAACCAAAAATGTGCGAAAAATACTATAAAATCACCCTATGAAATATGTTTAAAATTAGAGTTATCAAATTTCCCCATACTTGAGTATTTGCTTGTCCTCAAGCAAATAAATCAAAACAAAACTTTCGGGACAAGAAACGCTAAAGAAAATTTATCACTATTTAGGAAACCGGTGAACGAATACACTTAACCCTTAGAAAAGTAAGAAAATTATTCTCAATCAACTTGCAATAATAAAGTCAACCAATTTCATCTGACCATATTCGAATGCTCCAACAATACTTAATACTAGAGTTCACTAGTTAATTTATGAAAATCAAAGTTTACCCAAGACATTTAACTAAGGATTCTTAAACTAAAAATTAGATTTAACATCTCGCCAACCGAGAAAGAGTCATAAAAATTTTATCTATTTGACTAAAGTGTATACAATTCTCTCTTTCATCTCACCAAGCACCATAATCTAAAACAAGCACCATAATCTAAAACAAACACATTTTACATCAACTCTTCGTCTGATCATCCCCCTAGTTCATGCTTTTGTTGAGAGGTCTTTTTAAATTTACCTTATTTAAGCACAATTGTGTTGGTAGCGGGAAAGAATCTCGCTCTTCTGACTGACCAAGACCGATCCATACCAACTTATTCCTTATATTGATAGGGAGAAAGAACCTTACTTTTCTGATGGACCAAGGCCGATCCATATCAATTTTTTTTTCATTTGAATTGGCATTGGGACTCAATCTCGCTCTTCTAACGAACCAAGACGAATCCTTACCAATTTTTCTATTCTTACACTTGTTATTACTTTTGACCTCCAATCATTGTGATTTTTCAGGGGTTTCTCAAAAGAAGAATTTCATTTGTTTGTTTCCTAAAAACTATAGGACTCTTAAAAATTTCTAAGAGAAAAGTATACATAAAAGTAAATTTTAAAAATAATCATGACTAACTCTCAACTAATGATGTTGCTCTAATCTCAAGTCTTAAAATCCTAAGCTAAATAACTCGTAACTTTACCTTCCAAAAATTTGACTAATCAATTCTAGTAAAGTATAATAAGATTAATAATAATCAAGAGGAAACAGTTAATTTGGCTTAATACCAGTTAATCACCTATTGCAAGTTAGCTTAAAAATTAATTGGGTCAAATGTGAATAATTGGTCTCCTAAACAGTAATAAATTCATATATATCCTTTCCCCACACTTAATAATGTACATTGTCCCCAATGTACGACAAAAAATCATAACAGCACGAAAAAACAGCATAGGGAAAGAGAAAACATATGTACTGAAAAGAAAACTAATACTTCCTTGCTGTCGAACAGAAGCGCAAAATGAAGAAGCATCATCATTATATTGCAGAGTTCACAAGCCTTGAACAACAAAAGTCAACACAAAAAATGAAGAACTAAGAAAAGGGATCGGAATCCGTCTCTTCATGTGCCTCATCAGACGATGCCTCAGCCATCGTAGCATCATCATCGTCATCACTGGCCTCGACATCCTCATCACATTCGCCAGCCTAATCATAAGGAAAAGAGAGCAAAATTAAGTAAGAAACTTACTTGGATCAAAATGCGGAATGCAAGAATTGTGGAGAGAAGAGGGAGAATAAGAGAGAATATGAGAGAGATATGTTTGATTGGGAGTGTATGAGAGGGTGTGTTTAATTTAAATAAAACGGGCGTGTGAAAAAATCGTGTTATTTTGGGCGACACGGGTTGGGATACGACCGTATCCCTTGCCCGTGTAAAATTCTGTGTGTGTCGTGTGGAGTCTAAATGGACACGGGCTGGGTATACGACCGTGTAACTTACTGTATGTGAATGGTGTTTCTGGACGCACACGGGTAACTCTCTAAGGGCGGGTGATTTTACTGGGCGCATACGGGCTGGGGACACGACCGTGTCCCACGCCCGTGTAACTCTTTATGCCCGGGTGGGATTGCTGCCTAGGTGCACACGGGCTGGGATACGACCGTGTCCCTCGTCCGTGTAAATAATTTTTTTTTTAATTAAAAAGATAAAGGAAACTTAGAAATTATAAAATTAAAGAGAAAAGGAAAAATTAAAGCTAAGAGAGGAAAGAATTATGACGAAAAAGATGAAAGCAAAAGAAAAGAAGGAAAGCAAAGTTATATTGAATGAAAAATAAAATGAAGAAAACTTAAAGAACTAAAGCATAAATAGAGTTAGACATGGGTTGCCTCCCAAGAAGCGCTTTAGTTAACGTCGATAGCTCAACGGGATACGTCTTATAATTCATGATTCTTTATCCAGGTGGAAATAGAACTCCTCCTGTATCTCGCTTTCGAACTCTCCATACGAGTGTAGATTTACCCTTCGGCCATCGACCTTGCCAATCCAATTTCATTGGTGCATAACTTCCATAGTTTCTCTTCTTATCATGCCGCTCATCAAATTCATGTAGCTTAAACTTCTTCATTTTGTACGCTTTTAGCTTAGATCCGGTTGTCATTGGAAGTTTTGAACTTTTCACCGCAAAGACATGTTATAAATGATTTCCTAACAGTTTTGGTTCCAAAATTGGTGGCTTCTCTTTGAAAGATTTTAACCTAAGATCCTTTGGCTTGTGGAGTGGATTAATTCCCTTCTTGTCCATACTGGATTCATGAACTTCTGTTTGAGCTGCTACTTCTACACAATTGGGGTTACTCACCAAATTTTCATCTCCCTTTTGCAAGCAATAACTTGAGGAATCCTTAGCAAGCGTTTCCTACACACATGTAGATATAATAACATTAGTGGCATTAACATTGTGACATATGTCCTTTAGGTCAAGAAATTTGTTTGTTGTCTCTGGAGTTTTAAAAACTATTTCATCATTCCCGACCCGTAATATCAACTTATGCTCACCAACATCAAAAACAGCCTTAGCAGTGGCTAGGAAGGGTCGACCTAAAATGATTGGCACCTTAATATCTTCATCTATATCGAGTACAACAAAATCCACGAGAAAGATGAATTTGTCTACTTGCACTAAAACATCCTCTATGATGCCTCTAGGGTATATGATAGACCTATCGGCTATTGAAGACTCATGCCCGTTAATTTAGGTTCTCCTAACCCTAGCTTTTTGAACAATTTATACGGCATCAAATTTATACTGGCTCCTAAGTCTGCCAAAGCATTATCTACTAACAAATTGCCAAGCATACAAGGAATAGTGAAACTCCCTAGATCATTTAATTTTTGTGGCAGCTTTTTCTGGAGAAGTGCCGAGCATTCCTCGTTCAATGTGACAGTTGTAAGCTCCTCCAACTTCCTCTTATTCAATAGAAGATCCTTTAGAAATTTCGCATACTTTGGCATCTGCAAAATGACATCAACAAGAGGTAAGTTAATGTGTAATTGTTTGAAAACATCAAGAAATTTACCGAATTCCTTATTCTGATCAGTGTAACTTTGCTTAATGCGCTGCGGGTAAGGGATGGGAGGCTTGTACTCCTCCACTTTCAGTAGTTCCATACTTTCTTTTGATTTTAGTGGCTTTGCATCTTCCTTACGGTTGACTTCCACTTCTTTTTCAATTGCTTCCCCACCATCCTTCTTCTCCACTTGCAATTTTCTATCACTTCTCAAGGTCACAGCATTAACATGTTCTCTGAGATTAACCTCGGTATTCCCTGGGAGTGTTCCTTGAGGTCTTTTAGAGATTAGCTTCGCAAGTTGACCAATTTGGTTCTCAAGGTTGCGATTTGAAGCCTCTTGATTCCTCAGCTAGGATTCAATGTTGGATGAACGAGCCTCATTGCCTTGAATATATTTTGTGAGAAGTTCTTCCACACTGAACTTCTTTTCTTGAGGAAAGGGAGGCGAGAATGGTCTTTGAAATCCAGGTGGGCCAAAGTTAGTCTTCTGCTGGCCTTGGTTTTGATTTCCCCATGAGAAATTGAGGTAATTCCTCCAGCCTGGATTATAAGTGTTGCTGTAGGGGTTATTTTGTTGCATGGGTGGATTTCCTAGATAATCCACTTGTTCCAGTGGTTCTTGTGCTCCATACCCCTGCATACCAAAATCACTTACATCCGATTGCACTTGTTGAGGGCCAACTGAGAGTGTATCAATCTTTTTACTTAATAAGTCCACCTTGGCTGCCAAAGCAGTGGTCAAGTCCATATCATAAATTCCCATAGCCTTTTGTTTGGCTCTAGTGCTTTCCCACTGATAATTGTTCATCGCTATTCCTTCAATCAGGTTTTGTGCTTGCTCAGGTATTTTTGTGTTCAAAGTACCTCTTGCGGATGCATCAATCATCTGTCTCGTAGATAAATTAAGACCATTATAGAAGGTCTGAATCTGCATCCATAATGGAAGGCCATGATGTGGGTACCTCCTGAGCAAGTCCTTGAATCGCTCCCAAGTGTCATATAGCGTCTCCGCTTCCAATTGAGCAAAACATGAAATATCATTCCGAAGTTTAGCGGTCTTTGCAGGTGGGAAATATTTCTCCAAAAATTTCTCTACCAATTCATTCCAGATTGTGATTGAATTTCGTGGTAGAGAGTTCAACCATTGTTTTACTCTACCTCTCAAGGAGAAAGGGAATGGCTGCAGTCGGATGGCATCATCCGTAGCTCTATTGATTTTAAAAGTATACAAATCTCTAGAAAGCTAGAGATGTGGGCATTGGGATCTTCATCTTAGAGACCGTCAAACTGAACATATTGTTGCACCATTTGTATGATGTTAGGTGCAATTTGGAAGTTGTTAACCGTGACGGTTGGCCTTGCGATGCTAAAGTCAGCTCCAATAAGTGTAGGCCTTGAATAATCAGACATGGTCCGATTTGCTTCATTCTCGTTGTTCGCCATGTGTGGTGGATCTTCCTGGTCGATGAATTGTGTGTTAGTCTCTTCACCTTCTTCCTTGATTTCAACAATTGACTCGCCGTCAATGGTCGCCACACTTTGTCTAAGTCATGATTTCAAATTTTGAAGGACAGTTCTCTCAATTTCAGTATCAAGTTTTACCAAATCTTCCAGGTTACTTCTAGTCATGCACTGCAAGGATAAAAAATACTGAATCAATTGCAGCTCTAGCTAATGAAAATAAATAATGAAAACAAAGGAAAAAAAATGGTTAAAGTAATAAAGCAACTAGCGTTCTTAATATCGAAAATCCCCAACAGCGGCGCCAAAAACTTGATATGAGGCAAGCGTACCTATCAGTTTTAATATAGCGGATGTGAGTCCGAGTCGATCCCTCAAAGATTTTGAGTACTAATATTAACTTTAGCTTTATTATCTAACCGAAAAATTATGATAAATTGAATGAAATAAAAATACTGAAATTAATAACTAAACTACTTGTGAGACTTAATTACGCAAATTAAGAAGCAATAAAATACGAACGACTTCAAGTATGCAATAATGTATTTGGAAATTATTTCCCCTAGTGTTTAACATGTAACCTTTTTAAAATATATCCAATTCAATTTCTATTATTCTTGATCGAGGGGATTCACAATTAAAGCTAATATCTTTCTCAAGCATATTAACCCTAATCCTAAATTATTTACCGGAATCTCTTCACTTAGTAATATAATTTAGAATTGCATTAGCGTGTAATGAATTCCCATGCAAACAATCAACTTTCCGGAAGAAACATGTATCTTATCTCTAAGTATACATGTAATTCTCTTCAATTATGTTTAGATCTAATTACACATGCAATTTCTCAATCAACATGCATAATATCATATATTGACACTCTAGAAATATCAAACAATAATTAACGACATAATTAAATCAAGAAAAAATAGAAACTTTATTGAAATTATAATTCAATTCAAGGGTTACATGAAACCCTAGGTTCCATAATCCTAAATACTCTAATTCTAACCTATCATAATGAATCTAAAAACGAGTTTCATCAATAATATAAAATAAAACATGGAAACCCCTTTTGATTGATGAATAATCTCTCTAATCTTGAAGTTGATGTTGTTTCGCCTCTTTCTTGATGTTGTTCCTTAAGTCTCTTTCTTGATGTTGTTCCTTAAGTCTCTTTATCTTCTCTTGTATCTCTCCGTTTCTGTAATGTCTCCTCATTTCTGTAATGTCTTTTTATAGTGTATAAAAAAGATTTTGTTTTCGTCACCCGACATGGCCTGGGACACGACCGTGTCCCTAGGTCGTGTAACTTTCTGCACTTAGGCAAATTTTCTACACAACTTCAAAAATTCATAACTTCTTCGTTTGAACTCGAAATTGAGTGAAACTTGATTCTTTTTCTTCGTTTTCGAGCCTAGAATGGGTTTAAACCGTGAAATCAATATTTTACTCAATTAAGTATCAATTTATTTAAATAAAACCAAAAATGTGCGAAAAATACTATAAAATCACCCTATGAAATATGTTTAAAATTAGAGTTATCAAGTGTTCTAGCAAATAAGGTAATGTTAGACATAATTGACAAAGTGTGTTTGCACAGTGAAATGACTAATGACTTCGTTGATATGTTTCTTAGTCCACACATAGGACGTCGGTGTACATGTCCATGTCACAATTCGTGCATCTGAAGGATCTAAGCTTTTAGATGTTAGATGGGGATACATAGATCATCATGAAGGTAATCTATGTATTGGCAGTTAAAAAACTATTCATCTTCCTACTCAATTGCCTATATAAGGATCCTTTGGGGGCATCATTTTCCATTTTCATACTTTAACTTATTGAAACTCTACCAAATTTTTCTCTTAAAATAGAGCTATCCATTTCTAAATTTCACTTTCCAATTTCTTCTAAACTTTCACTTTTTCTGTATGAAAGTACTTATGGCTAAACAAAGGATGTCCAATTTCTATGGTAAGTAAGCAATGACTTTTATGTTTATAATGTTCAAAAAAGGATATGAGGAGATGCTGCTTAAGGAGTTTGCTAACCCCACCCTACACTAACCCCCTACCCCAAATGATGGCGGCAATGATAAGCGTTAGAGGTAATGGATTATTAAGATAAGAGGAGAGGAGAAAGCTAGTGGTGTCGAGGCCTTGGGAGAGGTATGGCCTAAATATGAGAAGGCTCTTGCATATGTCAGATATGAGCATGACAGCGAGGTGTACAGAATAGTGTATCAAGCCATGAAAGTAGTGCTCGATTGGTAAGTAAAGAAGCGCATAATAGGTGAAAGGGCATATGGCATTGGGAGTGAGTATTCATTCTATATTTATGTAAAGCCATTCAATTTGGGGTTACCGTTACCTTTCTCAGAGTTCCTATTCGATTGCTTAGCTACTTCTAGATCATCTTATGGTCATTGAGCTCGAATGAATGGTAGCAATTGCTCGCATTTGAGGTAGTGTTTCTATTTCAAGTGCATGGCTCAGCTATTCCATTACTTTTTCCATATGAAGGTATACCAGGAATATTAGGTGTATGTTTATATCCAAAAGTAGAGATAAGTGGAAAGAAAAGTTTTTTTACCTCGAGTTAGTTGAAAAGTTGCTACTCTTGGTGACTTGGGCAAGCCTTATTCGAACAATGGCAATTAGGCACCTCAAACCACTACCAAGGAGGAGGTACTCGACCTTGCCCACTAGAGATAGGTACTTGATGTTCTTGCCAAGGGAAGGGTAGCAAGGTAATCACTGCATCACATAGCTGCTGTGATAAGGGAGTTCAAGGTTGCTCATCCTTATAGTAAATCTTATCAACTATAGTAGATCTAATTATGTATTGGCCTCACAACTTGAATACATAATATTAAATAAATTAAGTTGAAACTCTAGACATGATAACTTAATTCAAATGAAACAAACAATTAAATTAATAAAAATAAAAAGATTACAATAAAACAAAACGATTCTTGTATACTACATTATTGCCTCAATGGCATACAGATCTAGATACCACTGCTTCTAGGCTATAATCATGAAAAAAATGATAACTTAGATGGTGTATAGATCTAGATATCTATTCTTTCTAGCTTAGGCTCTCTTTCTCTCTCTACAATTGTCTATTGTTTATTTATAATGCTTAGGGAAGAATAATCTTCAATTAACATGTGTATTAATAACAAATTAGATGTACACAACCAAGAGCACCGCCGTGGTCACTAGGCGTAAAGACATCTTTACAACTTGAGAAAATTGTCTTAAATTAAATTATGAAGGGAACATGGCTAGAGAATGGATGACTATGGTTATGCCTTTGTAAAAAAATCCTTTGAACTTCAAGTTGCAATCTAAAGATGATTAATGTAATTATTATTTATGACGAGTTAATAAAAAAATTAATGTAGGAGAATTTATTTGGTTAAATATGATGTCACAATAAATGAATTTAACGTTATTAGTTATTGTGAAAAAAAAAAGTTACCAACCAATCAAGAGTAGATTGGAATCTATAGTTATTGGCCAAGCAAGAAAAAAATAAAGAACTCATTCCTTACTTTAGAGCAAATTTAACCTTAATAATTCGAAATTACTCTTTAACAAAAGGATTTTTCCGTTTTTATTTTCTTTGAGGCGAATTAAAAATTGTTCGAATTGTATAATCGTCAATTACTGATATTGGTAAACGACCCAAAGCAATTTGATTATAATTCAATTCGTGACGATCATAAGTAGAAAGCTCATGGAACAGATGAAATAAATCAAAAAATGTATTTTTGTTCAAGAATGAAATCTTATTGGAACTGTACATATCCAGTTCATCCTTCGGAACCATATCCCATCCCGGATCTAATAAAATAGTATGAATTGTTGAGACGGTATTTTGTAAATACGTAATTATCTTGAATATATTAACTATTTCTTTATTTTCCGATCGCCTGGAAGGGACAAAAGAAACATCTTGCTTTAGAAAAAAGAAAATAAAAAAATATATTATTCAATTAATAAATGCATTTTGAAAAGTAAAATGACACTAATGAGATTTAAACTTACGACCTCATCTTCAGTAGACTAAACACTTAATCACTTAACCATGGCTAAAATTCTTTTAAAACTTATAATATATATAATATATACATTTTAATTGTAAAAGTCAACTTTTTCTCAACGTTAAGGGAGTTAGGGCCCTTATCAATCCCTTCCTAAATCTACCCTTGATTTCTAAGGCCTATTGAAGGAATATATCAATAAAAAGTTGATTTTAGAGGTCTAACACTAAAAGCAATCTATTGTCCTTTAATATTATAAATGAGTAATAAGTTGTGTTTTATTAAACCAGTTAGTGTGTATGATTTAAAAAGCTCAAGACAAGTAATGACAGAGTAAGTATGGAATCCATTCATCTTCCATTTAGAGAGAACATCTTAGACCCTAGTCATAAATAAGTACTTGACGAATCAATGGTGAGGACAACAGTTGTTTTAGTACAGCAAGCAAGGAGATTGACTTCATGTCATGATGATCAAGGATATTGAAATTACAGATATGATCACCTGTTGATTAATGGTTTGTTATTAATTATGGAGATATTTATGAAGGCATCAGGTAACTTATCAAACATAGCTTATAATTCCATTAATCCTGCTCCTATTTATGGTACCATTGTCATAGTAAAAGATAGAAAATTGCACAAGATAACTTGAGAAATTAGATTGAACGAAAAATTGGTAAACATTTGAGAAACCTAAACTAGCTTCGTTCTCAAGTATTCCTTATCCTATAGTACATTATGAGAATTGTGACAAGATTTCCTTGCACTCTTGCTTAGTATCTATGTCAACCAACTTCTTATACTCAAGCAATGAAAGATACACAATAGAGAGAAGCCAAGAAGAGGGGGATTAACGTACTTGAAGATAATGGAATGTAGACTATAGAAGACTTGCCACTGAGTAAGAAAGCTATAGGGAGTAAATGGTCTATAAGATCAAGTATAAATCAAATGCAAGCATGATTGGTGATTCTCGGCAACAAACGTTTAAGGGAATTGACTACAATGAAACCTTAGCGCTGGTTACAAAATAATGACATTTTATACCTTCTTGTTAGTAATAGCAGCAAAGGGATGGGAACTTCACCACATGGATGTTCACAACCACTTTTGCATAGGGTTTGGAAGAGGAGGATTATGAAGATGCCTCTTGGTTTCATAACTTAATAGTAAGGTAAAGTATGTAGGTTGCAAAAGTTACTTTATGAATTGCATCAGGTTGCTTAGTGGTAGTTTGCTAAGTTGACAACTACAATGAAGTGGTATAGGTTTTCTCAATTTTATTCTAATTGTTCATTCATCACTTTGAAACAAACTAAGATACAATTGAGTATCTTGGTATAGGTTGATGATCTTATTATTAGAGGAAATAACAATGTT
This sequence comes from Lumnitzera racemosa, assembly GCA_024138005.1. NCBI lineage: Eukaryota > Viridiplantae > Streptophyta > Magnoliopsida > Myrtales > Combretaceae > Lumnitzera > Lumnitzera racemosa. The sequence continues at coordinate 103,452,266 of JAMXBC010000008.1, read as the reverse complement.
GTAATTTTCAAGGAGTATTTATGTCATTGTTTTCACATGAAAGAATTGGGTGTATCAAAGTATTTGTTATAAGTAGAGGTAGCTAAGAATAAAGAGGGTATTTTCTTTTTGTCAACACAAATATGCATTGGATTTTCTTACTAACGTTGGGTTAGTAAGTGCTAGACATTCTAGATTTCCAATAGAACAAAATCATCGCTTGGCAACAACGGATGATGCATTATTGGTAGATCTAGAAAAGCATCGGTGATTAATAGGTAGGTTGATCTATTGACTCACACTTAGCCTGAGTTATCCTATGGTGTGCATATTTTGGCATAATTTATGTAGCATCAGAGAAAAGAACATAAGGAAGCGACTTTACTGTTGTCTACTATTTGAAGACTAGTCTTAGGCAAGGAATACATCTTCAGTAGACTCTAACTTGCAATTGTATGCACATTGTGATTTAGATAGGGAAAGCTATCCTTTAACTCGTTGATTTCTCATTGATTATTTTGTTTTGTTAAGCAACTCACCCATTTCTTGGAAGACTGAGAAACAACATACATTGTCGAGATCACTAATAAGTCAAAATGATAGGTCATGTGAACTAAAATGGTTGGAAGGTTTATTATGGTCTCTAGGGGTAGCACACTTTGAATTTACGAAGTTATAGATAGTAAAGAGGTGTTACATTTTGATTGTTGCAAAATTTCAATACATAATCGATTTTTTCCTTCTTCGTGTTTAATATCAATTGCCTTTACTAAACTTGTTTTTAATTCCTAATATATTAGAAATATTAACAAATTTAAATCATAGATTTAGATACAAAAACCAACTTAATACTTAGCAATTCTAACTTTCAAGCAAATTAACTCATTAAATGTGCTTTTGATCCTAAACTTAATATTGTGCAAATGATTTTGATAAATCGCATTATGCAAAATCACTCAAGCAATTAAGCAATATATTACAAAAACAATAAATAGATTGACAGTAAGTAAAAAGTATAAGGATCAGAAAATTAGGCAAGCACATGTAGTTTCTAACTTTCAAGCAAATTAACTCATTAAATGTGCTTTTGATCCTAAACTTAATATTGTGCAAATGATTTGATAAATCGCATTGTGCAAAATCACTCAAGCAATTAAGCAATATATTACGAAAACAATAAATAGATTGATAGTAAATAAAAAGTATAAGGATCAAAAAATTAGGCAAGCATATATAGTGGTTTTACCTTGTGTGTTAGTCTACTTTTTTAGCCTATGTCTAGGAATATGGTTATCCATACTGTATTTCCACTATTTAAAGAAAACTTTTACAAAGAGGTTAATAATTATCATGATCATACCTTACCTCTAAATCGTAAGTCTACAGAATTTCCCTCTTAAGTTCTCTCAAACGATATCACACTAATTTTTAAAGAGATTAGTCACTCATTTGAGAATTACAACAAATTTTCTCGCACTTTCGCACAATGCTCAACAATAAGAAATTCTCAAGTTATGAGCTTTATCTTTCAAATCAAATACACATTTGTAAGATCAGCTAAACTGTAATATCACGAAAACTTTGTATAGCTCTTCTTTTGTATCTTCTCTCTCTCTCTCTTTTGTTTTCATTGAACACTTTATTTTTAAATAGTTATGGATTTGACATTTAAATGTCCTCAATATGGTAGTAGACATTATGTAGCCATTATATCTTCAAATCTTAGTGATCTTCTTACTTTGCTATTTTTGTTGATATGCTCATTTGTCATGTGATACTTGTAGTTTCTTCATATAGTTAGAAAATTTATTAGTCTATTGTGTCATATGATTCTAAAATTTTCATAAATATTACATCTATATTCTTAGGCTTGTCCAAATAAATTACCTAAATATATCTCTATAGTATTGGGTTTTGGTATGTTCTTATAATGAGCTTCTAATATGGCTTTGCTTTTGATATGTCTTTTACGATTCTGATAAGTAAATCTATTTTAAGTCCTATGCTTCTGATAAGTGTTATCTTCTAATCAATTCTTTTCTTTTATTCCTTTATCTTGAAAATAATATAACCATATATTGTGCTTCTAATTGATATATATTGTTCTTTTCTCCAAGTTTGAAGCTTATCATCTTCTGATAATAGTAGGCTTTGATTCAACATCCATGCTAATTCTTGTTTCATAGTTTTTTATTCTTTATGTCAACTTTTCATCTTTCAATTATTTTTTCTTCTTAATTACCTTCAAGAATATAATTATATGTTCTATACACTAGGTAATTTGATTAGCAATAACAAAATATCTTTCATTAATTTCTACATATATTTTGTTATCATCAAAATACATTAGATTTAGAATTTATCATTAAAAATCCTTTTATTTGTGTTTTTGCACCAACAAAACTTATATTATTAAAATGTTCAAGCGACTAAACTCTAGGATGGATAAATTAAATGTTATGGCACACAATTTTAGTTGTGAACTTACATACATTAATCGACTTTTTTTGATAAATTAGGAATTCCAAAATTGCCAGTTAAGTGAGAGAAACATATCACAATCCCGGTCTCACATATTGTCCAAGAAAGTGATGTAACGTATTATATCCTTTAAATAGAACCATATAATGAAAACACCTAAGATAGTGCACCTACGGAATTAAAGGTAAAAGTTTATAGATCACTTGATTCTATTCTTGATGAGAATCTTATTAGAAGTTTGCAAATCTTTTGATCATTTTCTTAAGAAAACCAATGAGATTATTTATTTTTCATCTATATCTTACTCTTTAAGCCATGTTTAAAAAGAAAATTAATTTAAATAATGAATTACGTGAGTTTGCTATAGAAATTCATTATAGGGATTAAAAATATCTAGAGGAAGACAACATGACTTGGAACAAACAAGTAGAAGAGTTTATTAGTATTGTTAAAGATTGGAACAATAACATTAGAGTAAACAAACACCAAATTTACAACTATTTATTGATGTTAAAAATTTTCATGCCAACAAAATTGATGGGAAACATGAAGAGCTATTCAATGATGATTTCAAGATTGGTTTTCATAAATTGTTATTTGATCTAGAAGGATTCATAGTAGAGATTTAAGGATGAATCTTTTTAGAAGAGGAGGGATGATATAAATCATGAAAGAGCAAATACAGAATATTAACATCTCTTACATGGATTTTATTTTATGTTGTTTAAGTTAGATATAATATTATTATCTTTTTATTTGATTAGGTTTAGCTTCTTCTTTCTTTTTTTATCATGATAAGTATCTTATTTTTAATATATAAAATATTTTATTTTCTAGATTTGTTAAAATTTAGTTACATAGAATATTAGATATTATTATGCCTATAAATAGGCAAAACTTGTAATTAATAAAGAAAAAAGTAACTTAATATTGAATAAAAAAATTATTTTTCTCAAGATTGATGTGATAGATTTAATCCTCACTAATGGCATGAGATCAAAGTTTCATTGTTTGATATAGGTTTAAACAAATTATCAATAATATGAGGCTATCGTTTAAATCTAATGGTGTAAAACTACTTGATAAATCTTTTGAGTTTCAATGTTTTCTCAAAAGAAAAATATATATATATATATTTTTTATTTATTTTATAGTGATTTCTTAGTTTTCTTATTATATTTATTATTTACATTGTGTTTTCTTAGTATTTTCGAGTTTTACATTGTGTTATTATCTTTTGTTTCCATTATCCTACATCATGTGCACTCATATGTAAAATGGCCTATTAATCGTGATGATTATATATCACTTTTGTAAATTTGTTATTTCTATCCAATCGGCCGTGGCCATAGTGAACCAAAAGGTGGAGTATGGTTGGATTCGATTTAAAGCAAAACTTTGAAGGATACGTTGGAGGGCCAATTCGAAACCAAAATTCCGAGCAAAGGGCACATGGATAGTTTTCTCGCGCAAATCCTTGAGAAAAGTTCAGTTTAACTAGTTTCATTTTCAGTTTTGACGGCTCACATGCTTTACATCCACTTGTATTAGACACACGAAGATATTATACATATGATGATTTCCAATTGATCAGCATTATTAATATATTTTATGCTTGTGAGCTAGAGAGCTTTGAAATTTTGACCTTAATATCATAGCTAAGTGTTTGATGGTCATCCCTAAAACGTAATATATGATATTTTTATAGATTATTTTATATAGCACCTTTTTCCTAAAAAAAAAAAAAAAAATAGAATGAATGGCGTTGTTGCTTCTTTTTATTTTATTGAAAGGGAAGATGTTGTCGTGTTTAGATTAATATTGTGAGCATGATGTATATATGTGGAGTCACCTTTAGAATGGCGATTTTGATTTCGATCGGCTGACATGATCAATTCTTGGCCCTATTTGGAATGGAAAAAGGAAAAGGCTACCAGTCGCATGTTAGATGAAGTTTGCGAGTTTGTTTTGGTCTTACCCTAACCCTGTCAGTTCATAGCATATGCGAATATATTATGCTATATATATATATATATATATCTGTGTGTGTGTATCTATTGGTTTGTGAATTACGTAAATAACTTGTGTAATTGGCCTCTGGACTAGTAGTGGTGGTGGGTATAAATGGCTCTACACATCACCACCACAATGCATTGCCATAATTGGCCAATTAGGAAACGTCATCATCCATGTGTAATAAACAATCTTCTCGTCTCTCTACCTGCCCACCTAAAAGATAATCATCTCTGAAGAGTTGTAACTGAGGAGATGATTGATTAAGACAATGGGAAATGATCAAAAGAAAACAAAGGACATAAAGAGAAAGTGTGCGTGGTCATTGTATTGTAAGATTCCGATTTATAAAATAGAATATTATATTTTAAATATGACCTATATAGAGTTTTGATCATTAGATTTATGGTATCTACTAAAAAAAAAAAAAAAATCTCTACGAATTAAATGGTTTAAATGCCTATCCCTAGTAGATCAGGTCTAGACAATTAGTTTTGGAAAAGCGACATTTTGTATATTGATACATGCATCGTCAACATGTTGTCTTCTTTGTATTGCTCTATACATGTGCTAATATATAACTGAATGATATGTATCCTATAGATGCAAACGACGATTGTAATATGAAATAAAATTTACTTGTTGCTTAGGTATGGTTAGTCAATCCTAAAACAGAAATTGTACGACATGCATGCATGGATAGTGGACATAATAAGTATCCAAGTAGCACCATGAGATCAACATAAAGTGACTGAAGGGTCAAATCCCTAAAAGGTTTCCATTGTCCACGTCTAGAAGTCGGAGTGTTGAGGGCCAATCTCAAAGGATCGAGCTTAGTCCTGTCGAATAGGGCGTTTCATTGACTATGTTTTACATCCAACGAGCAATTTTAATATGTATTGATCAGTAAATCTGATTAGGCGTCCCCATATATATACATACATATTTATATATATATATATATATATTAACAATATTATTATTATATATCTCGACACAAGGAAATACCCTCGATCCAATTTTAGGCTAAGCTTTACGAGATTGACGAAATGAACAAAATGACTAGTAGTTTTACAAAATGCTATTCCCTTGGCGATGAAATTTAGTGAATTCGACACGACTATCTATATATCTCCTATCATACAGAGTACAGGAAGATAAACAGTCCCTAAAATTGATAAAATGTCAAAGGTTCACAGTCTTGCATTTATTCATCAGATGTCTTTGTCTCCTACTGAATCTCAGCTCTATCTATACCCAAAAAAAAAATTATATACGTTCACACACAACCGTCAACAATCCATCGTCTACAATTAATTGATCGTTCTTTTTTTACCAACTAAAATCCAAAGAGTTGGTTGTTTTACATTTATTCCAGTATACATATACATGCCATAGAAGAGAAGGCAAATCCACGTAATTAAAGATGGAGAGAAGATGTCCATATATGTTGCGTCGTTCCTCTTTAATTCCTTTTATTGCTTTCTGTTGACACACCATGGAATTATTGAACTCTGAAAAAGAACTTACGTAGATATGCTTCCTTCGCTCACGGATCAGCATTGCTATACTTTTTAATGGCTCTCTCGGCAATGACATATATTAGAAGACACGTTAACGCAATAAATTTCATTGGTCACTAATTAAGCTTATTAATTAATACTTGTTTTTGCCTCCTCTGCTCACCCAACACCAACTTATTATTGCAATTAGGAAAACCACGCAACTCCTTACAGACGGATTCAAGATGTTTTTGTCTTAGTGAAGTTTGATTCGCGGAATGAAATAAATATCCAACAGAAAAGTAAAATTCCATTAAAGGTGGAACAAAAAACTGATAGAAATATAGAACAAATTGGATCATATAAAATCAATTCGAAGATTATATTTTTTCTACTATTGTTCGATTTAAGGTTTAGCTTAAATGGAGCATACTAAACTGACTAGTTCTAATCGGGACTGAATCAAACCAGTTCCATTTATAAGAGTATAATCACACTTATCCAGTCAAGATAAACTTGTGATCTTTATAGAGGATCTTACGTGTAATGGGAGTTACGCAACTCTATTGAATGTACGTGATAAAAGTTCAATAACATGTCGCTTTTGCCTAATCGCCTACGAAGTCACTTTGATGACATAAGTATGGATAATTGACACTCAAAGCATATGAAAATCTTTCTTTTGTGGAACCACGTATTCGAGCGGTCATACACGTATTGTTTTGTTGCTTACACGACGCGGCACTGTAATTGGCTTATGCATTGAGCACCGAGGTTTCCACTATGAAGAGAAATTTATATTTCTAATTTCCAATAATTTGTAAAAGGTTTTATGTAAGTGCGGCTCGATATAATTTTATCAGTGGACTGATTAGATGAAATCGTTTCATTTTATTTAAAAAATTTATGGGCCAAATAGTATAATTTGATTTGGTAATTTAATTTAACTATACAGAATAAAGCACTTCAAACCAAACTAAGCCCACTCTAAATAGTTATTATTTATGGGAAAAATATATATTCAGTTCTCAATCTTTACCACTTTTTTTACTTCAGTCCTCAATTTTTATATTTTTCTGTTTCAATTCTTAACTTTTTCAATTTTTTTTAAATAAGTCCTATTAGAAAGATGAATGGAAAACATAATAAATCTAATAGAAAAACTTGTTTGATAAAAATCGAAAACGTAATATATTGAAATAGAAAAAAAAAAAGGTTAGATGACTAAATTAGAATAAGTAATAAAAGTTGAGGATTTAATGTATGCTTTTCCTTTTCTTCAAATTTCCAAAGTTACAACCCTTCTAATGTACATGAATATTGAAATGAATAATTAAATTAAGTTTTGAATAGGAGAGATTATATGATCTTATCCACCGTTTTGATGGGACCAATCTTGTCTTCGATCTCATCATTCACTTTCATATTATAAAATTTAAACTATTAAATTCATAATTTATTAAATGGTTTAGATTTAAATAAATATAAGCCAATTATAAAATGAGTGGCATCCCCGATCTCCTAAAAAATAACTATGGGACTATATAAAAAATCCTTTCGATAGTAGCCAACTCATCTAAGGCATCCATTTTAAAAAATCGCAACTCAAATAATCAAAATATTATAATTGCTTGCTTAAATCAGTAAAAATCATGTTCTAAAAAAATAAAGTATAGAAATTTCTCTAGTGTACTAAAAAAAACATCCTTGATGCTCTTTTGATGACCCCTTTTTTCATCACATCATCATTATGTTCAAATCTTTCTCAAATATATCAATTATGATGTCTTCTCTCTCTAATTTGGCATTGATATCTCCTATTTGTCTTTGATAGGCTGAATCTAACTCCAAAAAAATCTAAATCCCATTCGAATTTTGACAAAATTAAAATCGAGTTCATTTCCCATATGTTTTAAGAAATTTTAGTTTAAAAAAAAGGGAAAAAGTACACATTCAAGCCTCGACGTATGCCAATTTTTTTCTAAGTCAATTCTCATAGTTTTTTTTTTTTTTTTTTTCTGTTTCAGTTCCTAAAATTTTCAGTTTTTGTCAAATCCTTTCATTAGATTTGTTATATTTTTCATCTATGTTTCTAACAGAAGGACTTGCTTGAAAAAAAAAATTAAATACATTAAGGACTGAAATGAAAAAAATAAAGATTGAGCATTGAATTAGAAAAAAAGACAAAGAATGAGGATTGAATACATACTTTTTTCATTATTATTTTATTTGATTCGTTAAAAAGAACTACGATTATTATTAAACATCTTCATCAAGATTCTCCTCAGGAACCTGAACTTTGCGTGGTATGTGAGGGTCTTAAGTTAGCTAACCACCTCCATCTTCCTACTATTTATGTGGAAATTGACTCCCAATAGGCCCTAGATTAGATTTCCAAGCAACGTGTGGATTCTCTTCTATGTCATATGGTAATCTTAGCATGCAAGTCCTTACTCCCTTTCTTTTCTTCTGTGTGTTTTTGCAGGATCGTATGTTGAAGGAACATTGTGGCAAACACCCTTGCAAAATGCGGCCTTCAACAAGAAATGCTTATTTCATTTGGTACTAGTGCTCTGGACTTTCTTTCTAGTTTTTTGTCAATAAATGTTGTTGATTTTGATGGTTAGTTGGAACTGAGGCCTAGTCCTTATGATGCTGACTTTGTATTTTGCTGACTTCATTTGTTTAGTGCATTTCCTTCAACAAAAAAAGAACAAAGATATAAAAATACATTTATGGCTTTTTTTTTTTGGTTGGGTAAGGAAACACACTGGCGATCAAATTTCCACATGAGGAAAATTTTTAAATTTCCAAGTCGGGGCCTGCGGCATGGAACTCGCTCAGATTGTTTCCACTACTGGGATTAGTATACCGACCTGTACGTGTACCAAATTATTACCTTCACTAATTCTATATAAAAAATACACAATTAATAATTTTTCGTACGTGTGCGTATGTAGGACGTTAGACAATCTAATATAGAAATAACAAAGAAATTTTGGATGGAGTAATGTCTCATTTCCACTTGTGTTACCCCATTGTATCATATTCCTTAGGAATCCATGAATAAATAAAAGATTGATTTATAGGTAGAGAAAAAAAAAATGCAAATTTTAATTTTTCTTTTTCTTTTTCTTTATAATTGCAACACGTATAAATTTGGAGAAGGAGGAATTCAACCTCATTCATCCTGTTTGGCAAATTTTAACTTATTTTTCAAAATAAAAACATTTTTGTACAACATAGAACATCGAAAATTTCGTGTGCTATCTCTTTCTCTCTCTCTCTCTCTCCCCCCTTTTCCCCCCTTCTCATGTTTTCTCCTTTTTTTTTTTTCTTTAACTTAATTCCTTTCTTTCTTTTTTTTTTTTTGTCTTTTTTAACACCATTGGTGCAGGATACATATGCCAAATGAACAAGATAGTAAATACAAGTTGGTTCTGTTCACATGATACATATAGTTCCATGTCTATGCTATGGAAGTCGGAATTACGTATGAGTCCGAACCTTCGTGTGAAGAAGTAGATGTATGCAAACTCCAACTAATACCTTCAGATGGAGAACTCTCTCCGTCAATTGAGTTTTTATGCCATATCAGGCTGACCTAGCTTTGTTTAAGAACATCATAACATAAATTCATATAAACACATTATATTTTGACAACATCACATATATAATTGAACGGAAACATCACATAATTAAGAAATGAGGGAAATATACTTGATTAAAGATATAATAAAAATATACTAAATGTTCTTTAATTTTATAATATTTTCATTAATACAAGAGAAGAGACCTCAACAAAATGAATGAAAACCAACATTATTTTTAAGGTTTATGGTGTTGGGTATAGATATAATCAGTGTGGGCGGCGAGTGTCCTTCTCTCCAAGGACTCGTCTTCATCATCTATTCCATTGCAACTCTCTGTTGTTGTTATGAACTCCAACTCCTCTCTATCACCATCCACATCCTACGTCCCCAGGTCCAGGAACAAAGAAACAAACAAAAGACACCCATTGAGCAAACTGCTATTATTGATGAGACATGCAGGGCAAATATTTATATTCTATTTTTTCCTTTTCGGCAAATAAATTAAGAAATCTTAAAAGACTCCAGAAAGAACGACCCCAAGTTTTCGTAAAATAATGATATTGTTGGAAACTAATGCAAGTATAACCATACGATAAGTAGCCTGATCCGTAGATTTAAGAGTAATGAATTCATTAAAGATGGTATAAAAAATACGTACAGATACTTAAACTTACATGATGATGATGTCTTTTGATGATGTGATTATTATTGGGTTGATGAGGGAGTGGTCGTGTGACACCGGCATACTCGGGGGCTATGGTTGAGCAGACAAGTACGAAGAGAAGGGCGAAAGCCATCATCTTTGCCATTTTTCTGGAAAGCTTTAAAGGCTGGCTTTTATTTGTTCAGGTTAATATCGAACAACCTCCCAACTTGTGTAGGCGTGTATTTAGAGGACAGAGCCAGGGGCACATATGTATCTTCTTGTATGTGATGGGGAAATATATATATATATATATATATATATATATACATATTAATACCTTTTTTTCTAATCAATTAATAAAATACATGCTGGACAGGACAACGAGGAAAAGTGACTACCCGAAATTAGGAGGAGACAGAGACCTGCCGAAATTACGAGAGGAGATTAGATATTACCCAATTACTAAGGCAATAGCATTGGTATTTATCGCATTTAATATACTGGAAAGTCGTAGCCGACTTTGATTAGAGAGAGAGAATTTGTGGTTTGATTGGAATAATGAAAAAGGAGGTAGGGAAGAATACAATTAATACAACAATAACAACCTAAAATCAACACTATACATCTCGTGCGTGTACGGACTCATCTGGTATATGCGGAATTATTATTTTAATTGTTTCGTTGAGACTTCAAGATCACACGTTTCGCCATAATATAATAATCATGCACAAGCATAATACTTATCCACCATATATAACTATTCCATTAGTGGATAATGAATCAGCCCTTTTCTAATGACCTCAAAAGCTTACATCTGTAATATGGATACTTTAAGAATACATAACAAAAATAAAATTATATATCCATTCAAATACTTTGCCAAAGTCAATCTGTCCCTCTTAGATACTACCACTCCTGGGTAGAAAAGTTAAGAAACTCGAGAGATTTTTTCTTCCTTTTTGCACCACAATTTTACCTTGACGGAGTGCGCCCTATATATCCTAAGTGGTTGCTACGATTAGAAGAGATAGACGACAAAAAGAGCTCAAATGACACAAAAACTATCTCATTACATAATAGAACTTAACCAACAAGATGTAGGCTTATAAATAATAAACCAATAGATCTAATAGATTACATGTTGTAACAAAACATATTAGATATAAATCTTAGTTGTAATTTGCAAATATAGCAAGATGTAACAAAAAATAATTGAAAAACATATCAAATATTATACTAAATAAATACAGTATAAATAGAAAGTATGAGTAAAAGGGAAAATACATTTATAACCCTTGAGAAAATCTGGTGTCTCTTCTTCCTTTCCCTTTCTCGGATTCTAGCCAACTCAAATAGGCTATCACAGTACACCTTGCAAGAAACAACAAAGAGGGTGTTAGTACTAATCAATATAGATAAAGCAAACACGAAAGTTTAGTGAGGAGATCACGGTTGGATCTCAAAAGAAGACCAAACCCTAGATCGAAATAGAGAAAAAAAGAAAGAGAGAAAGAGCTTACAGTAATAAGGATCAATCGAGAATAAAGGAGAGAGAGACGAGAAGTAGATATTTTGGTTATATAAAATCATATTGATATTAAGGGCCAAGCCTCATTTGGTAGGCCTAAAATTTTGGTGCTCTCTTCCATGGCAAGAGGTGGCAAGAATACTAGTTAAGCTTTAGACATAGAGAAACTCTAAGGTTTAGTCTCATCATTAGCTAAGACAATGCATATGATGCAATCTCAAACACTGGAATACTCTAAAAATGCATCTCAAATTCAAGTTTCTGTGCATGAGTTACGTTCTAAGTTGGACACCATAAGTATTAATCAAACCCTCATTCATGATCCTATTGATCATAATACTACTTGAGGATCATCATTTTTTGGTGTAACTGGTTAAGGTACCTTAGATTCCCTTTTGAAGGGCATTAAATTGGAAATTCCCACGTTAGATTTTCAAAGTGGAAAAGTTCTTTACTTTTCATAATACTCCGGAGTAGCAACATTTGACTATAGCTTTTTTTGCTATGGAGGATGTAGCCTTCACATGGTATTAATGGATGCAAAGAAATAATTACATTAGTACCTAATGTCTTTTCTCAAAGCATTGGAGGAGCATTTTGGCCCATCCATTTATGAGGATACTTAAGGTAAACTTTTAAAAATGGTTCGAGTGTGAACTGTTGGTGATTATCAAACGGCTTTTGAAGCTCTTTCTAATCGCATTAATAGCCTTTTTGAAAGCTTTCTGGTTAGTTGTTTTGTCTCTAACTAGAAAAAACATGTCAAAAATGATGTTTGGATAGCTCAGCCAACTTCTATGATGCATACAATTTGGTTTGCTAAGATGTATGAAGCTAAGTACGCTAATAACTCTCTTTTTTCTTAATCGCCCTCTCTTACTTCTTTTGTTAGACCTAAATCTCCATCATTTCAATTTTCCAAACCACCATTTTCTACTAGTACTACCCCTTCTACTTCCACTTTGGTCTCTTCTAAACCTACTTTACTAATCAAACAACATACTGCTTTAGAAATTTTAGCTCAAAGACAGTAAGGTCTTTGTTACAATTGTGATGACTAATATCAATGTGGTCATAAATGTAACTAAATTTTTGTTGGTTATTCATGATGAAGATGATTGTACAGATGTTAAGGATTGTGTTGAGGATGCTACATTGCAAATTTCAAAAGATCACATTGAAATAAAATGCAACACTCAAACCTCATATTAATGTACTATTACCTATCATGCATTGTCAAGCCATTTTGTCCTTCAAACATTAAGATTTTAAGGTGTCATCAACAATCATGCAATTACAATACTTATTGACTAAGGCGAAACCCATAATTTTGTATAGACTCGTTTAGTCAAGCATTTAGGATTATCAATACATCCTACCCTACATTTTCGTGTAGTGATTGGCAATGGCAGTACCATGTCCTGCGATAGTCAGAAAAAAAGAGTCCTTCCTTACATTTAAGGTTTGTGTTTTGAAGAGGATTTTTATGTCCTTCCTATTCAAGGGCCTAACATTGTATTAGTGGCTTCAAAGTTTAGGAGCCATCACTATTGACTACAGTTCTTTGACTAAGGAATTTTTTTACAATGGTGGTCATGTACCCCTATGTGGTGAACCTGTCCCTACTATTTCTCCTCTTTCTAATAAACAACTCGGGCACCTCATTCAGACCTATGCAATCATTTCTTTATTTCATATGGTAACTCAGCCAGTTTCTTTTCATTCATTGGAGACTACCACCTGCAATAGTTCTATTAAGGACCTATTGGGTAGATTCTTCCCTATTTTTTAGACACTTTTATCCTTACCACCACTTATAGATGTCCAACATCATATTCATCTTACTTTAGGTACGTCTCATGTCAATGTTAAGTCATATTGCTAACCACATTTTCAGAAAGGAGAAATAGAGAAACAAGTAAGGGATATGCTAGACTAAGGCATTATTTAGCATAGCATTAGTGTATTTTCCTCACCAATGATATTGGTTAAAAAGAAAGATGGACCATGGAGTTTTTGTATGGATTATTGTGCTCTTAATCAAGTGACTATCAAAGATGAAATTTCTATCTCAACAATTGATGAACTTTTGGATTAATTACATGGGACTTCTATTTTTTTCCAAATTAGACTTGTGATCAGGGTACCATCAAATTCGGATGCACCTAAAAGACATTCACAAGACTGCTTTTCACACAAATGAGTGACACTATGAATTCATTATCATGCCATTTGGATTTAGCAATATTCTGGCTACATTTCATTCCATCAAGAATAGGCTTTTTGAACCTTACTTATGCAAATTTGTAATTTTTTTTCTTGACGATATATTGGACTACAATAAGTGTTAAAGATCATCTTTGTCATTTATTTGTGGTTCTGCAGATTTTATTTGATCATCATTTTTTTTTTCTCAAAGAAAGCATGTATTTCTTTAGGAAGGATTCGATTGAATATTTAGGCCATATTTTATCTACTAAGGGGGTTAATCTAAAGCCTACTAAGTTAGATGCTATTAAGTAGTGGTAGGTTCCACATAACATTAAACAACTTTGAGCTTTCTTGGGCTTATTAGGCTATTATAGACACTTTGTTAAAGGTTATGTATCTATAGTAAGTCCTTTAATTGATATGTTATAGAAGGATAAGTTTAATTGGACTCCCTTAAACTTTTAAGCTTTTGACACTTTGAACAATGCTTTAATGTAAGCTCCTGTTTTTGTTACGACCTAAGGAGATCAGTTGTGGCAGTCGTCGTATACCGTACAAAGAATTACAGATTGAATTCCCTTATAATCGACAACCATTTTATACGATACATAAGGCCACAACTACTACTAACTACCAAGAGTGTGCAAGCTTAAGTAATACCATTTTATGATAAATAATAATATTATAAAAACATAACACATGGTCTATTTATAAAAAGCTTACAAATACAAAATCTGAAATATGTCTTAAGTTCAACTAGTATAATAATTATATATTCAGATCTATAAACTATCAGAAGTACTCTCTGTTCTCATCTAGTTCCCACACTGACCTCGTGTAAAAAACTAACCTCAAGCATGCGACTGCCCGACTCCATAAAAAGATTGGCCTACGAGAGAAGACTATAAGGATATAAGTTAACTAGCTTAGTAAGATAATTTCCCTCAACCATACATCAATCAAGTTATACAACAATTAAGTTCAACCAAATGTATTCATGACAAATAGTATGCTAAACATATACATGTAACTTAGATTTAACGCTCTCCAAAGTCAGGGTTGGAGATTCATCGGTACAGTCAAATCTGGGTATCATATTAAAACTTATTTCATAACGA
This sequence comes from Lumnitzera racemosa, assembly GCA_024138005.1. NCBI lineage: Eukaryota > Viridiplantae > Streptophyta > Magnoliopsida > Myrtales > Combretaceae > Lumnitzera > Lumnitzera racemosa. The sequence continues at coordinate 103,437,195 of JAMXBC010000008.1, read as the reverse complement.
AACTTCGTGTTTCATATTTAAAATGTAACGGTACATCCATTACTAGATTGATCAAAATGAGTTCTAAATATGATTGTGAGTAGGTTTACGCAGCCCTCATTCACCCCTAAACAAAGGCCTCTGGACTCGACCCATAGCCAAGCGGTTAGAGCCTCCAACGCCTAGTCATCCCAAGAGCCAAGGTAAGGTCATATGACACTTGTGCACCTTACGAAATCTATCACAATCAATAATCAACCCACGTATAGTCTCTCGCTACCTCCGTATAGTCTCTCGCTACCTCCGTATAATGTGATTACCGGAATTAGTTATACAATGCATGATTTATGCGTGATCCAAGTTAACTTTTTCTAGTCGAATAAAATTAAGTCTTATTTATTGAATGATCATTTCAAGTTACAAACAATCAATTCCTAATGAATCTACTATGCAACAATCATTATATTATTAAAGTTTAAAGTAAATTCATCATCAGCAACAATTGTCATGCACAAGCATAACCCAACCCTATATACATTCATTTATTAATCATAACTTATATTCACTAACTACAAACACAAATAAGTATGGAATCATTAGGAAAAACTCACTCAGTCATGGCTAACTCAAGGGTCGTAGTAGTTTGATGGCAGCTCAGGGTCGATATCGAAATCACTTAAGAATAATAAAAATTTTGTAAGTTTGGGAATTTAAAGTTAACTAATGTTATAACTTGTAAGGTCTATTTCACTTAGTTACGTGTAATTGTCGATTTGAGCTTTTTATTGAATCACTTATAACTTTTTTGTTTTACCTCAGATTGTTATGAACTTATAATCCATTTTAATCGCTTTCGAGCTTATTTTCTCGTAACGAGATCCGTTTTGGACGTTATGACTCGTAGTTTAAATTATGATATAAAAATATCACAAAACTTACTTTTTAAGTTTAAAAATTATAAAATATTAATTTTCGCTTTTTCTTAATATATTTATGGTTTAATATTTATTTAAACCTTATATTTGATATTTTTATTATTTTGAGCATACTTTTCCTATTTTTGAGATTTTAGCTTTATTATTATTATTATTATTATTATTATTATTATTTTAGGATTATACATATATATATTCATATACTTATAATTTATTTTATTGAAAAATCCTTAATTACGATAATATATATATATATGTACCTACTCCTTATTTAATTATAAATTTATTTTAGTTTATAGATATTATTATATTACATATATATTTTGGTATACTATATATATATATATACTATATGTTATACGCCATATGTATGTCTATATGTTTATTTTATGAAAACAAACTTACTCTTACGTACATATATAATTATTCATGTATTTGTATTCATACATATAAATATACTTATATAATTCCGAATACATAAATATATATAAATAATCTACAATTACCTATTCATGTTATATAGATTTGGTATATAAATACTTATATAGTATTTGTTATAAAATATGTATACTATATATTATACATATATTTTATGATATATGCAGTTTACCACAATATATAGACTCTATATTATACATATATATATATGTCCTGTGTATATATATTATCACTTTTAAAAATACACCACTACACATATATATATACATACATATATATATAGTTTACGGTACAAATATATATATGCTATAGTTATTTAATGAAAATAATTAATACTAATTATATGTATTCTAAAAATATACATAATACAAACTCTTTTGATATAATATACTTATATATATACATGTATACCTACATAGCCTAATACATGCATATATAATTCAATTTATGTATTTATGCACATATATAAATAATAGTAGTATTATATTAAAAATATACCATACAAATAATATATTTATACATGTATATATTATATAATATACATCTATACTACTAAAATACTTCTACTTACCTATTATTCTTAGTTTTCCTTCTTCTTTTCTTCTTTCTTTTTCCTTCCTTCTTTTCACGTTTTGTTTCTAGGTTTCGATTTTGTTTGCAATTTGGTTTCCAAATTTTTGTTGCTTCTTTTATTCCACATGATCAGCAATTTTGGAGAAAGAAATAAAATAAACAAAATCCTATCTTAATCTATACATTTATTAAGATAAGACAATGTAATCATTTCCAATTTTTTTTCTCTTTGTAAGATCAACACTTGGCATTTCTTTACCTCACGTGAGCTGCTGGTTTGGATTTTTCCAAATTTGATTTCAGAACGTGGCAATTGAAGGAAAAGAAGAAAAGATAAAAAAAGAAAAGGAAAGAGAAGGAAAATAAAAATTAATAATAAATATATGTAATTTTTTGAAATATAAAAATTATAACAATTTTCATCATAAATTAATTTTTAAATTTTCGTGAAAATTTATCAATTTAATTAATATCTGTTACAATTATAATTTTTATAAATTATTATAACGATTTCGTTAAAATTTCACGTGAATAGGCAATTTATTCAAAAATTGCAATTGACAATGATTATATCACTATTGAGTGATATTTAACTATTTTATAGGTTTATATTTATAATTTTAGGGTTTCAAACAAATTCGGGTTCAATTTTAATTAATGGTGTATAAATCAGTTTTAGGGTTTTAGTATACAATTTAAGGTTTCGATCAATTCCTAAGGTTTTGTTATTGGTGTTATATTTGATGTCTTAAATTTCATGATCTTTTATGGTTACTATCCTTATCGACAGTTTGGGATACTCGGACTTGAATTAGAGTTCAACTACTGATTTCCTAGGGTTTACTTGATTTCACTAAATAGTTCATCATTGAAACTAATGCCTCAGGTCAAGGAATAACGGTTGTTCTTTTACAAAATGAACATCCTATTGCTTATTTTAGCAAGAAGATGCTTATTTATTTGAGGAAGGTATTTGCCTATGTCTAAGAGTTGTATGCTATAGCGGAGGTAGTACGCAAATGGCACCAGCACCCAGTTAGTTCACATTTTATCATTCATATTGATCATCAGAGTTTAAAAGAAATTTTGAATAAGTTGATCCAAACATTAGAGTAGTAGAAGTATTTTTCTAAACTACTTGGTTATGATTATGCTATTGTGTGTAAAACAAGCAAGGACAATATGATGTTAAACTCCTTATTGAGGCAATTTGATGGGCAATTTTTTTATTTGGGGATTTCTGCACCTTGTTTTAAGTTTCCTGACACATTGAAACAAGAGTACACTTCCCTTCCTTCTTTTAAGAAACTCATAGATGACTTAACTCAGGGAATTCATTTGAAATGGCCTCTTATATGGAAAAATTATCTATTATACTATGACAATAGATTATTTTTGGTATCTTAATCATCATTAATTCCCTCTCTTTACTAGAGTACCATTCCACTGCTTGTTCAAGTCATTTTGGGTTCTTGAAGACTTACAAAAGGTTAGTGTAGATTTCTATTGAGAAGGTTTACGCAAACAAGTAGAACAGTTTGTTAGGGAGTACTAAGTTTGCTAGCAACTTAAATATACTACCAAATCACCTATTAGAGTTCTTTCTCCTCTCCTTATCCCTAAACGTGTTTAGGAAGACATTAGTATGTATTTCATCACATACCTTCCCAAATCTTAGGGTTTTATAGTGATTTTGGTTATGGTCGATTACCTTTCTAAGTATTGCCACCTCGATGCTTTGGATACTAACTATATTGTAGCCAAAGTAGCTATTGTATTCTTACACATGGTCATCAAATTACATGGATTCCCACAAACTATTGTAAGTGATTGAGATTCTATTTTCACAAGCAAGTTTTGAAAGGAATTATTCACTTTAAGTGGTACCACTTTGTCTATGCCTAATGCCTATCACCCTTAAAAGCAACAAACAAACTGAGGTACTCAATAAGACAATTCAATAGTACTTATGAAGTTTTGTCATTGATTATCCTTCTATGTGGGTAAAGTTTCTTACATGGGTGGAGTTTGCCTACAACACTTCTTATAATGATAGAGCTCGTACTACTTTTGAGATTGTTTATGGGCGTTCTTCTCCTTCTATTCCCTCTTACATTAGAGGCGCCTCTTAAATAGAAGCTATAGACTTAGATTTGGTTTCAAGAGATGAAGCTTTGCATACACTACACAACAATTTGGCTCAAGCTTAAACATGCATGAAGCAATTTTCTAACCAACATAGAATAAAGATTTCGGTAACTTCGTTTTTGTTAAACTCCAACCTCACAAACAATTACCCTCAGATAAACATGGGGGGCATGAACTTTCTAAATGATATTATGGTCCTTATTCTATGTTACGGAGGATAGGCTCTTATGCCTATGAGATTGCCTTTCCTCCCTATTCTAAGTTGCATAATGTTTTTCATGTTTCCATTCTCAAGCGTGCTTATAGGTCATCTATACCCTCCTTAGACCTACCTCTAAACTCTTTTCAAAATCGGCAAAATATTTTTCAAGGGAATTCACCTATTCAACAAGTTCTGGTATAGTAGCAAGGGTTAAGCCCTAAAGACATTAGTTGGGAAGATTTAGATATTTTTTGAGTGTCTTATCCTAACATTAACCTTGAGGATAAGGTTGTTTCTCGAGAAGGGGAGGCATTTGTTACTGTTAGAAGAGATAAACAACAAAGAGAGCTCATATGGCATAAAGACTATATCATGGCATAATAGAGCTTAACCAAAAAAATATAAGTTTACAAATTGTAAACTAATAAATCTTACAAAAAACATGTTGTAATAAAACAGATTAGATATAGATCTTAGTTGTAATCCATAAATATAGTAAGATGCAACAGAAAATAGGTGGGAAATAACTGTAAAGCATATCAAATGCTATACTAAACGAATACAGTATAAATAGAAAATATGAGTAAAGGGAAAAACACTTTTACACCACTTAAGAAAATATGGTGTCTCCTCTTCCTTTCCCTTTCTCGAAGTTTAGCCAACTCAAATAGACTATGACAGTTTACCTCGCAAGAAGCAACAAAGAGGGTGTTAGTTCTAATCAACAAATAAAGCAAACACAAGAGTTTAGTGAGGAGATCAAGGTTGCATCTCATAAGAAGACCAAACCCTAAATCAAAACAGAAAAGAAAAGAAGGAGGGGGAGAGCTTACAGTAATAATGATCAATCAAGAATAAAGGAGAGAGAGAAGAGAAGTAGATACTTTGGTTATACAAAACCTTATTAATATTAAGGGTTAGGCCTCATTTGGTGGGCCTAACAGTGGTGGTAGCAACGTCTTCATTTATACCAAAGATGAAAACTGGATGATATATGCAATACTCTATAATAATTAAGGATTTTCCTCTTTTATGATATGTGCACTGTAGGATTCTAAAGGGATAACTAGAGCTTTTTATCATGTTATATATATATAATAACAATAATAATAATAATAATAAAATCCATCATGCACCTTAAAACATAGATATGCAAGTCAAGGCCATAAAGAATCACCTTTAATTGAAGAAATGATAAGCCAATCTCAACAAATTAATCTCAGTTGATCTCTGAAAAATACATAGTATAAATATTGGCACAATCAAACTTTCGGTTATGCCTAATATCTAAAATTATTCCTTCATGCTTCAAAATTATATTTTAATTATTTTTTTATATGTGATTTGTTAGGTTTTGGAATTCAGTAGCAATAAGTATAATTAAACTAACACTCCATTTAAATTTATCAATTTTTAATTTTATTTCATTTACTCTAAGCTCATATTATTTATTCAAGATTGATGTCTAGCAATGTATTAGTAGTGTAATCGTACAAGAATATGGGAAATGATTATTTAAGACAATTTGTCCCTATTGATTTGATTTGGATGAGGAAGACTTGGATCATGTTTTTAAGAAATATGCCTTGTTTATATCCATCAAAATTAAGAGAGGAATATGGGTTTAAAAGTAGATAGGATAGAAAGATTGTTAGATTGGATTAAAATAGATCGTTTAATTTGAAAATCTTACTTAAGAGAAATCTACACCCCAAATTATCTCCTCTGGATAATCTAGAAAGATAGAAATTATAAGCTCTTCGATAGAACTTTAGCACCCTTATTCTTATTTGAACAAATAAGAGCTAAAGTAAGGAAATTCTAGGATATTACGAGGTATAAGAATCATTTAGATCAAACTAGAAGGGTTGTGCTCCATTCCATTAGGAATTATTGGAAGCTGGTAAGCAAATTAAGTACAAATGGATCGGTCAGTGATCCAATCTTTAAGCTATGCCATGGTTGGGGTTATGATTAAGGGTGAATTAAGTTGGTTGAATCATGCGCTTCAGTAGGAAATTAGGGAAGCCTGATATTCTAACAACTGAATTGTGAAGACTACAATGGGGCTTAGAGCACCTTATCAAAGTAAAGTAAACCAGCATACTTGACCATAGTTAAATCATTACTGTAAATGATATGGACTGTAAAAATAAGTTTTTTAACATTTTAATGGCTTACCGGAGTTGGGATAGGGAATTGAGGATACTAAAAGATCCTAAACTTGACTCGATTCACGAGAGTTGAACATGATGGCTAATTAAATGGGAAACAGAAGCATAATGCAACAAGAAAATGAAAAGTTTGTAATTTATATTTTTGTTCTTTTTTAGAATTTTATAATTTTTTGGTTTTATCCTCATTTTCTCATTATATTTGGTCTTTGGTTATAGAAAAATTATTCTACACTATAATATATGATTAAAATGGAGTTATTGTAATATTCTTTCAACTATTTAGGAATTTTGTTTATAAACAAAAAGCATATGATTTTTTTAGGGTTATTTAGGATAGAAATATGGAAATTCAAACCAATTGGATCGGCTAAGATCCAATTTGGCTTTAGTGGCAAAAAGGTATATGTAGTTGGTTCAATCTAAGTATGTCCATTGGTTTCTTAGTGCATGTAACACAAGTTGGGTCTTCAATGGCTAGACTCTTGGAGTTAGCTTGTGGTTCAATTATGCAGTGGCTATACATTGAGGTTTTGGATTGGTTTCAATATCGATGTTGATCACATATTCTAAGTGATTCTTAATATGTGTTCTTCTTAATTGATAATAATTGTTGATATATTACTAAGATTGTTAATACTAATATATATATTATTTATGTTATTCCGTGGGTTTGATTGAAATTTCAAATAAAATCTAAATAGCATTTTAAAAATTTTAAGATGCATCACACTTCCACCTTGCCTCAACATTTCCCTAACATCTAAAAGTTAAATGGCACATGTTAGTAGTGCATTTCAACTCAAGCTCTCAATGGCCACTCATGGAAAAAGTAATGAGAAGCACAAGCAAATATGGTAACTAGATCATATCCAATCATGCTTAAACAACTAAATTTAAGATAATGGACAGATCTTTAGGTGATGTCTTACCATATATATCATTTATTCCTACTCCTATAAAAAGCAATTGAAGAACTCAACGTACGAGGATCAACACTTTAATTCTTTCCTCTATTCCTTATTTTTTGATTGCTTGTGACTTCAACCGACTTCAAAGTGTGTTATGGTAACCGTAATAGTTCACATTTGGTACTTGCGCAAGTCTAATTCTCCATCATCAATCCATCTACAGGCCCAACTTTTTACTATTGAGAGTTCACCATCAATATTATATTTATGTATATCGATGTTCCAACACATCCATCAATCGCTAGTTAATCTATTCTACGTAGTTAATCCAATATTTATTGAACAACCTGCGCCTTTCTACCGTTAGGCCTCCTTCCAAACCTTGCGTTCAAATCTAAATTCCTGACACACAGTCTAAATTCCATCACGATTAATTGACTTCTAATTTCCAATCTTTACCTAAGAGAGAAGATATCTACTAATACTTGATCACTTGCTTTGTAGGCAAGGTAGATAAAAGGGATTTCATCTGAAAAAAAAAAAAAAGAAAGAAAGAATTTTAATGAAACATTTTTTAAATAACTTTTCTTGATGCAATGCAGAGATAAAGATACAACAAACGTATGTATTTTTAGAATTTCAACTGCTTAGTGCATAAACTCATTTTAGTGCCTTTTTTCACAAAGTATAGACACTAAATTAAGTTTATGTACTAAACTACTAAAATTATAAAAATACATCAGCTTATTGCAGGCAAGGTAGATATGAGGGATTTCAACTAAAAAACCAAAAGAAAAAATTTTATTGAAACATTTTTTAAATTACTTTTCTTGATGCAATGCAGAGATAAAGTTACAAAAAGAGCATGTATTTTTTAGAATTTCAGCAGTGTAGTGTATAAACTTAATTTAGCATCTATACTTTATGAAAAATGGCACACCAAGAACCCATATGAAACACTAAATTATTAAAGAACGAAAATTTAGCCATTGAGCTGCCTAATCCTAAAGCACAGATACTTGCTATGCGCACACAACAAGTGCTAATTTACAATAAGCTTCATCAGTCAATGGTAGGTCAGTGAAGTGAAGCGGAATTATGCTGTTGTTGCGGATCAATGTCCTAAATAAATAAATCTAACTACAGAAATGCGTGCAGAATTTTCTCCATCAAAATAAAATTATTTGATCAGGCTGACTAGCGTAGCAATCTGAGATTTTCTAGGTTGTAATTCACTTTTGTATCGGTTTTGTGTATTTCTTATCTGCTTATAAACTCCAACCAGGTACACAACATGGATTTGGATTTCTCCATTATCGACTCTCCATTAATCCTATATAGGTGCTACTATATATAATTAATAGTGGAGATCATAAGGAAGAAAATGATGTCATAATATTATAACAAAAATATTAATAAAAACTAAGCAATTTCAACCTATCATTTATAAATTGATATATAAAGTAAAAGGATATAAATGGATAAAAGATTCATTTTATCATATGCATATAATATGGTAGATGGAAAACAACACATGAATAAAATTATTGGATAGATGAGATGCATAATTAAATTTTATTTTGTTACGGTACTAATTTAAACTAACTAGTTACAAGATCATAAGGTTAATTATGCTCTCTAGCCAAACGGTGAGGTGGGGAAGGTTGAGTATAGATATAATCAAGATGAGCAGTGAGCGTCCTCCTCTGCAAGCACTCGTCTTCATCAACCCCATAGCATTCATCCTGAGGTGTTAACTCTGTATATCCACCATCAATATTCTATGCCCAAAAAAAAACAAAAAACAAACCAAAAGAACATCAAAATCGTAACATCTCTGTCATAATAAGACACTGAAGGCTCTATGACCCCCAATAAAAAGGGTAAAATGTACAGAAACTGAAACGTCGCAAAAAAATTACTTAAATTCATGAACAGTTATGGATGAAACATAATTATGAAGAATTAAAATGGAGTTTAAGGGTTGAGTCTATTTCCACAATCGTTAACGGCGGGACAAACGGGCAAAATGTTTTGTGAAAAATCAAACATAATCTGACGCTCAACCATCGTGTTAGGTTCTAGTCATATCGGACATAAGATAAGTTAGAAACATTTTATCTAATAGTACTAAATACGATGAAATTAACTCACATGAAATTGGGTTTTGATGTGATTGGTTTCTGGAGGAACCGATCGTGTGGCTTGGGTTATCGTCAAGTACAAAAGCAAAGAAAGCAAGATCAAAGCGGGGACCTTTGCCATTTTTCTAACTTTTCAACATCAATTGGTGGCGACGCACTTGGCTTATATAGGGTAGACGCAGGAGGAATGTTAATATGGGTGAAAGGGGAAATCTTGTGGCTAATAATAATACCATGTATGAAATAAAGAAAAGCGATAAGAACAAAAGAAACTGAGGGAAGAAAGGGAAACAATCACGGAGGAAAAATTAAGGGATCGAAACAAATTTAGTTTAAAAGATTTGATTTTCTATATTTTTATATTAAAGTCAAAGATACTCTTTTAATATTTTAATAATTCATTTTATTTAGGTTATACTAAACAATCCCTATATACTTAATAGTAATTAATAAATATATTATGGTTATTTTAGGCTGAAAATAGTATCGAACCTACAAATCTTGAACCAAAAATGGCATATAAACTAAAAATCTTCCATTAAAGTGGCTACTTTCAATTATAGCTTGAATATCGATAAATTTTAATTATTCTTTAATCAATTTTCAATTATTGCAATATCCATAAGCCCCATTACTTCATGAGTAAATTTTTTCTCGAAACCTTAAAAAAAAAAAACTATATACTTATTTCATAAATGGTTTATTTGTTTCTTTAAAACTTTTATAAAAAAAAAAAACTATGTACTTATTTCAAAAATGGTCAACATAAAATGCGATCGATAATTAAATTGTTTTATTAATTGTTTAGTGATATATTCAGTTATATTAGAGGTAAGTATGTAATCTTGTCGTATAAGGTATATATCCGAATCCTACTTAATTGAATAGGTTCTGGATGAGTAACTAAGGCTACAGGGTATGTTTCAAATAATAATTTTTTAGAATCTATTTTCATAAGATAAGGTATGAGTAAGAAGTCAAAGTACTTTATACCTATCCTAGAACCTGTATTTTGAAGCACACAGGATACAAGTTCTAAGATCCCCATCCTATAAGAGTAATAAAATATAAATAATAAATAAATGATACCATCTCATTAAAATGAAATAAAGCAAAGCTTATCCTATCAAAAATATGAAATTAAATGCTTCTTAATCCTTTCTTTTTCATCTTTCGTCTTTAGTTTTTATTTCATTGTTATTTTATTTATATTTCTTCATCTTTTGTTAACCTCATGATCTAGTAAAGTTCAAAATAAGAGAATCTGAGTTCTTAATTTCTACTTTTAGCACTACCTATAAGTCATAAGATACGTCCATACTTGTTTTTTTTTTTTTATAGTGAAATAGTTTATTTATTTTATATTTAAAAAAAGATTCGATATTATTACTCAAGTGAAATTTGATTTTCTCAAAGTATATGGAGATTATTTTATTGATGCATGTACCTTGGAGAAGAAAAATGTTTCAGTTTAAATTTATGGTTTGTTTCGTTTTTCATGATATTTATTCATTTTTCTATGGTTAAATATTTGATCCTAAATATTGGCACATTCATAGTTATTGAATTATATAATCTTATGAATCTTTTATGCACATTTTGATTAACTTTGTAAATATCACATTAAGAACAATATTGTATAAAACAATATGCTTATTCCTTTAAATATCTTTGCAATATGATTGTTACAGAGTGAATGTTATATTTACATAAAGAATGTTTTATGTAATGTTTTCGTAAATTCATCCATAATAATATTAGTTAAAGAACCATTTAAGAAAAACAAATTAGTTGAGAATAAACTTCATTCATTAACATCATTTGAAGGATTAGTTAAATTAAGCAATTTCTTTTTGGAAAAAAAAAAATGTCAGGTTTGTTCTATGTTTTGAAAAAATAGCCATATTAAAGTATATATAAGGGAAAAAAAAACTACAAGTTCTACAAAGTACAAGGTGGTTTTAAAGTATCACATAATAGAGTATAGGTAATAGAGTTTTGAAACCTATACCTACAAGATAGGATATAGGTAAGATTCCATACCCTACTCACCATATACCCACTTACCCTTAAACTGCTCATTTCACAAATTGTTTATTTGCTTTTAAAATTTAGCAAAAGAAAAACTATTAGTAATTAAACTATTTTTTTTTAATTTATTTAGTGATATATTTAATTATACTTATTTTACAAATAGTGTATTTAATTATTAAAATTTTAGTAGAATGTGAAGTTTATTTCACAAATGGTCACTATAAAAGTAATTGGTAGTTAATTGTTCTTTATTTATTAGTAATACATTTAATTGTACGCATGAAACTAGGGACGAAATAGCATTGGGTAATGGAAACTATTAAAAATGTATGTATGAGTTTAAAGATATAATTTTATTTCTTCTTTCAAATTGATAATTAGTAAATGGGTTTACATTATAAATCTATAGCTTTAGCTACCATATTTTTTCTTAAAATCAAGATTTAATTTTATTTTCCATCGATGTAACATCTATTTAAAAAGAGTATTCTTTTGTCTTCTTACAATTGTGTCTCTTTATCTATAATCAATTTATCTTATATGTCTATATATGTTTTGACAAACTTTTCTTTTATAAAAAATGCACTTTTTTCTCAAATGATACTTTAGTTTTTTTTTTTATGAATGTAACATTAAATGAATGTGATTACAACTTTGTATCTTCATTATAGAAGATAAACTTATCTCATATATCCATGTCTACTTTAAAGAATTTCATATCTACTTTTACTTTAACTAGTTTTCTCAATTTCTTTTTTTTTTAAATATATTTACACAATCACTTAATATATGTGTTTCTAATAATTACATCTTACTATGAATAAGATTTCGTAAAAGAACATTAAAAAGGATTTTAACATTTTCTAACTAAAGGAAAGCATGTTTGTCTATACATAATATTGAAATATAATTGTAACGTAAATAAGCAAATATAACAGTAGATAAAAAGCTAATAAATATACACATTTAATACTATAGATAATTTCTCTCTCTCTCTTTCCCTCTTACTCAACCCCCAATGGTAATGGGATAGTAATGGAGTAAAAGAATCTTTCCTTACATCATGAAATTTCATACCTTTGCTAGCTTCCATCTATCTCTATTTATTTTTTAGAGTTCCGTTCAAATTCCGTAAGGTTTACATTGCTTTATATTCACCTTAAAGCTATTCGTTCACTATCATAAACAAAATAAGAAAAATAAAGTCAACTATCATTTATCTTTTATAAGTGATCTCAATTGCAAATACTTAAAAACAGTAAATAATAATGATAAATGTGTATTCATCTATTCAAAGAAGGTAAGGGATTGTCTATTATATACTATTAAAGCCAACTCAAATTTTATTTGGCCAACAACTAATACTTTTAGTGTCTTAAACTCTTAAAATATATAATATATTTCATTATAATTGTAAACTTTAATTCTCATGTTTCCCTTTGATTTATAAGACCACGGAAAAGCATTAATTTAAATCAATTTTTCCACACATCCAAAAACTGACTATTGTATTTTTAACACATTTAACATATTCAATTCTAGTTGTAAATTTTAATTGCTATATTCTTCCTTAATTTATGAGATTACGAAAGAGCGTTAATCACTTATTTTTTAAAAGAGAGGGTGCTTTTATCACTATGGCTAGCATATCATAGTTAACAATCGTATAATATTCATTAATCATGTATAATTTTCATGTATAGATTATTCAAAATGGTATGCTTTATCCGATGCTGCCATCAAGGAGATCTTATCGTTGTTGCTTCAACGAGATTTCACCATTGTTTTATTCTTTAAATTCATCACCAGTAATAATAATGTATTATTCATTTACCACAAATATTCATATCCATCACCTTTATATTATTGATCATAGTATCTTTTATTTCATGTAGATATTAAGGAGATTGACCATTGTTGCAGCAAGTTATAAAAACCTAAAAGAATAAAAACCATTTTAACAAGTTTTTTTATTAAAGCATTTTGTTTGGTTTAGTGAATATTTAGAGAAATGATTTAACATATGGAAATATTTCAAAACACAAGGAGTTTTTTTTTTTCTTTCTTTCTTTTTTGTTTTAATATCATGCATGTGGATTTAAAAAAAAATGAACTGAGCACTTATCTATATTTTACAATATATTTTTTTGTGTTCTTAATATCTAAATTTACAATATATTCTATGTATCCTCAATCTTTGAATACCTCATGTAATATCTAAATTATGCAAATTCCTTTATTGACTTATTATTAATGTCATTATTTCTTTAACTAGCATATATTAGTGAAGAATAGAAAACAATATTAGCAATTGATTTTGTTTTGTAAATACTCATCAAAAGATTCCAATATAGGGGAGGTTTTTCAAATATGGAGGATTTTTTTTTTTTATTTTCTTTGCAAAGCAATGTTGTTGGGTGCATCTTAGTAAGGGGACACAATTATTATCTTCTAGGTGTATGCACATGCTCAATGATTTTGGTATAATTGCTTACAATGAGTAATTTTATAATTATAGCTAAGTATACTCCATATTTCAAATTGATAAAATTATACCTTAAACATGATGTGAAAAAAAAAAAAGATAAAACCATTAAAAGAGGATATATTTGTAGGAAAAATGTTATTCTTTTTTTATGAAAATAGAAATGATGATATTTTTTATTACAATGTTAAGGTTTGTTACAATTTTCAATTAGGACATGTTCCATTAAAGAGGTTGTACTATTGCCTCACTGTCATAAAACAAAAGTTAAGTGAAATTTATTGTAACTGTAACTTAAAACCTTTTTCTCAAATTTCAACAATCTTCTACAAAATACTTTTACATGCAACACATATATATAATATATGTTGAGGTAGTACCACAAAGAATGAAGAATCGAATATATAATTAAAAATCTTGATACGATAGGTTTACGCAATTTTAAAATGACCAAAAATAAGGATATTTTATTATACCTTTTGAAATTTGGGTATTGAAGAAAACGACTCTATTTAACCTTTTGAAATTTGGGTATTGAAGAAAACGACTCTATTTAGCAAAAAGATTAAAACACCATGGAAGTTTTCTAAAAAATCATTACAAAAATAGAATCTTGAAAAGGTGAATTTGAGTGTATAGTCATCTCCATTTTGTTAATTCTAATTAAAATCATGTGTGTGTAAACTATGTAATTGTTAGCATAAGTTTCATCATAGTAGTAGTTATTTCCCTACTCCTCATTACCAACATAACTTTTATAACCAACTTGATAATCATAACTAACAATATCTCTAAAGCCCTTATTTTAACCAATAGCTATAGGGAAAAAAAAAAGGATGAATTGAAACTCAATAAGTAACATACATACATATATATGAACAAACCGTCAATCCACATGCATTGAATGCAGAACTAACAAACCATACAACAATTTATTATTTTTGTATTACCTAGTCACATAACAAACAACGAAGGTCCTCATGATCCCTTTTCACATTACATTTCATACCATTAACCTAGCAATTGCATGCCTCTTCAATCGCCTCTACAACCTAACATTTAAGCCTGCCACTCCAGGCCTTTCTATAACCTAACATTTGGATGTGTCATTTCAAGCTCCTCTACATCAACCTAGATCTACTCATGATCATTTTCAGGTAAGACTCCACTAGGAATAATGCGTCACAAAAATCATCAAGGTTACCTCTTGAGAATCTATCACTCCAGGCCTTTAAGATGAGCTAAACACAAGCAACAAGTAATGATTATTAAGGCTTGATATTTAGTTAGTCAATTTAAACACATACAAGTATTAGATTCTAGGCTAACAATCACACACAATACTTAAGTGTCACATATATGGAATTACCAAAAGAACTTGATTGTAATACAACTTAGGAAGAGTGATCTTAAACTTGAAAAATCCTAAAGCAAAACTTTGTTTTCTTCTCAACATCTGAATTACCAAAACTGATGAATCCTCCTAGGGTTGCCACTAGACTCACTAGTTCAACCTTTACCAACACCTTCTTCTTACACTACTAATAGAATCACAATTAAATTTGTGATTTTTATTAAACCGGTAAAGTCTTATGAAATTTATGCCTTACTTTTAGGGTTTGCTAAGTTTGCTACAGATGAGTCAAACTCTGTAACACAAGTGATTCTAAATGAGACTCTTGAATAGAAAAGAATGTTTTTGTGTCAGGCAATGATAGGACTTTTAAGTATTTCCAAAATTGCCCTCTAGCAACTTTTATCATTTATCATGTCATCCTTCAAAATATAACCCTTTAAAGCAATATGCCCTTATTTTACTTTATTTTATCTTGGGTGTTACAATTTGAGCTTTTAACCATTTATTGATTTCTATTACAACCTTTAATATTCTAAAACTTTCTTCTTCGCATTCTTCTATTAACAACTTTAAAAACTCCATTTAGTGCTGTCATGTATATGTTTTTTATATGCTTATCATAATTATTTCCTTAAAATATTATAATAGATGTATCAAATTAAATAATATGACAAAAAATCACAATTTGTTTCGAAAAGAAAAAATTAGTTAAAAAAATTTGAAAATTCCACCAAGGGATAGCCGTCATCATGCATCCGCTGTGTCTACACTATCTAGTACTAGTTTTCGATGATATGGTTCAAATAGAAGACTAGCTTTTAATCAGTTCATCCATTCCTAGTTTTGTATCAAAAGCTTTAACACGCTGGATGGGAGAAGCCGTTGTCTTTGATAAAGCAACAGAAACCCCTTTCATAAGGAAATCCTTCATGAAACCACAGGTACATACCTTTCTCTAATTAATTTAAAAGAATCTTAACGGATTTTTCATAACAGCATTGAAACGTAAAAAATTTTAGTTAAAAAAATAAAAGTTAATGATTGAAATTAAAAAAATCAAACCTTAAAAATTAAATCTATAGTTTTCTCAAAAATTAATTGGTTATAGTTTAAGCTTAGTAAAATTGTTACAATCCAAGGGGTGGATAAATCATGGCAGTATTGCCATGTACTATGAGAAGATCTTAGGCTAGCACCATTACTAGTTAAGAACCTTCGTCATACTACATAAGGCATCGTCTAGTATAAAGTAATATCAAAGCAAATAAATAAATAAAGGATCACTACAAAATACCAAACCCTTAAGAAAAATATAAGATAATACTAAAGAGTCCAAACATATCAATAATGTCTACTCATGCTCTTATCTTCCCTCTGGCCATCCTAAAGCTTCTAGTACTAACCTCGAGCATCTCTCGACCCAGCTTTGGCAATAGGTCATACTACAACAATAAATTATAAGGGGGTAAACAACAATAGCTTTGTGAGTAACCTTCATATCCTACCAACAAGCAAATTTTAAGTAAGTTATTTAAATAGGCATATGCAATGCAAGCAAGCATATGAAATGCACACATTGTACACAACTCGCTGGCATTTGTGTAAAGTACAATTTTATGCCCACTATTGCTTAGGTTAGGAAGTATTTAGATATGTTAGCACCTGGGTCTCTACATCTATCATCTGATCATATGTCATCTTCTCTTAGTAAACCTAAAGTAGTGAACGTGGCTCAATCTCAAGCAAAGGATAGCACAACCTAAAGCCAAGTAAATCCTAAAGGCGAGGCAAGAACATGTTGTATGAGTACGTTATATGGTATAACAATAACATAACATAAATATAGATTTAGTATGCATGATTACTTGCTCTCCTGCATAGTGCTGACGCCCTTTATATTTAATGCATAAATGTGCAATGCATGATCATTTCTTAATAAAGTCAAATAATTATTATTCTAATTCACTAATGACTAACCAAATATATATCTTAAACACTCCAAAGCCCTACTTACTATTGTAACAACCAATTCTTGATTCAAATAAATTATTGTGTTTTTAGTAAGTAATTACAATCAATCCAAGCACATATATATAACCTAACCCTAAGCATAATCATTTCATATATATAATTAAATGATGCTCTATACTATAAGCATAAAGAAGATAAGTCATAGCGTTTAGCAATCCTAGTAAACCTCAATTGAGTCGATCTCTAGGTCCATGTCACCTAAAGATTATAATCAAGTATATAAGTATTTAATTTTAGTTTACTTAGTTAGCTCTTCCCATCCTAAAACTTTCGCTTGTATTGTTTTCATATTTTGATCATAACTTTTTTCGTTTTAAGCCCTTTTTAGCAATCTTCTAGTCGTTTTTTTATCACTTTTTAGTGTTTTTTCATTTGGTGAGGCCTTTCTTAGGGTTTTGGCTTGTAAAGTTTTAGTTTAAGTCAATTAAGTTCATTGGTAAATGGGTTAGTTTGGCTATCTAAGGGTTTGGGTCTAGTTTTGGGCCTTAGGCCTTATGTATGACTTCTTAACCTTTTAATTAAGTTTTTTAAGTTGAATTATTTTCCCAATTTCAATAGCTTTTAATTTGGGTCTTATTATTACTTTAGTAGGCTTAAATGGGCTCTTTTCATTAGTTTAAGACCTTAGTTAGTCAAGGGGCCTATAGAGGGTATCTTGTATGAGCCTAATGACTTAATGGGCTTTTATTTTTTAGTATCAGATCTGGTCATATCTAGCAAGGCCTAAATTTTAATTCTTTTAGGGCTTTTTGACCTTGTTTTATGCTAGTCTAACTTTATTCATCTTTTTAGGCCTAAGCCCACCTTATACACTAAGTTTGGTCTAATTTACCATAAGTTCCAAAACTAGTCATTTTTGTTAATGAGGCTTTTAACAATATTCTTAAGCCCTTAATTAGTAACTATGCTAGTTTAAGCCACAAACTCATAATTACCCTACTTAACTTAGTTAATTACATACTAAATCATAATTAACACTAAATAATAATGTCATTAGGCTAACAAATTAAAATTTACAAGTCTTAAACCATCCTTTAAGTGGTGGCTAAGATGGTGTTTTAGAGTCTCCATTACACCCTTCACATATTACTCATTTTAGTGCTTTTTCCTCTATCTAAAGCATGTTTTCACCTAGTGTAAGTTGTTTATCTATCAAATGTGAGGAAAATGGATTGGGAAAACCCCAATAAAGGTAGCAGCATGCTTAAGAATGGGGTTTTTCATGGACTTTCTTATTGATTTGTCAATAGAATTTATTAGCCACTACACTTTACTACATGGTGGTGGTGTTACTTGATCTTTTATGTGAGATAAGTGTATTACCCTAAGCTAACCATCTATATTAATGTCTTAAAACTCTAAATTATATATTTCTACAAGTGTTTGATGTGTGTCATGCATAAACTCTACAAGTTTCTAAGTGAATAACTAAAGAAATCAAGAGAAGTATTGTAGACACTTAATTTTTGCCCTTCCATAGTTTTAGATTTTATTTTTTACAAAAAGGGTCCTCATTCAAAAATAATAAACAAAAAAATTAATAAAAGATAAAAATAACAAAAAAAATTAACAAATAATGAAAATACCAAAAAATAATAATAATAATAAATAAGAAAAGGAAAGATCATAAAAATTTCGTAGATTTTTAGGAAGTAATTTATATTAAGAATAATTAGTTTTAGTGTTAGTTTTAGTTTTAGTTTTAGCTTAGGTAAAATTTTTATTTTAGGAAATTAGATAGTTTAAATATAATTTAATGGTAATAAATGTCAAAATACAGGCCAACGGTCTAACGGATAAGTAATAGAGTATTTGGGTGGATTTAGTTGGAGGTCATGGGTTCGAGTCTCAGTAGGCACCTATGTCTTTTTTTTTCTAACTTTGCAAAAGCGAGATGAAAATCAGTTTCATATCTAATTAAATCATATGAGTTTAGTTAAATTAGATTTGAATAAAATTTGAATCTAGTTTAATCAGATATGAAAGGATTTGATTTGGACTTTATAAAAGAAAAAAACAACAACATAAATCGGGAAGGCCCTACAGAAACTAAAAAGACAACACAAAAACACAGCAACCCTAATTTCCTTCAGCTCCTAAAAAATCAATTAGCAGCGGCAGCCACTTTGCTGCATAACTAAAGCAGAACTCATGATCACCATATAGTCTACTGTCCGTGACCGAGCCCCTCAATTGCCTGACCAAATTTCAAACAAAAATCTAACTGTAACAGAAGCCTTCCTGACGCAAGCAGATCCTGACTATCAAACATCCATGCATACAATTCCTTCGACACAATACCCAGTCACAACTACTCTCACCTAATAGGCAGCAACACACACCCACGAACAGTGAGCCCCAACAAATGCTTCACATGCCATAACACATTCTCACAAAAATCCAACAACTTGCCGCCATACTCCAATTCCCTATCCAAAGTCTATGTCCCTTAATCCAATTTCAATCCCCAATTCCAAAACCAAAAGCCTGACTTCAATCTACAATTCACGACATTCAATTCTTTGACTAATTCCACTTTGATCCGAGGTCTAATGATCCATCCTTTGCCTGACAAAGCTCCCTGACCAAAATAAACAACAAGGAGCCACGTCCAATGCTGACTGAAGTTAATTCTCAATCCTCCACTTGATAATCAATTGCAAAGCTCGCCTGATGAACAAATCTCCATCTAAGACTCCAGTGCCAAGCCCCTACCATCTACTGCAGCGATCAGCGCGAACACGACGACTAGTCCTCAACATCGGCAACAGTCCAGCACCTATGTCCTTCCACCGAGCAAGTTCAGGTTTAGTTGTTCAAAGTTTTTATTTATTTAGTTATTATATTGTGTTATTATTATTATTATTTCATTAGACATAGCATATGTATGTATATATTAGTTTAGTATATTTCTTTTAACATTAGTTTTCTTTATTATATAAGTTAAATGTGTTATATTGATTTAAATGGAAATTTGTTTAATATTAGTAATATAGATATAAATAAATATATATATGTGTATATGTTAGCCTAGGATTTTTTTTTTTAGAATTAGTTTTTTTTTTTTTAGAAATCCTTAGATAGAAAATTATTTTTAGAA
This sequence comes from Lumnitzera racemosa, assembly GCA_024138005.1. Classification (NCBI taxonomy): domain Eukaryota; kingdom Viridiplantae; phylum Streptophyta; class Magnoliopsida; order Myrtales; family Combretaceae; genus Lumnitzera; species Lumnitzera racemosa. The sequence continues at coordinate 103,416,684 of JAMXBC010000008.1, read as the reverse complement.
ATAAAAATTAACAAAAAGAAATATTTTAAAAGAAAGTTATAATTCCTTAGAGAGTTTTGTGATCATTTATGAGTTAGGACACATTTAGATTTTTTAAATAAACCGAACAAATTAAAACGTAAACTTGGACTGTTTTCAAAATTAAAATAAATCAGCACATTAAAGTTTTCGGAAAGAACTACGATCATCTGATCCCAACTAGCGGATACGTACACACCTTCGGGGCGACGATAAAATATGTAGAAACTTAGGTTCTTTTTTATTTTATTTTATTCATTCATTTTTTTTTTTAAATATTAGAAGCATAATCCTAATTTCGGTAAATAGATAGTAGTACCCGTTAAGGGTTTAATAGGTTAGCCCCCGAACTTAGAACCCTCTGGTTCTTCATTTAAAATTGAAATCAAAGACCGATAACCAAATCGTAATCAATCTACTCAATTGATTATGGTTTCTTTTCCTTTTCTCGACTCCAGTCGGGTAACAACTCTAAAAATTATTTTCAATAAAAAACCGGAATTTCTCAATTTCTTTAGTCGAGGATTAATATTAAATGGGTTAGGGTTTACTATTAATCGGGAAATGAGAAATCAATTTTTAATTAAAAGAAAACCGAAAAATCAGGCTCGACAGTTTGGCGACTCCACTGGGGACCGCTAAAGGGCTAGCCACTAGAAGTTGCCGAGAATAGGATTATTTTTCAAAAAAAAAATGGAATAATAAAAAAAATAATAAAGAAAGAACTTAGGTATGTTACTTGATGTATTTGTTTATTTTATTTATTTGTTTTTTTTACTAACATTTTTTTGTTGGAGCAGTTTATTTAAAGGGGGAATTTTAGGGGGTTTTACTTTTACTTTGTTTTCTGCATCATAAATGTATAATAGATATAGTCAGAACCAGGCCATCTTAGGACCTTAGGAGGGGAGGGGGGGGGGGGGGGGGGGAGAGGGGCATTGTGTAAGCTTCGGATGTTGTGGGGCAACCACCTTCCGGGGCCGATCAAGCTACCCCACTCAAGTTCAAATGCAACCACAGAATCATTGCTTTGAAAAAACGTAGTGGTTGCAAAACTTGAGGACCTTTAGAACCCACCCTTTATATTATATGAAAACTTTTTCAAAAATTACAAGTACTTATGATGTGGCAAACCTAAATTAATAAAGACAGTTGTGAAGTTGTGATGGTAATTGTAATCTTCCATTGTAAATAATTTGTAATAATTTTATGTAAGGATTAGATTACGTCGTAATTGTAATTTTAATTTTGATTTTAATTAGTCATGGTTGGACCAAGTCAAGGGTCTTTTAAAGACATTCATGTCCACTTACCACATTGGCCTCAAAAACTACATCAGACGTAGTTTCGACTCTTCAGCCTAGATAAACAAGAGTTTAATAAGAATAAGATTGGGCCCATCCTCTCTCTATAGAAGATCCCTATGAACATCACTCTAGTGTGGGCCTTCGTACAACTATGGGAGGCCGAATCTATCACTTTTTTGTTTGGGCCCACATTAGCTGAGCCCAACCCTCATGGAGTAAATAAACAACAAAAAAATAAAAATGAAAAAAGAAGCCAAACGAAAAGAATCAAACTTGTAAAATAATAGGTAGTTATCATTGTGCCTAGTAATCTACCCACCAGAAATATTCATTCTTTTAGGTAAATTCAACATTTTGCAAATAGCCTTCTTTATTTGGAATAAATAAGATTTAGATATTTTCTTTGTTTAGTCTTTTATTCTTCAAAATTCCTTATTTGTAAATAGACTCTCAATAATGTTGTTCTTGGCTTGTATATATTTCCATGAAAGCAATCTTTCGTAATCATCCATTCACAATTCCATCACTCGATCTTTGTAATACAAAAGCCTTAACTTTTCCTCTCTTTCTTTCAAAAAAAAAAAGAGAAAAGAGAAAAGAAAGAAAAAAGAAGGAAAGGAAAGAAAAGAAAAAGAAAGAAATTTGCTAATGGTTACAAATCCTTATAGGGTTAGGGACAAACACAATTACTTGGCCTATTAAGGTAGATAACCTAAACAGACCTACTTGGCCCAAGAAATAACCAACCAAACCCGAACCCTAGCCTGTCAAGATGATTCAACCAACTCAATGCCCTTGAGCCATCAAGTCCAACCATGAACCGAACACAAATCCATTAAACACTATCCTAAGCTTGATCCCCAGTACAAATAAAAAGGGCAATTCATTAGTCCCTTTCACTTAAAAGGTTGTTAGTTCCAGCCTATTTGAACTCTAAAGAACCTAACCTAAAATCACATATGGAAGCTCAAGGGCATTAAGACCTATAAGTCTTAGGCATGGGGCATTTAGTCTTTGAAATTTCACAATTGGGGCATGTTCCAAAGAATTGGGGAGTAAGGCCAATACCCTAAGGTCAATCCATCCTTATGTAAGGAATTGGTAACTCACTTTTAAAAAGTTTTGAATGAAAAGAGGTGAGCTATATCCTATACACTAACCCTTAAACACTTTAAAAGTTAAGAGACATCATGGTGAGGATATTTTGGATTCATTCCTTAAAGGAGGTTCATTTTGAATTTGATACGCAGATTGAAATGAAGTTAGGCATTCATTTTCAAATCCTAAACACAATTATCCTTTGATAACCCCGTTGGACTGATTTAGAGTCATTTCAAATGTAAACCCTGTCAAGAACCACCCTATAGTGGGGCAGTTCGGAGGTTAGGATCATTAATTAGGAGAGAAGGATAAAACTAATTTGTGCTTACCTCAGTAATAACAATTCAAGGATAATTTTTGTTTTCGATAAATTGTTTTCTTTGAAGAAGAGCTAACATTTTTCCAAATACCCCAAAAGCCTTACATACCTTACCTAAGCTAATGCACTTTAAACCAATGGATTTAGGGCCTTGATTCATCTAAAGACAAAAACTTGACAAAAGAGATAGTTATTTTTGGGGAAAGAAACGAAACTAAATAAAAAAAAAGGAAAAAGAAAAAGAAAAATGAAGAAATACCCAAACATTGGGCTTGAGAAAATCCCTAATCAAAGAAGGCCCAAGTTGCTCTAAAAACACAAGGCCTTGAATCGTATTCCCAACCAAAAACACAAAACCTCATATTCGTTTAGAATCATGTTCTCAACCACAAACAAAAAACTCCATATTCAGCTCAAAATCACACTCCGAAAACCCTTTCTATCCATTCGATTCTCAAACACAAGACCTTCCCACCCACAATACCTCCTTACTCAAAGCTCTTCCAATTTTGAAGAATAATTTATCTAAGATAAAAATTATTATTGAAACTAGGGCAAGCGCACATCTAGTTCATTCCTAAGGGTTCTTGACTTGTACTCCTGGGCTAGACGAAAGAACTTCTTTAAAATAGGCCCTCTCAATTAACTTCTTTTGAAACCATTTAACCAAAAGCCCAATTTATAATACTAAACCTAAAAAGACCTAACAGATCGATCAAAGCGTATCACTTACAAATTGGATTATAATTTCTGGAATAGTAATCAAGAGTGAAATCCAGACCGAGAGTGCGTAAGGAAGTCCTCTTTGACTAAACTAATTGTGAGTTACCTTTTCCTTACGAAATGAATGTTTAAGGCTTATCCAAGAAGCTCATTGTTACAAACTAGGGTGGATATGAGATACCTTACATGATTATAGCGTTTGCCTTTTAAATAGGGATTTGTATTCGTTAGCAAACTTTCAAGGAAAAAGAAGGAAAAAAATGAAAAGACATGAAAAGGAGAGAGAGAAAGTGGAGGCTTGCTACAAGTTTTTCCATTCATTTTCCAGTCCATTTTATCCGTAGTAGCCAAATTTTCAATTCATGTTATAAACAGTGTTTACTAAATTCCTCGTTTGTAAATTTCTTAAATCAACAGTTTTTTTTCAAGTTGGCTGTGTTCCTTAGTTTACTTTCAACTCTCAGTAGAGCTTAAGCGAATCTGAAGGGTGCTTACCCTTTATCCATTTTCTCAAGGATATAGCCAACTCATAGTGCACTATCCCTATCCATATCTTCTTTAGCGCTTCAATAAGCTTATGGAGCGCTATCTAAATTCATATTCTCATTTAGGGAGCTAGCTAGCTCGTAGAGCGTAATCCCAATCCAGAGTTTCTTAAACTCCCAGTAGTATGACTCACAGAACGTTACCCGACTCAAATTTTCATCAAGGGATTTAGCAAGCTCAGAAAGTGCTATCCTAATTCAAGTTTTTCTTCATATTTTTTAGGTCTTAACCAACTCATGGGGCGCTTTGACCGCCTTGGTTAGTTAGCTCATTAAGGGTACGATCCAAGTTTCTTCATTTTTAGGTCTTAGCCAGCTCAAGGGGCGCTTCGACCGCCTTAGTAAGTTAGCTCATTAAGGGCACGATCCAAGTTTTCTTTAGATTTTTTAGGTCTTAGCCAGGTCATGGGGCGCTTCGACCGCCTTGGTTAGTCAGCTCATTAAGGGCACGATCCAAGTTTTTCTTCATATTTTTAAGTCTTAGCCAGCTCATGGGACGCTTTGACCGCCTTGGTTAGTCAGCTCATTAAGAGCACGATCAAAGCTTTTCTTCATATTTTTTAGGTCTTAGCTAGCTCGTGGGGCGTTTTGACCGCCTTGGTTAGTCAGCTCATTAAGGGCACGATCCAAGTTTTTCTTCATATTTTTAGGTCTTAGCCAACTCATAGGGCGCTTTGACCGCTTTGGTTAGTCAGCTCATTAAGGGCACGATCCAAGTCTTCTTCATATTTTTTAGGTCTTAGCCAGCTCATGGGGCGCTTTGACCGCCTTAGTAAGTTAGCTCATTTAGGGCACGATCCAAGTTTTCTTCATATTTTTTAGGTTTTAGCCAGCTCAAAGGGCGCTTTGACCGCCATGGTGAGTCAGCTCATTAAGGGCATGATCCAAGTTTTCTTCATATGTTTAGGTCTTAGCCAACTCAAGGGGCGCTTTGACCACCTTGGTTAGTCGACTCATCAGGGCACAACCAAGATTTTCATTATTCTTTTTTAGAGATTTTTTGCCAATTCACAAAGGTACTTCCCATTGTAGTTCTAAACCTCGTCAAGTGACTTAACGTTCCTTAGGATAGAGTCATCTTGAGGCAAAAACAGTATCTCTTTTGTCTTTATGGCAAAGTTTTGCTCAAACTTCACCATAAAGAGGGGCAACTGTAGATACCTAATTTTTGCTCTTCCATAGTCTTAGTTTTTATTTTTTACAAAAAGGGTCTTAATTCAAAAATAATAAACAAAAAAAATTAACAAATGATGAAAATACCAAAAAATAAATAAATAAATAAGAAAAGGAAAAATCATAAAAATTTCGTAGATTTTTAGGAAGTAATTTATATTAGGAATAATTAGTTTTAGTGTTAGTTTTAGTTTTAGTTTAGTTAAAATTTTTATTTTAGGGAATCGGATAGTTTAAATATAATTTAATGGTAATGAATGTCAAGGTACAAGCCAACGTCTTAACGGATAAGTAGCGGAGTATTTGGGTGGATTTAGTTGGAGGTCATGGGTTCGAGTCTCAGCAAGCACTTACGTCTTTATTTTTCTAACTTTGCAGAAGTGAGACGAAAATCAGTTTCATATCTAATTAAATCATATAAGTTTAGTTAAATTAGATTTGAATAAAATTTGAATCTAGTTTAATCAGATATGAAAGGATTTGATTTGGACTTTATAAAAGAAAAAAACAACAACATAAATCAGGGAGGCCCTACAGAAACTAAAAAGACAACACAAAAACGCAGCAACCCCAATTTCCTTCAACTCTTAAAAAATGAATTAGCAGCGGCAACCACTTTGCTGCATAACCAAAGCAAAAGTCATGATCACCATATCGTCTACTATCCATGACTGTGCCCTTTAATCGCCTGACCAAATTTCAAACAGAAATCCAACCATAGTCGAAGCCTTCCTGATGCAAGTAGATACTGACTATCAAACATCCATGTACACAATTCCTTCGACTCAATACCCAGTCACAGCTGCTCTCACCTAACCGGCAGCAGCATACACCCACGAACAGCGAGCCCCAATGAATGCTTCACATGCCAGAACACATTCTCACAAAAATCCAACAACTTGCCGCCATACTCCAATTCCCTATCCAAAGTCAACGTCCCTTAATCCAATTTCAATCCCCAATTCCAAAACCAAAAGCCTGACTTCAATCTACAATTCACGACATTCAATTCTTTGACTAATTCCACTTCGATCCGAATTCCAATGATCCATCCTTCGCCTAACAAAGCTCCCTGACCAATACAAATAATAAGGACCCACGTCTAACGCTAACTGAAGTTAATTGTCAATCCTTCGCTTGATAATCAATTGCAAAGCTTGCCTGATGACCAAATCTCCGTCTGAGACTCCAGCGTCGAGCCCCTACCGTCTATGCAGCGATCAGTGCCAACACGACAACTAGTCCTCAACGCCAACAGCAGTCCAACACCTCTGTCCTTCCACCGAGCAAGTTCAAGTTCAGTTGTTCAAAGTTTTTATTTATTTAGTTATTATATTATGTTATTATTATTATTATTTCATTAGACATAGCATACGTATGTATATATTAGTTTAGTATATTTCTTTTAGCATTAGTTTTCTTTATTATATAAGTTAAATATGTTATATTGATTTAAGTGGAAAGTTGTTTAATAATAGTAATAGAGATATAAATAAATAAATATATATGTATATATGTTAGCCTAGGATTTTTTTTTTAGAATTAAGATTTTTTTTTTAGAATTAAGCTTTTTTTTTAGAAATCCTTACATAGAAAATTATTTTTAGAAATAAAAATTAACGAAAAGAAATATTTTAAAAGAAAGTTATAATTCCTTTGAGAGTTTCGTGATCATTTACGAATTAGGACCCCTTTAGATTTTTTAAATAAACCGAATAAATTAAAATGTAAACTTGGACGGTTTTCAAAATTAAAATAAATCAGCACATTAAAGTTTTCGGAAAGAACTACGATCGTCTGATCCTGGCTAGCGAGTACGTAGGCACCTTCGGGGCAATGATAAGATATGTAGAAACTTAGGTTCTTTTTTTATTTTATTCATTTATTTATTTTTTAAAATATTAGAAGAATAATCCTAATTTCTGTAAATAGATAGTGGTACCCGTTAAGGGTTTAATAGGTTAGCCCCCGAACTTGGAACCCTCTGATTCTTCATTTAAAATTGAAATCAAAGACCAGTAGTCAAATCGTAATCAATCTACCCAATTGATTATGATTTCTTTTCCTTTTCCTGACTCTAGTCGGATGGCGACTCCAAAAATTATTTTCAATAAAAAACCGGAATTTCTCAATTTCTTTAGTCGAAAATTAATATTAAATAGGTTAGGGTTTAGTATTAATTGGGAAATGAGAAATCAATTTTTAATTAAAAGAAAACCGAAAAATCAAGCTCGACAGTTTGGAGACTCCACTGGGGACCGCTAGAGGGCTAGCCACTAGAAGTTGTCGAGACTAAGATTATTTTTCAAAAAAAAAATGGAATAATAAAAATAATAATAAAGAAAGAACTTAGGTATGTTGTTTGACGTATTTGTCTATTTTATTTATTTGTTTTTTCTTTACTATCATTTTTTTGTTGTAGCAGTTTATTTAAAGGGGGAATTTTAGGGGGTTTTACTTTTACCACAAGTACACTTACCAAAATGAAGGTATGATGGTCTCCTTCCTTGGATGTGTGCCAAAAGCCAGGGCAGTTAAGGTGGCATGTGAGTGTGTTGACCTACTAATAGGACGTGTAAAGGTAGTGTGTGGCTTAGTGGCTAATGATTTGGTGGAGTGGTAGTAGCTAGCGGTGAAGTGGCCTAGGGTAGTTGAAAGAGAGAATTTTGGGGTGGTTTTTGGGTGTGATTTTTAAGAGAGTTTTGAGAGTGATTTAAGAGTGATAAAATGAGAGTGAAATGAAGAAAAGAATGAGGGTAAGGGTAAAGCAAAGGGAGTAGCCGATGCAATTGGGAGAGAGAGAGGGGAGCAAAGTGTGACCAATTTAAGGGTATTAGTACATGGTCCCAATTGTACCTTGTACCTTATACCTACCTTACTTTTTAACTATTTTTTGGCAAGATTTTGTCCCTTAAAAGGACATTACCCTATGCCACTTCAATTTATTACATTGTCTTTTCCTCTTAACTGATCTTATCTTGTTGTTAATTAAGATTTAATGTGAGTTAGTTAGGGTTCTGGGTGTAATTAAGGCAATTAATCATAATAAAGTCTTATTAATTATATCAAGCTTAATTAGGGAAATTCTCTGACTTGTTACACTTTATTATTTTAATTAAATTATCATGTCACACATATACTCCTAGAGTTCGTTTAGAGTTTTGGCTCCATTTACAATTATTGGTCTGCACACACATTTAATACTTAGGGTTTTAGGAAACTAAAGTACTTGTTTATAATTAATGAATAATTTTCACTACTTAAATTAGTTTTTCTCAATGGTTTAGGGTTCTCAAGAAATAGTTAGGGCTCCTTTATCGTTTTAGGGTTTTCTACGTATTAAGATTTCTAGGGTTTTACACTTATAATTAAGGTTTTAAGGCTAAACTTACTCTAGAGCTTTCTATATTCTTATTTAGGGTTTTTGATTTAACATTTAAGGTTAGATTATCTTATTCAGAATTTTGATTTTTATATTTTTGTAGGGTTCTAAGGATTGTCCATTAACTCTTTCTCATACCCGACTTCCAAATGAGTTAAAAACCTACAGGGTTTATAGAAATCCTTAAAATCTAAAAAGGTCTCTTTATTAAAGTAGTATTTAAGTTATTTTGTTTAGTTCCTTCTCATATTCTAATTTTATGAGCCTGAAAATAAATTGTCTCTTATAAATTCATTCTACTCTTTTTCCATGCTCTTCCTAGTAAGGGGAATGTAAACCTTATGAAATTTTGATAATCCAAAAGCGGAATTGATGAAGGAGTCCTTAGATAGTCCCTAGAACCACCACAAACATAATAATAATACCTAAGTAAGGAAATCAAACTCTAAGTATTTAACTAAAACTCTAAGTAAAGTAAGCCCTAAAAGCTTAACTAAACGAGTAAGAACCCTAATACTTGAAAAATCCTAGAACAATGGCGAAACCCTAAAATGATTATCTAACCCTAAACAAGTGATCAAAAACCTTATTGTCACCAATAAACACTAATAGTAAGGTTGAATCAATCAATACAAGTGATTGGTAGTACTAAGTGATTCAAATCCTAACTTTCGAGCTCGTACATAGATCAAATTATTAGAAATGAGTACTAAACCTTAAGGGAACCCTAAGTACACATGTAGGGAAATTAGAATAGCTAAAGTATAGTATCAAAGTCTAACAAAACCTTAAACACATCCTAATTGCACTTAATTGGACTAATCATGCCTAATCACCACCAATCACCCTAATCCTTAACCAACCCCATTACATCTTGATTAGCTACAAGTCAAACTTGATTAATGACCAAAAGACAAAGTCTTAATCCCCTTTTAAAATATCCTGTACCTTAAGGGGACATGATCTTGCCCAAGTTAGCAAAAAGTACATAAGGTATATGGTTCCCATTTTGTAACTTGTCATTGATTTCTCAAACAATCAAAGCTTAACCCCCTTACCCTCTCTCTTTGCCACGACTAGCCACTCCCCTTTCTACTATCACTTTTGTTTTCTCAAACCCTAAACACACTCACAAACGCTCTCAAACTCTCTCAAAAATCCAAGCACACAAAACTCCTATTCCTATTCTTCCTCTTCTCGACTACATCAACCACTACATCACCAGCCACCTTGCTACCACCACCACCACCACACCAACACTTACTCCCCTTGCTGGCTGACACACCTATACACGCACACTCACACTCAAGCTCACAATATACTCATCTCTAGAATATACTTCTACACTTTGGTCCGGTAAGAACTTAGGTTAGGTTTTTCCTTGGTTTTCTTGCAAAATGATGTTAGATACTAATGTCTTCTTTGTTAAAACTAATATTACAGCAACTCCATAGAAGTTCTAAGGTGTTTCAAGGAGGCCAACAAAGGTTAGTACAAGAAAAACCTCTTTTAGTAAAAGTTATAACACTATTGGACCAAGCAATGTAGAGTAGTATAAGTTTTAGTAAAAAATCTTCAAGTAAGATGATAAAACCCCTATTCCCCATGCATGCCACCCCTTATGTATTCTCTCACGCACATTTTCACACACTTTTATAAAATGATTAAGGTTTAGATTAGTAGAAACATAGGTTACTCAAGTCAAAACACCACAAAAATTAAGTGTTACATAAAAATGGAAGGTTTGACGCTAGAAACAACTCTTGGTTGCCACTTTCATTAAACTACCAAATCTAAAAATTCTTGTTTAGTAGCTTAATGATATGTTTATTTAGTGTTAAGTATGGTTTAGGACTTAATTAATCAAGTTAAGTAGGTTAAAGTATATTTAAGACCTTAAACTAGCTTAATTAGTGATCATAGGCTGAAGAATAGTGTTAATAACCTCAAGAACCATAATGAACAAATCTGTAACCATATTAAAAATGAGCTAACCTTAAGTCTAATGTTGGGCCTTATGTCTAAAAAGACATGTAGGCTTAAGCCCAAGGCCCTAAATAGTGATTTAGATACATTAAGCCCAAAAGAACTAATTTTAGGGCTCATGTAGCTAAGTGACCAAATCTGAACCCTTGGTTAAAAGGCTTAAGAAGAGCTATTTAAAAGGCCCACAAAATACAAAAGCCCATCCAAAACACCCACCATAGGCCCCTTGGTGAATTAGGGCCCTAAACTTAGTAAAAAGGCCTATTTGTACTCATAAGAGTGTTAACAAGGCTCACTTTAAAATTTTAAAGGGTTGGGTAAAAAAATTCCATTTAAAAATACTTAAAAGAAGCCCAAAATTATTAAATATAAAGCCTAAAGTCAAAAACCAAGCTTAAGACCCAAAACTAAGCCTAAACCCTAAAATGACCTAACTCACCATTTGAGCCTACGACCTTGTAGGGACCAAACCGAAAACTTGTTGACCTAGATACTTAAAACAACTTCACCAAATGAAATAACATTCGAAAATGAAGAAAATTACTATAAGATCACCCAACATGGAGTTAAAATAAAGAAGATATGCCTAAATTACAAAAACATCTAACTCAGAAATAATGATCGGTAAGCCTAGTTAATCGGTACAAATGGAATACTCATAAACCTTAGTTATCTTCTTTAAGGGATGAGAAGTTTGACTTAGACACAGTAAAGGATTACTAGGACTACTGAGCATCATAGCTAAGTAAGTATATCGCCCCTCACTTTGCTTATTTGTGCTTGTAGTTATCAAATCATTTAATTATGTTAAGTAATTGGATTTGTTGCATGACTAGGGCATATGGGATACTGCATGCATTTGATATGGTTGAACTTGTTTGTAAAATATCTTAAGATCATATAAACTTATATGCTTATTGCATTAGAACTCAGTAGTACTAGCTTGGGATTATGGGATGTGAAAAAGTTGAGTGCTCAAGAGAACCATTTGTTTATATATATGGACTCTTTTTAATTTACAATTATTAAATATATTTAGTTTGTGGAGTTGCTTAGACAACTTATGGTGATTTATCTTGGTAATGCATGACTAATTTAAGGGAAACCTGATATTTCCACTTATCTATGTTATGATAATGATTATTTAAATAATGTAATTTAAATTTATATGTTCTACTATTATTAAATGCAAGTTATTAGGAGAAGGTCGTAGTTAAGAATGCCTTATGTAATGTGCCGGGGGCCCCTGATCAAGGATGGTGCTTGATCTTAGATCCTTAGATATGACACGATAATACTATCATGACTCGACACCACCCCTCCCACCTTAGGATTGTGACAGGGAAGGTAAATTATTTACTTTTTGCCCGTCAATTCCTTTCATTTCATTTTTGTTCTAGCAATGAAAACATTGTCATGCAATATGTTAACTATAGCTTAGTAAGTAACTCTATACATGGTAAAATATCTTAGCCTTTTCCCATTATAACTTGTTTATCACCTATATAGAAAATTTTGGGAACACCTAAAGAAAAAAAGAAAATCTTCATATACAGTGTCTCATAATAATATTTGTTAGGAACTTATAAGGCATGTTTTTTGGGAATTATATAGTTTAGTTACTTAAAAGTGAATACATAGTAATATATAGTATATGTACTTTTGAGTTACAGTATATTACCCTAATTTACAACAAAAAATGGCTATTAACAATAAAAATAAAAATGCCAACAATAAAAACAAAACCATCCATAATTTTCCATTAAAGTTGTCAACATCTTTGTTTTTTTTTTACTATGAATGAACCTAATTTACTTTATTTCGAAGTAAAACTCTGTATAATCACTTTTGACTTATTGTACACATAGAATTTCTCTTTATTCGTCTATCCTACTAGATTGTTCAACTATTTGCAATCTATGTATTACTTGTATTGAAGAGACAAATAAATAAACGGGAATTGTAAATAGATCCTTTTAAATTAATTTGATGTGCATTAAGTCCCTCTATCATTGAAATAGAGAATGTAGATCTCCAAATCTTAGACTCTCACTTGACATTTTTGTCATTAACTTTAAGTGCTTTTTTTTTATTGGAAAAGTATAAGAAATATCTTAACATTACATCTTTTTCTATTTCAATCCTTAACATTTCAAAAGTTTTATTTTAATCTTTAACATTTGTAAAAATTTCTAAATGAGTTTTTTCATTACTTTTTTGTTAGTCTTAACAAGTGGGCAATTTAATTCGTTCATGTAATTAATTTAATTAAATAAATTAATAATATATATCATATAAGTAAATTAATAAAAATATTTACAGCTACAAAAAAATAACTAAAAAGTCAAAAAATAAAAATGTGGAAATTAATATATATTGTTTAGTAAGATATATATATATATTTAATACATATTTATATATTGATAAATTAAGTAAAAATTAATTCTACTAAGGTATGTTTTTAGTCTTCAACTTTATATATTAATAAATTAATTGATAAATATTGTTTGGTAAGATATACATATTTCTTTTAGTGAAAAACAAGATATGTTTTTAGTCTTCAACTTTAAAAATTCAAGAAAAAAGGGAAAGATGTCAAAACAATGAAATCCAACCACCTAAGAGTAAGGGATGGCTTATAGGAGGTTTCATGTAACCCCCCCTAAGGTGGCTATTAGCTGTCCTCTACCCTTAGGTGGCTGGATTTCGGCTACACAAGCATTTGCATTGTAACCTACTCTATTAAATGGGTCATGCTATCCTTAGAGTGATTGTGGATGGCCATCTACCAATTAAGTAGGGTTATGCAACCGTTGACATTGAAGAAAAACCTCATTGGGTTAAAATTGAGTCATGCGAGCCAACTTTAACCCAATGGGATTTTCGTCTTTTTTTCTTTAGTTCGGGTGACCACATTACCTTAGGGCACTAAGGATGGAGGGAAGGGGGATTTGTTTTGTGGCGAAACCCCTCTTAGGTAATAGGTGGCCACCTATTGTCCTCCTAAAGGGTCGTACAACCAACTTTATTAAGTGGGTTAAGGCCTAATTGCTTAAGCAATTGAAATTTAGCCACCTTTGCGAACCTCCAAAGGTAACCATTGGTTACCCCTTGCCCTTAGATAATTGGATTTCATTGTATTAATATTTTTCTAAGTATTTTGTGAATTTTTTATTTTTTAATTAATTTATTAAATTTTAAATATGTATATAAATATATATCATACGAAATAATACATATTAATTTCCATATTTTTATTTTTTGCAAAGGTTTAGTAAATTTTCTATATTTTAAATAATTTTTATTAATTTTACTTATATAATATATATTATTAAATTATTTAATTAAATTAATTATATATGTCGAGCCCTATTTTAGTTTCCTTAATTTAACTTATATTAAGCTCAGCTCACTTAATATAAATTACTCGACATTAAATTAAAAAAAAATTAATAAAAAAATAGAGTCACCAACTAGTTAAACTAGTAAAAAAAATAAATTAGGGCAAGTGGAAAAACCTTAATTTGACCACTAATCTACAGATATTCTAAAAAAAATTAATTATAAAAAAAAAATTGAACCAGAAAACCAGGTTTAGGGGATAGCCTATTAAGACTAAGTTATCATGTAAAAATTAAAAAAAAATTATGGGCTTTTATTTTTATAATTTTTCGAAAATATTAAAGTTATGCCTAAATGTACAAAAAAAAAACTAAAATGATTTTTATTATTTTTTATTACTACGAATTTTCAAGACAAGGGAAATTTTTTTTTAATACTGTTGCCCTAAAGGTACCTACGTACCGACTAATCGAGATTAAATAGGTCATAGTTCTTTTTCTTTTTATAAAAGTTTTAAGGAGTGGGTCATTTTTATATTAAAAATCAGACTAGGTTTACGTATTTTATCAATTTATTATTTTAAGAAAACAAACCTAAAAATATCTAATTTTTCCAAATTAAATAAAAAAAAACCCTAACTAACTGAATCTTTTTTAAAAAACTCAATTTCAGATTTTTTATTTTTCAAAACCACTATATGTCAAAATATATATTTTTTATTAAAAAATATGATTTTTCAGAAAAAATTAATTTAACTACATTTTATTAGTAAATAAAAAATTTGCAAGAAGAATAAATAACAATAAATAAATAAAAAAACCTACACTTAAACACAAAAATAGTTAATACAGAAAAAAAAACATAACTAATAAAGTAAATTAATAAAAATTAATGAAATAAATAAATTAATTAATTAATCGGCAGTGATAGGCGGTGGACTAAGCGTTGTTGGGCTACGTTAAGCAACAAGCTAAGTGCTATTGGGCGAAAGTGGTAGGCTAGGTGAGAGACTAGGTGATGCTAGGCGACTGGCTGGGCAATAGGCTAGGCAACGCTGGGCGATGGACTTGGCACTACTTGGTGAGAGCACAGGTGGTGACCGTAGTGGTTGTGTGGTGGTACTAAGGTAGTACTGTATGGTATTGCATGGTGATGTTATGTGTAGTGGTGTGGTAGCGTTACGTGTGGTGGCACAGTGGTGTTTGTATGGTGTTTTGGGTAGGAGTGATAAAAAAAAAAAAAAACATCCCTAAAACCCTCGTCGACGTACTATTTCTAAGCTCAAGATCGAATCTTTCGTATCAAAGATCCAAATGATTCAATTGCGATTCTTTTAAGATTTACCCTAGCTTTTAGAAATCTTAATTATTTTTGGCCTTCTATTTCTTCTAAGGCCTAATCCGCTCCGCTAGACTTTAGCCCAATAATTCCTTAATCTGATTTAAGTCCTAAAATTAGATGAATTTTATTCTATATTGGTTTGGCCCAAAATTAATTAAGCCCATATTGTCACCTAATCCGACAATCCAACTCAACTTAATTCAATTTAACACAACACAACTTGACTTATCACTTAACTTGGTACGACTTGACTTGGCTTGATATAATTCGACTTAACTCGACACGATACGACTTGATATGGTTCTCCTTTTTTTATCTACTTTCCTTTTTTCTTTTTAATTATTTTTTAATTTTTCTACTTTTCTGCTTATTTATTAACCTAGCTCAATTAATAAAAAATTAGCAAAAATGAGGTGTTTACAGCTACTCCTCTTTATAATAAAGTTCGATTAAAACTTTGCTATAAAGACAAAAGAGATACCTATTTTTACCAAACTCAACTTGGATAATTTGAAGAGGATAGATCTCTTCAAGATTAAAAACACATTTTAGTGAATAATCTAAGAATGATAGATCTCTTTCAGGATGAGCTGCTCGAAAGGATAGATCTTTCAAAGACAAGATGAGACAACGCTCTCATAAGCAGGCAATCTTTTAAATGACTGGACGGCACTCCTTTGAGTAAGAGATCCAAGAAAAGATTGGTATGACAGTGTTCCTAGAGAAGAATAGGTAGGATAGTGATCATTTGAGCAAGCGATCCTAGATAAAATTGGATGGCACTCCTATGAACAAGCGATCTAAGAAAGGAATAAATAGGACAGCACTCCTATGAGCAAGTGATCCTAAAAAGGATTGGATAGCGCTTCACTGAGCAAGTAACCCAACTAAGAATAAGACAACACTCCTTTGAGCGGGCGATCCCAGAAAAGAATAGATAGGACAGCACTCCCATGAGCAAGCAATCTTAAAAAGCAGATAGGACAGCACTCCTTTGAGCAAGCGATCCTAAAAAAGATTTAATGGCACTCCACTAAGCAAGCAACCCAACTAAGGACTAGATAGGATAGCGCTCCTATGAGTAAGCGATACTAAAAAGGATTGGATAACGCTCCACTGAGCAAGTGACCCAACTAAAGATAGGACAGTGCTCCTTTGAGTAGGCGATCTTAGAAAAGATTGGATAGTGCTCCTATGAGCAAGCGATCCAACTAAGGATTAAATAGGATAGCTCTCCCATGAGCAAGGTATCTTAAAAAGGATTGGATGACGCTCTATTGAGCAAGCAACCTAAATAAGGATAGGACAATGCTACTTTGAGCAGGCGATCCTAGAAAAGATTTTGATGAGTTTCGACAAAATGATCTGAGACTTGAGTTTAAAGGATTTTAACGATTCTTTGACAAATTTTTTTTTAAA
The DNA here is from genome assembly GCA_024138005.1 of Lumnitzera racemosa. Lineage (NCBI taxonomy): Eukaryota > Viridiplantae > Streptophyta > Magnoliopsida > Myrtales > Combretaceae > Lumnitzera > Lumnitzera racemosa. The sequence goes on along the minus strand of JAMXBC010000008.1, from coordinate 103,400,028 downwards.
ATGTTTTATTTTTCATTTTTTTAAAAGGTTTTTCTTTTTTCTTCTTTTTTTTGTCAAGAAATTCAAAAACACTCTTCGATAGAAAATTGTGTTGCTAATAAGTAAGAAAGTCTTAAAAACTCTAAAGACCACAAATAAGGGATTGGCTTGCCCCTTACCTATTGATCACTCATTCTTTTAATCTTGTTTCCTGGAACATAATTCATGATCTCTAAACTTTTTAGAATCACTGATGACCATTTATGTTTTTGACAAAGTACTCAACTCTTCAATTTTCCACTAATGGAATAGATATCATTACTTGCAATGTTTAGTCAAACTAGACTTCTTTTTACTCTCATAAGTATGTTTTTGCTCTCAACATCAATTCCAAAAATTGTAGCCTATCTGGCAAGTAATACATTTTAGTCAATCAATAGGTCTTTTCTAGGTTTGTAATGTAAAGCTTTTGGTCAATGGTTTTAGCAAATGGATATCAATGTACTTGACTAATTTTGAAGAAATCATATACAATCAATCTCGGGTTTACAAGCCAAAAACCTAGGAGAAACTAAACATGGGATTACCCCTAGTTTCATAAGCAAATTTTGCTTATGATAAGTTGATTTCTTTAATCAAAAGAGTTTTATCAAGGGTGATATAGCAAGTGGGATCATAAAATGAAGGCTTTGCTTTTGGGCTTAGGAATTAAAAGTGTTCAGATTTTGGATACCATCACCGGTTTAGACTTCAGGCTATTTTTGACGTTTTTTTGAAGGTAATTACCTTGCTAATATCTTCAATCTTTTTTTCACTTTTTTTTTCTTTTCTTTTTTTTTTTGTCAAGGTGGTCACCTTCCATTGTTAAGCTTTCACCTAATAGGATTTGAAGCACTAAAAGGTAAGTTTAAGATATATAAGCTTAGGAGAAGTGTACATAGTTTTGTAGTGTTTAGGAAAGAATCTATGGACTTAATGTGTTTGAATAAGTGTACAGGCTTAGTGAGATGTATATGGTTTGAAACTCTTCTTCATTCTAAAGAAATTGAATTATCTATGATAATATTTTCTCATGAATTGGCACAACTAAGGTAAACATAGGTTAGTCCACTCCTTTTCTCTAAATTAATGATCCTAACCTCCTGATTGCCCCAGTTTAAGGTGGTTATTAGCAAGGCTAATTTTAAGAAAAATCCCTTAAAAGTTCAAATGGGTTTATAAGGGATAACTATGTTTAAGAATGATGAAACGAATGCTCAATATTATTTTGACACGTGTATTAAGTTCAAGATGGGCCTCCTTCAAGGAATGAGCCCAATTACTCACCTTGATGGCGTCCTACTCTCACATATGTCTAGGGTTAATGTTTAGGACATTGGTTGCCTCTTTTCATCCTAAACCTTTTAAGTAATGTATTATCATTCCCTTAGGTAGAAAGTTTTAAATTTCAAGTTTACATTTTCTTTATCCATTTTCACTCATTCAAAATGCCCCTATCTGAATTAAGCTAGCTTCATAGCATACAAAGATAAGAATATACATGAAAACCGCTTTATTTAATAACTTGTATCTATTACATGCTCCCAAATGAAAGCTTATTTTGAAAAATGTAGGAACTAAAACTCTTTCCTAATTCTTGCCTTTGTTTCTATCACTTCTTCAAACTTAGCCCATTTTAACTGAATTGATCTCTTAAAGATATCCTTAACTGCTTCAAATGGTGAGCCACCTTATTGGAAGATAGTGATAGATCCTTAATGCCTAATGTTAGAGGTTGTCTGTTTGATACTTCTTCAAAACTTAGGGAAAAAACACCATTGCTAATCGACCCATCAGTTTTCAGAAATTTTGGTTAAATAAATAATCTTGGCATGAATCAAATCTTACACCTTATGCTTCAATCTCCAACAATCTTCAATAGTATGCCTCACTTGGCCTACATGATAGTCATATCATTTGTTAGGATCACGATCCCTTGACTTGTATTTCTTTACTGGGTTTTTACATGTCAGTAGTCCTACATCTCTCAATTGCTTGAACACTTAGGCTATAGGAATCTTAAGCTGCGAATATTGCTTCCTCTTATTGTACATGAGCTTGTCTTGATTCTGGGCTTTTTCAATTGGCACATTCACTCCTACTTTCTCTTTTATTGAATCTTCTTCAAGGTTGGCCCGTAACTTCCTATTCGTATTAGGATGTAAGTTTCCGAGCTGTTTAAGCACATAACCCATTGCTATTGTCATGCTAGTGAGCCTCTCTTCTAACTTCGCTAAATTTTCTTCTAGGGCTACAACCCTTTCTTTTAGACCCTAGTAGTATCATACCCCTTGAACTTAACCATTCAAATATTTTTATGGCAACTTTTCTAATCCTTGTATCATGTTAATAGTAGGCTCTATGTAGAATTTAGGCCTTAGATCCCTAATAAAGTCTAACTGGACCAATTTTTCATCAATCAAATCTTAGACTTTATTCTTTAACTCCTAGTAATGGTCATTAGCATGCCCCTGCTAACCTATGTGATACTCGCATTACGTATTAGGATTGTATTTCCAAGGTTTATACCTCGGTGTTGGAGTCTTAAGATGTAGTAAACCCTCTCCTTTTAGGCAGCGATAGACCCAAGACATAAGAATTAGGATATAAGTGAACCTCCTTCTAGGTGATTTCTAGCTTAGCTTATTTTCCTTGAATTTTAGACCAATGATTAGGGCACTAGGCTCATGTATCATTAGATAGGACATCTTAGTGTTCATAGTAGCCTCTGAATCCAACGGAGCTGATCCCTTCCCTATCAATCTCCCCGCTCTAATAACATCTTCAATGCGACCACTAGCTGCAACTACATCTGCAAACGTAGAAGCAATATGTCCTAAGAGGTGATTATAATAAGGTTCACCTAATGTGTAGATGAATATGTTGATCAATTCATTTTCTAGTAATTGTACTGTAACTTGAGCGACTGCAGATCTCCATCTCTAAGCATACTCCTTAAAAGACTTGGTCAACTTCATTTTCATGTTATTCAAATCCATCAAGGATGGAGCCACTTCTTCATTGAACTTGTACTGTTGATAAAAGGCTCGAGCTAGCTTATCCTAAGTATGAAGTTTAACTAAGTCTTGTTAGGCATACCAAATCAACACTGGCCTAGTTAGGCTATCTTGGAAAGTTTGAATCATCAACTACTCATGTTTAGAGAATTGGGCCATCTTATGAACATAAAGCTTAAGGTGAAGTTTAAGACAACCTGTTTTATCATACTTTTTGAAATTTGGTACCTTAAACTTCTTAGGTAACCCATGGTCTTTAAAAGTGCAAACGCTACTCAAGCCTAGATCACTTTACACATCATGATCCTTGAAAACTCCAATTTTCTCTTCAATTTTCCAAAAGATTTCTTTTTCCATCTTCATCAATTTTTGCACCAATTCCTTCCCCAGGCCTTTGCTGTTATTGTTGAGCTCATGAACCAACAACTCTTCAAACTTGTCTGTCTTAGATAATATATCAGTAGGCCCTGGGCTTGGGTATAAGCTATAGTCTCGACTTGCTTCACATGCTTTCCTAGAACCCCTTCAACTGTGGTTATTCTATGTTTAAGAGCTTCAGACATCTTGCTTTTGAAAATGAGTGATTACGGGCTTCAGGTTGAACTAAATCACTTTGACAGCAATCTTTCAAAGCCTGCAACAATCCCTTCTTGTTAGCAATATTGCATCGAGTTTTTAGTTTTGAAAACCATTCTTTTTTTTTCGAAACTTTTTTGGAAAAAATAAAAGTCAATGTTAATTTTATGTTACAGAAACCTAATACTGACATTAATGAACCTAAAATAAATGGAAATATTAGGACTGACAATTAATGACATAAGATGATGAATATATTACAAGGGTGATATAAGAAAACGAAAATTATTTTACAATGAGAAACTTATTAAGTAAATGACATAAGGGTGGCAACTTATGGAGAAAACTCTAATAGGACCATGACAACTTAATGGATGAATACAAAGAATGAGAACCTAAACGTTTACAAGATTTATGACTTTGAGATGGTAAATAATTTATAATGGAAATCTAACGATTAAATTCTTTTATTTATTTTATTTTTTATTTTTTTGCATTTTATTAGTTCCTAACAGTATGGTACATATGAGGCATTATAATAGAAATCAATTAAGTAAATAATTATTATGAAACTGGTTTTTTATCGTAAAATACCATTTCGAAATTTCTCATTTTTTTTAAAAAAATCCGAAAGCATTAAAAAAAATTGAAAGTTCCATAATAATCTTCAACATAGCTAATTCCATAATTACATGCCCAAAAAAAAAAAATTTTACAAGTTGATACAAATTTTTTTTTTTAATATTGGCACATTATGGTATAGTGGAAATATTAATGATTTTGAGTATTTTATATTAAATGTTATGTTACATAACCTACTACTAACAAGATCAATAAGACGCACATATATTACAAACAACAAACGATAGTATATACAAACAAATATGCAAAATAAATGTGATATAATATGCTACAAACACATGCAATACATCAGGGGTTGGTAATTAATAAATTAGAGGAAATATGATGAATCCGCAGTCGAGAAATACCCTTATATAAAGTAGATCAAAAATAGGATTTTTTTTTTAAAAAAATGAAGTTCATGAATACTTATATATAATGGTTACTATTTTTTTTTAAATTTCCCTTTTCTTAAAAAAGAAAATCGAACCAACCGTAGATTAATCTGGTTTTTTCTATAATTTAAAAATAACTACCCCTTTTTTAAAAAAATGATGCAAGAGTGTAGGATCTATGGGTCTCAAACTCTATAGCTTTAAGGCTTTCCGAAAAAAAAGAAAAAGAAAAAGAAAAAAAACCTAGTAAACTACATTAAAGCTTAAGTGGGCTCACCTATCACCATCAGATAGGAGTAAAGACCCCAGCAACCTGAAGGTTATACAATTGCAGCCCATCCTAAGTTCTTAAGGTGGCTCAGGTCCGACTACATCTAAACACACAAATGATTACTCCCCCCTAATTCCCTAAGAAGGCCCATTGGGCCGGGTTTTTTTTTTCTTAAGGCCTATATCACTAAAAAATAATTAGTATAATTATAATATAAAAAAGAAGATAATTACAAAAAAGCATATTAATAGTTCTTAATTTTCACAAAGCTAGCCCACAAAGCTAGCCCACCAAGCTTCCCTAGTAGAGTCGCTAATTCTCTTGAACCCTATTTTAGTTTACTTAATTTAACATATATTAAGTCTAGCTCGCTTAATATAAATTAATTGACATTAAATTAAGGGAAAAAAATTTTAATAAGAAAATAGAGTCACCAACCAATTCAACTGGTAAAAAAAAATAAATTAGGGTTTTCAAGTGTGAAAACCCTAATTTGACCACTAGTCTGTAGATATTCTAAAAAAATAAATTTTTAGAAAATTGAACCAGAAAACCGGGTTCGAGGGCTAACTTATTAAAATTAAGTTATCATGTGAAAATTTAAAAAAATTGATGGGCATTTATTTTTATAATTTTCAAAAAATACTAAAATTATACCTAAATGTACAAAAAATAACTAAAGTGGTTTTTATTATTTTTTATTATTACGAATTTTCAAGACAAGGTAAATTTTTTTTTTTTTTATGTGGTTGCCTTGAAGGTGTCTATATACCTACTAATCAAGATCAAACTGATTGTAATTCTTTTTTTTTTTATAAAATTTTTAGGGAGTAAGTCATTTTTATATTGAAGACCGAGCTAGGTTTACATATTTTATCAATTTATTATTTTAAGAAAACAAACCTAAAAAAATCTAATTTTTCTTAATTAAATAAAAAAACCCTAACTAATCGAATCTTTTTTAAAAAACTCAATTTAAGATTTTTTATTTTTCAAAACCACTATATGTCAAAATATATATTTTTTATTAAAAAAACATGATTTTTCAAAAGAAACTTAATTCAACTAAATTTTATTGGAAAATAAAAAATTTACAACAAGAATAAACAACAATAAATAAAAAAACCGATACTTAAACACAAAAATAGTTAATAAAGAAAAAAAATAACTAATAAAGTAAATTAATAAATATTAATGAAATAAATTTAATAAAAAATTAATGAAAATTTACCCAGCATCGAATCATGCGATGTTGTGAGATTGACTAGGCGCTATTGGGTGACGCTGGGCGGTAGGCTAAGCAATGTTAGGTGAAAGTAGTAGGGCTAGGCATGAGACTGGGTGATGTTAGATGCTACTAGGCGACTGGCTGGGTGAGAGTCTCGGCGATTGGCTGGGCGCTGCTGGGCAACACTGGGCAATATGATGGGGACTACTGGGCAAGAGCATAGGTGGTGGTTGTGCAGTGGTGCTAGGGTAGTACTATATGGTGTTGTGTGGAGGTGTTGCATGTGGTGGCACTTGGTGGTGTTGCGTGTAGTGGCACGGTGGATTTTTTGTGGTGTTTTGGGTAAAAGTGTGATTAAAAAAAAAATTGTCCCTAAAACCTCTATTGATGTGCTATTTATAAGTTCAAAATTGAATCTTTTGTATCAAAGATACAAAAGATTCGATTACGATTCTCTCAAGATTTACCCTTACTTCTGGAAACCCTAGTTATTTTGGGCTTTCTATTTCTTCTAAGGCCAAGCCTGATCCGCTCCACTACAATTTAGCCTAATAATTCCTTAATCTAATTTAAGTTCTTAAATTAGATGAATTTCATTCTATATTGGTTTAGCTTAAAATTAATTAAGCCCATATCGTTACCTAATCCAACAATCCAACTCAATTCAATTTAATACAACAGGACTCGACTTATGACTTTACTTGCTATGACTTAATATAATTTGACTTAACTTAATATGATTCTCCTCCTTTTTTTTTCTACTTTCCTTTTTTTCTTTTTTTTTTCTTTTTAATTTTCGTTTTTTTATTTATGTTTTTTATTTTTTTTTATTATTTTTTTATTTTTTTACTTTTCTATTTATTTATTAACCTAACTCAATTAATTAAAAACAAGGTGTCTACAATATAAATAAATCGAATTGCCTTAGGAGTCAAAGCTAATGGAAAAAGTAGCAAAATGACTCACCTAGAAGTTGTAGCAAATGTAGAAGACTAAAACAAGACTTTCAAATGTTAAGGATTGAAATAGAAAAAGATGTAAACTTTAAGGATTTTTTTGTATTTTTCCTTTTTTATTTTTTTTTCAAGAATAGAATAGTGAAGTAGGGTCTAAAAGTATATTTTCTGAAATTCCAAGGTCTAATGTTGAATTTTAAAATTAAAGAGATATGAATTAAATATAAGAAAGTACATTTGAAATTAAGTCAAAATAAAAAATAGGTAAGCTTAGGTCTTAAAAAATGGATAAATTGAGGAAAATAGTGCATGAAGAAAGGCATATAATGAGCTACAATTTTCTATGCAATTTCTCTCTCTCTCTCTCTCTCTCTCTCTCTCTCTCTCTCTCTCTCTCTCTCTCTCTCTCTCTCTCTCTCTCTCTCTCTCTCTCTCTCTTCCCTATTGATAAGTGAATTTCTTTTCTTTATACTCAAAATATGTTTTGTCGAGAAAAACTCACTTCCTCTAATGTAAGACGAAAATATTGTTTAACAAATAATTAATGTAATTCTTTTACATTAGGGATTCTAATGAGAGTATTTGAGATATGGCACAATTGAGTAGCTATAACATTGACAATACTTAGTATCAAGATTTTACTTATCTTTTCTTTACTTCCATTCTTTCCTATATCAATGTAAAAGTGTCATCCTTTTAATAAACTTTCATTATCTCTTCTTCTTTATTAATATTGGTGTAAATATTTATCATTACTTGTACATTTAACAATTTTTTTGTCATAATTCTAATTTTTTCTCCTATTGTTTTGCAATTAATATTTTAGGTTTTTGGTACTTTTAATATATATACACATTGTGAATACATTGATTGTTAGTTATAGATAAAGTGAGTGCACTACTTAAGGTTAACATTATAAGCCCTACAATTTGACATTCAGGAATCAGAATGTAAAGTTTAGGGCGATTGTGTAAGTTGTCCAACTAAGCCCAAATTTTATGATGAAGGTAGGAATATTAATCTAAGTGATCTCATAAGTTTGGATTTAGGAAAATAACATAAAAAATAATAAAAGATTATAATATTGAGTTATATATAAATTAACTGTTATTTATCGCAAATGCGTAAAATAAGTTCTGATAATTAACAAAACATTAGAGATAAAAAATATGTACACTAAAAATCATAAAATAACTTAAATAATATTTAGGAATATTTATTTATATTATATTTGAATTTACATATGGGTGAAAATATCTAAAATTACCTAAAATGCCTTAGATATACTAAAATATACTAAATAAATATACAAAAATTAATAAAAATTTAAGGAAAATGTGTGTCTACTTGGAGAATGTTAGGAAAGGTTGTGGCAAACTAGGACACTAACGTATTTAACATTGAATGGGGTTAAGGACACCTAATGAAGGCTAAATTTCAAGTTAATGATACATGGCGAGGAAAAAAAATCACATGTGACCCAACTTTCCTGATAAATTCAAAAACCTACCTCTGAAATTCACTGTAGACATTACTAGATTCAGTAAAAATAGAGAGAAGTTGGAGAGGTGAAGAAAATAATTATAGGAAATTTTCTCAAATTCGATCCAAAAAAGGCTAAACTAAGAAACTAATATCAATTGAAGACCTAGGAGCATGAAGCTACCACCATTTGATAGAGTAAGTAGTGCCCCCTACTATTAATAACCACCCTACTGCTGATAGTAACCAAAGCATCCAATGCTAGTGAGTGGCCCGAAATTGTCTAATTTTGTTATTTTTGTCAAAAATACTTATTTTCTTATAAAAATTATGGAAATTTTTGTTATAGCATATTTGTATGTAGTCTTAGGGAAAAATATTGTTTTGTTCAAACTAAGTCTCGAAATACATCGTCCTTAACAAATAGCTTAAATTGAGCAAATTCGCTTTTGTTTTAAAAAACCAAATTGATGTTATTTCGGCTCCAAAATTTTCATGTGAGACATTTATTAGGATTATTAAATTGCTATAAAAATATTTTCACGTAAGCTATTTTTCATAATTTTATTTGAATTTTTGGCATTAAAATCCTATTAAAAAGCTATTTATCAATATATATTATGTAATTTTTCAAGTTATTGATGTAGATTCTATAGAAGGGTAAATTCTAATGTTAAATGATATTGAATAATGATGAATGATGAAGTTTGTAGAGATTGGAGCATCGGATTGGTATGTTATGGATTTAGGGAGTATATATGTTATATGTGTGAATTAGCTTAATGAAGGAATCAAGTGGAATTTGATTCAATTGAAGTATAACTAAGTTATAAGAGGGATAATAAATCTAATTATGAATCAAACTTAGGAGTAGTATGCTCAAATGTGGATTACACCCGAATCAAAAGCTTATTTTGAAGTAAATTCAGAGTTAAGGTTAATAAAAGAGAATAAAGAAGTTTATTAGAACCTGAATAAAGGATTAAAATCAACCAAGTTAGAGGTTGCTAGGTTTTATAAAATGAGTTACTGGGCGTATTTAGAAGTAATAAGTAAAGTATAATCAAGAGCTAAATCAGAACCTAATTCAGAAGCAAAATCAGAACCTAATGTAGAAGCAAAATCAGAATTAGAGCTAGTATTAGTATACTAAAGAGTCAGTCAGAACTTGAATTAGAGGTTACATTCATTTGAATAAATTATAGGAAATAAGTTAAAAGGCATTTATAAAAAATTAAAAATGAAGGGTAATTAGAAGCTAAATTAGAACTTGATTCAAAGGATAGATTAGAGTCGGAATTAGACGTAAATTCAAAACCTAACTAAACAGAAGAAGTAATCACAAGAGACTGAAATCCGAATGACTAAATGCAATAATACCCTAAACTGAGAAAAATAATTTATAATAAAGAATGAAGCCTATATACATAATTTGTATGAATAATAAAATTATATTTATGTTATGGGAACAAGTGAAGATGTTGTACCGTAAATTACACCTTAGTAATCAAGTGCAAGGATCCAAGTAAGTTTATGATCAATACGTTATTATATTTCGAAGTACAATATCATAGTATTTAGAGGCATAAGATTGTATTTGATTATGCTCGTAGATAGTATGAATGTTTTCATTCCTATGAGTGTTTTTTTTAGCTTAATTATATGCTGTTGGAGTGCTATTCTAGAATGTGATTGATTGTAGTGATTAATATTGACTGATCACCTTAAATGGACCAAACTATATTGGACTTAGAACCATAAATTGGTTATGCATTGCAATCCACTAAGGGATGTTTAAGGTTCTCTAACCAAATACCACCTCCTTTGATAAAGATAGTGCTATAACATAATTATCCTTTCTATATCCTTAGTTGAACTAAGTAATAGGAGAAGGAATTGCAACAAAGGTAAAGACAGTGGTTTGGAGGTTGTCACGAGAGAAGCGGTATCTTCATTGCACAAGCTTGGATTTGGTCACGAGCTGTTGCATTCGTGCTGAAACTCCTTAACCCAGATTAGAGCGAGTGAAATTTCTCTAATTTCACAATAAATAAGACAATGTTGTGTATTATGGCATTTGTTTGTTACATTATAATAACTAACTACTTAATAATCCTATTTATACTTGTGTATAGTCTTTCGTGTCCGTCCCTACTTACTAAGCATGTTACGTCCCTAAGGAAGCCTAATAGGATTGTCTTAAATTTTCCTATCATATGTACCGCTATAGTGCAACAACCATCTTGCAAGTCAAAGATTGTAAAACTTTAAATAATTAATCACTAATGCTTCCTTATTTTAATTGAACAATTTAATATAAAATATAAATAACTATGGATATCCGATATTATACAATTCCTTAGAACCATAGAGAATCGATAACCCTTATCAAATAATAAGATAAGATAAAACAACTTTATAAGTTGTAAGAAATACTAAATTATTCATAATCTTAAGATATAAATATTTTTTACATAAAATGTTTCTATACCAACTATACACATTTCAATTAACTCTAACATTATCAAATTTATCTTTAATTTGCACTCAATACTCAAAATTCATCCCAATCTCAACTTAAATGAAACTACAAACATAAAAAAAAAAAAAAAAAACTTATAGAGGAGCGAGCAAACCACAGCTCAATGATTTCATTCCTCACCACTATCATTTAAGTAAGTTATCAAATATTATTAGCATATATACAAGTTTATCTATACACAAAATGGATGAATGCACGATGAATGCAACCAACCATAGTTGTCAAAATCGCTAATCTATGAGTTTACGATTCTAAGAAGCCCTTCCGAGTTAACTCGTATCTAAACTCTTTTTTATATAGAAACTTATGTTTCGAATCGAGTTTATATGTAAACTTGATAAAAATTTACGTTTTTTACCCAATTTACCGATTCTACATATATAAATTGAATAGGCTAAAAAATAAAAAAATATAACTATGGTTTTACAAACTATCAATTATTAATGCATTACATCATCTTCCCTATCCTATTTTACTTTTCTTATTTTTTTTTTCTCTTTTTCTCTTTTTTAGTCCCTCATTTTACGTTCATAACCTTCACCTAAGATTCAGCTTTAATAGCAAAGATTACAAGAAAAACTATATAATTCAATTTATACTATCAATAATTTGAAATGAGTTAAAATGTTCATTCTCTTTAGTTCCTTGTTTTTTTTTTTTTTCAAAAGAAAATAATAGAAAAAGTTTAGTTTCATCTTCATTTCTGTATTTTCATCATGTATTTCAAGTTTTGAATAATTATTCTAAACATCTTCATAGTTTTTTAAAGCTATTTTATATATTTTGTAGAAACTTACATTTTTACGTTTAGATTTCATATTCCAATTCTATTAACCGTTTAACGTTTCTATATAGAATCTTGAGTTTGACAACCTTACAAGTAATACATCCATAGGAGTTTGAAACTATGAAAGGTGTAGATTTACATCGTCTGTATAGTATCCCATAAATCAGCAATCAAGACATGAACATTTAAGTAATATGACAAAGCCCTATCCTTACATGATTACGGTTAATAATTGATTTAGGGCATTTGGATAAGCAAACCAATTAGATTACAAACTCACGAGAAATATGATAACCTTAATCGAGGAATTCCCATATGTTTGAAAATCTATAATATAATAAAAATATCAAAAATACAATCAAAATAATTAAAAAATTACTCTATATAAAATCTTAAAGTCGAATTTAGGGTAATTATACCTAAATTTAGGACTTTCGGGAAAACATATTTGATTAAGTACAAATTTTATAACTATGTTAGAAAAGTTAATTGAAATAACCCAATAAGATCATATTTCAAAAATAATGACAAAAGATCTCAAATTTAGCCTTAGAAACGTGATTATTCGATATAGTGTAAAAATGATCAAAATCCTTACAATCGAGCTTGAAACGTAATGAGGACTTAAAGATAAGTTAATTAGGCAATAAAATAAAATGATATAGCATAATATACTATATGAATATACACATATTTTTATGAGTATATCCGATATATACAATAAATATACCTATAAATTAAGCTAAAACTCTATAATTATGCATAATAAGCATTAAATTCACAAAATTAAATAGGAAAAATATCTTGAAAATAAAAGAAACATGGTTGTATGCATATCATTACTCATTACACATGTTACATATATAGTGTATATATATACACATATTAATACAATAATTAAATATACTTAAATTATTCAAATTTCATTAAAATTACACAAAAATAAAGCCAAAACTTATCCAAATAATATAGGAAATTGCTTGAATACACGTAGCATTTCAAGAATAGGTGGAAAGGATGACTCAAAAGTGAGTCATCAATAATTTGTTACCTCATACTTTTTTTTAAGAAAAATATTAAAATAAATTACTTAATAATTAATAAAAAATTGCAACTGACCTAAAACACTATAAATAAGATATTAGGACTTAGATTTCATGTTTTTCCAACCAAAAATACTTAAGAAAAATTCGAAAAAATATTTAGAAAAAATAAGAAAAACAGAACAAGGATCGAGCCTAACTAGTTCCCAAACCAAACCTTGATTTGCTATGAAACCCTTCCACTACCATGGAGCACCACCAACACCTTTTCTAGCTGACATACCCCCATTGACCAATGGTGGTCGGAGCATTGACGAACACGTTAATCAATTTTCTACCATGTTTTTCTTATAATTTCTAAAAATATTAAATTAAGTCAGAAAATTATGAAAAAAAAAATTTATCTAAGTTATATGAGATATAATTTCATGTTGTAATTTTATTTTTGCAAAATTGTACTTATTATGTACATGCTTAAGAAAGTTACTATTCATCCGAATTTTGACTTTCAAAATAAAAACCTTAAACGATGTAGTTTCTAGCTCAATTTTTTTTTTGTAGAATACATATGATATATATTTAATTTTTTTGTAGCCATATTTTTAATTTAGGTACGTTTCATATTTAATGTAATTTTCTACCCTAAAAATAGCTAGAAAGTGATGAAATGATAAAATAAATAGGTTTTTTTGAAATTAATTGATGGAAATGACAAGTACTGACTTTTGGTGAATTTTAATGATGTTAGGATATATTAGAATTAATTTTGTATAAAAATAATAATAATAATTGGGTAATTAAGTATAATTTAAGGTTAAAATCATAATTTTGAATATATAGGTGATCAATTGATAACAAGAAACTAAGTGATGATTGAGTTCCCCATATTTTTAAGAGTCTATAGAAATTTTTAGGGAATTATTTAGTAACCCGAGCTATTTATTACGAATTTACATAGTAAAATAACTTAAATAACAAACCGATACCCAATTCGAATAATAATAGGTTAAAATATGATAAACATTTGAATAAAAACTATCTATATATGTACTGGTCAAATTGGATAAAAAGTATACTTTTAAAATATTTAATAATATTTTAATAACCGAGATACGTTATAGGGCTATTAAGGTTAGATAATACCTATATTATGGGTTATATTGAAAAACTAGATAAAATATGGTTCAATAACATAAATTATATACAGTATGATAATATTTGATTAGATACGTATAACTGCATTAAAAACTCGAATTACCTATTAAAAGTCATTTCTACAAATACAACCTGTAATATGTGTCATTAGGTATGTACAAACTCAACGATACTATTTTTACTAAAATTGAATAAACTTAGGTAATATAACCTATATCTTTACAATATTACTAGTTTATATACTACTATAACTCTACTGTAATCGAAACATGATTTAACCGATTAAAAGTGTGTTTTGATACGATTGAAATGGTATATTATACGTAATAGTATAATTACGTATATTATTAATAAGTAATAACTTAACTTGACTTATATAATAAAACTATGTATTATTATTATTATAATATACTTTAAATAAGACTAATATTTTTGTAACTATTATGAAAATTAAATTTAGGTTTTCTATATATAAGGTCTCTTAGTAATCAAATCGTTGACAATACGAGTTTTTCGAAATGAGCATCAGGACATATAAGTTGGATCAATGCTTTATAGCATTTTTAAGTATTATTTCAAAATATCTAGAGACCTTTGTATATATTGGGTTGTGATTATAGGTAGCTGTTTGTGTGTATGTAGCACTTATAGTTGGGTTTTGATTTGCTGCGATGAGAACTAAGCTCTATGTTATGGTTGTTTCATGAATATTATATTTGAATTCTTTGAGCTTAGTTAATCATCTTAACAATAAACTAACTTAAACTAGGCTTAACATTTAACCTAATATGCATTGCAACCCACTAAGAGTAACGACTAAGATTCTCGGGCTAAACATGAACTCCCTTTAATGAGGATAACTGAAATGGTCATTTCCCCACCCTTAACCAAACTAAGTGATAAGAGAGGAGGTCGCAATAAGGTTAGGGGATGTGGTTCAAAGGTGGTCACGGGAGGAAGGTTTTCTACATTGCATAAGCCTCGATTTGGTTTCAATTCATGAGTATGTGACGTCAATCTCCTCAATCCAGATTAGAGTGAGAACAATTTCTCTAATCTTACGATGGATTGGATAACGTCATGCAATGGCATTTGCTTGTACATATATTGCATCTAACCAACTTGGTTGAAAACGTTGCTCGTGATGTGCTGAATGCATACCTCTATATCTACCCCACTTATTGAGCAAGTTGTCACTCATTCTGCTATAATTTGTTTTATAGGTTTCAAATGGATTACAAGTGTCTAACTAACATTAGAACACTAGTAAACTAAGACGATGAGTAAGATGCAACAAGAAATGGCTGGTTGTTGCCTTTAATATTAACTTTTTATCTTTTTATGGAAAACTAAATAGGACTCCTCAAAAGGCTTAGTAGTTTTCAATATTTTAGTCTATATGTGAAATGATAGGTACTTATGAGATTTACTACCACTCTTTTATAAGGTCAAATTACAATTTTATTTTTAACAAACTATTTTAGAGGATTACTCTGTAGGTTTATATCAAATAGGTATCGAATTGGACGTCTCAAAAGAGTATAGTCGAGTACACCCAGTGTGAACTAAATCTAAGATAGCAGCTATAAGGACAGTTTCTATCTTCAGATGGTTTATACTATGGAACTGTTACGATTTCACCTTTTCGAGACATGATAGTCTACACGTCAATTATTCCCTATACTTACTAGTACAAGGTACCTCACCTTAACTGTATGAGGTTGTTTGGGGGCATCAACCCTCTAAATAAAACTCATCTATTATTCTAGCCAAAAAAGAAATATCGATCCAAATAAGTAAACCTCAACTGGAGCCACCTACTATCAACAAATCATATTAAGTTCCCTCAAGAACAACAAAGCTAGTTCTCTCGATATCAAAATATATCTAAGGTTCTACGGGAACAAATATGCGAGTCCTCTTACTATCAAGTGAAGATATCATGCAAACTTTGCCTTAACAATAAAAATATTATCAACGGGCATTACAAGCCCTCACATAAATCATGCAAGAATCTATTTAAGATTAAAAAAAAAAAACATTGCTAAAAATACTTTTCTCAAAAGTTTACAAAAAACTAGCACTCTTCATTAGTCTACCAATTGAGTCATAGATATGTAATAAATATAATTAGTTATTTTGGTCAAATATTTATATTTATCAGTTAAGAAAGTGATCACACAAATGATAGTACATAAAATAATAAGTCATTTAACAAACAATTAGTATTAACTAATAAGTAACATACAAACATTAATTAGTAAACAGCAAGCAGATAGCAAATCATTGAAACTCCCTCACCTAGATTAATATTCATTCTCCATGCTTTTGGAATTTCCAAAACTTAACAATTAAATACTTAAAAGATAATAAAACTTATAAGTATTAAAAAAAAAAAAACTAATCTCCTCAGTTAACTAAACGTTTATTGTAATTTGCCTAATTTCTCATTATAACCCAAGCATGATATGAATATGTGGAATGAATAGAAAATATATTTGTATATGTGTAAATGATTGTATCTTACATATTTATTTGTTTACTTTAAAGATTTGATCTAATTATTAGTTTACAGTGCCCATTAACTTAATTATTTTTCGTATCTTTTTTGTTTAACTTAAATTTTAGTCGTGTATAAATTTTTCATTTTAACTCTAATTTTTATGATCTGATAATCTGTTTTAGATGTTGAAACCCGTATTTTTCATTATAGGCCTAAAATGTTATGAAATTTGTTCTTTTGACCCAAATAATTTTATTTATAAATTTTAAGCTTTTCTTCATTATTTTATGATTTAATTAATTTCTAAATTTTATATATTTATAATATTTTATTTTTTAGTCCAATTTATATTAATTTCACTATTTCTTCATTTTTTAGCTTAATTTATCAATTATGTTAGTTTTTTTATTATTGAAAATTTCTAATTAATTAATTATTATTACTTCTAATTATTTTTTAAATTTGTGGTTTAGTAGGATATTTTAGATGAATTGATAACATGGCACTTTATTATTGGTCCACATGGTAATATGATTATTTTCTCTAAATTTTACATTTCTTAAATGTATTATTATTATTATTATTATTATTATTATTATTATTATTATTATTATTATTATTATTATTATTATTATTATTATTGATTGATTAATTAATATATATATGGGCCTTAATTTCTTTTATGGGTTGACTTACTTTATATATGTGTGTGTGTGTATGTGTGTATGCTTATTTTATTATGTTATTTTAAATAATTGTATTATAAGTATGTATGTACTTATATTTATATATATATATATATATATATATATACCTATGTATTCTTACTTATTTATGTATTTAATATATAAGTATGTATACTTATATATATACGTGTATGTATACTTATACCATACAATTATTATATGTATACCTATACATGTACAAATAAGTATTTATACATATTTATACTTTTAGGATACAACTATTATATGTACTTATATACATGAACATATATATATGTGTATGTATTTATACGTTAATTATACTACTATTTTACATATTTTTATATGAGTATAGATATATACATATATTTATGTTTTCTTAATATATTTTTAAGGAACTTTGTTTAATACATATATATACATATCTATATACTTTTCAATTTTCATATATATATATATATATATATATATACATGCCCATACACATACATATTATAATATATATATTATGTATGTATATTATAACCGTATATGGGTATACCTATATGTACATATACTTAACTATACTATATATATACATGTCCATACATATGAATATATATCTATGTATCTAAGTATATTCACACATGTAAATACATTTCTAAAAGGAATGAAGTTGTATACATTTAATTAAATACATGTACATAAGATTTTCTACTACAAAATATTAAGATACATAGATTTCCTCTACTACATAAGTCCTAATACATAAAGCATGAAAATACATAAAATATAAATAAAATTACATAAATCCTAATTTACATAAGAAAAGTAAGAACAAGATGAAATAAGAGTTGCATAATTACTTTGTTCTTGAAATAAACTTGACGATGAAATTCCCTTATCCTCCCTTTAAGGTTGCTAAAATATAAGGTATATAATATATATGAAAGTGGAATGGTAGGTAAAAGAAGAGGGTGATAATTAAAAGAAGAAAATGGGAAAAAGAGAGAGAGTAATGTCAGTTCAAATGGGGAGGGAAAATGGGTTAAATTTGTATGTTAATTTAAGATAAACAAAGAAGATTGAAGATGGTTCTAGGTTTGCTATACGGCTCACGACAATAGGAGAAAAAAAAAACAGAAAGAAAAGAAGAATTAAATGCTTGAAAATGTCATTTTGATTTTTAGTCAAAATTAAAAAAAAAATGATAATACTATGTACATGTAAAATTATAAATTAGAAGGAAAAGGAAAAGATAAGAAAGAAAGGAAAATAAGGAAATAAGTGAACAAATAAATAAAATAAATTTTTAAATTTTCCATAAATATTTCTAACCCTATAAATAATAATAATAATAATAATAATAATAATATATTATAAATATAAATAAAATTATAAGATATAAAATTAACATGTAGTATATAATTATACACAACAAATAAGTAATAAAATTAAGTTCAAATAATTAAATTCATATAACATTAATTTATATATATAATAATTTATTCATAATTATAAAATAATATTATCATTTTTATAAATTAATTTAGCACTCTTACATTTATTAGCATTTATAAGTTATCTTTAATCATTCATTAGCAATTTTATGTAATTAAGCATATCAATCGATAATTGTACCCAATTAGGATTTTATTATCGTAAACGTAAGTTTCTATGTTTATAAACTTAAGGTTTTAGTTTTAGGGTTTTTTTTTAATCATATTCAGGTTCAATCTTTATTATTTATACGCATATACAGTTTAGAGTTTTTATACGCAATTAGGAGTTTGATTAATATATTAAGGTTTTTCACATTCATTTTGGGTTTTGTAATTAAAATTTTAATAAGTGGTAAGTTTGTCAATTCTATTGACTTAGGAAATTATCTATAATATTTAAGTTCAACTTTACACTTAGAAGGTGAAATTTGCAAGATTTACAAAGCAATTGTTTACTTACATCCCTATAGATCTTTTTGCAGGTGCTTATTAGAATGTCACCTTACAACTACCTTGAGGTTAGTCACTATTGGATTCTAGGGGAGTGAGGTTATTTAAGGAGTAACTACCAAACTTTTGAAGCTGTTGCTTTTATCTTTTGGATCCATTGTAAATATAGAAATGTGAATCTTCACTAGCCTAAGTTGCTTAGATATGTAAATATTTTCTAAAATATTGAAGTTTAATATAGTTTAAAGGCTTTTGCATATAAAATAATGATATGTTCTTATGAACTGTTTACTTCAAAAAAGGTTAAATATAGTTACTTTATGTGAATTAAACCTACAATAGCAGTTGTAAGGTCAGTTTTTTTTTTAAATTGGTTAATATAGTGGGACTATTACAATTTCGCCTCTTTGAGGTATGGTAAACACTAATCAATTGTTACTTTAAACCTATACTTTTGATGGACTATTAAAGTCATGACCACTTACAATACCAAACAAAATATGATAGGTAGTGGGTCTTAAGCTAAACTTTGAAAATCTTAATGATGTAATACCTTTAAAATCTCCTTAGTCACATCTTACTGTAAGAAGGCTAAGCAGTGAAAGCAACTTTTAATTTGTCATGAGCCTAAAAGTTAGATTTTAGAAATTATGGCCAATCACCACACCGTTGAATGGAAAGATTGAATTGAAGCTCATACAAAATGAGGACCCAGGAAAAAATGTCCATATGCATAGAATAAAGAGCCATTAGATTGAATTACTTAGGATGCCTACGCTAAAAGAAATAGCAAAGTAAGTCATTAAAGTGATGGAGCTTTTTGAGAAGTTTTTTTACCATAATATGAGTTATAGAAAACATGTTAGCAAGGTTGGAAAATTAATGAGCATGAACTTGCTATATAGGTGGTTAAAGTAGATTTAAAGTAATATTAAATTATTATTTTATCATCTTAATTTCATCATGTATATTTTTTAGTACAATAATGATATACTGTTATAAATATATTTATTGCATAATATGATAAATAATAGAAATTAAGTTAAAAATAGATTATATTAATATATACTAGTGAAAGTTAGTACATAGAAAATGTTCTTGCTAAATTTTTCAAATACATGAAACAAATTGTTTTCCTAAGAATTATGAAACTGATGCATAATGTCTTGATAATTGGGTAAATGTCTATCACATTTCAACAATATTATTTTATTACATAACTGCTATATAAAATATCTAAAAAGAGTATGCATTTAGTTATCAGGATATTTGTTGCAATTATTACTGCCTTGACTTTTTTGGGTAACCTACCTACTTATCTGTGAATATGAGTTAAGTGAAAGTGAATGCAAATCAATCATTGAAAGATTGGGCCATGATACTTGAGATGGTTGTCGATTCTTTCCTGAAAGAGTTATTATGACTTATTGAGCAAAGCTCTAGTCCTCTTAATCATATGTTGCAACTTACTCTACAATAATTGGGAGTCAAATGATTTTGTATGAGTCTTTAATGAGAATTGTGGATAAAAATTTAATTAGGCTTCATGAATTATTGCAATATAGAAATCAATCGAAGTATTCTCAAACTATTGCAATCATTGTATGCCATATAGATGTAAAGTCATGCTAGAATATACTGTAAAAAAAGATACTCATGAACACATAAATTATTTTGAAAATTTTCACAACTTTCATTGATATGATTGTATTGATTGTAGGAATCAACTAAGTTAATGGAATGTGGATAATTTCTAATGCTGATCGTACTCCTTGCATATGATCACCTACAAGAAGCCCTCTGTGAGTTTATCCATGAAGGCCTTCCAATACTTAAGTTAGTAAGGAAAGATACAAAGGATTAAATGGGAGAATGTAAAGACCCTTTCTTCCACCTCAAAATAATAGAGGGGGTATACTGTGAAAGAAACATCCAAAGGTTCATCCAAAGGTCCATCCTAGGTTACTGTGTTAGGGGGTTTGGATATTCTTAGAGAGTTCTTATAAGTGCTTGGTGTTGGTGTGAGTATGTAGAGAGTTCGAAGAAGGCCTTATATCTTTAGCTTCTTATGCTATTTATAGTGTAAGGAGCTCACTTACTAAGGACACTATTGAGTTAGGGTTTGATCATACCCTTTACCTGTAAGGGACATGAGCAGTAGGGGAGAGAGAATAACCTCGTAGGTTAGTTGACTATGAATACATTAGTAGCCATGTTTGAGACTTGGGACACTAACTGTAAGCCCTAAAGTTAAGGCAAGTGACCGTAGGATTGAACTTAGAACACAAAGTTTAAAGCGATCGGTTAAAAGATCCGATCAAACCCAAATTATAAACTATAGATAAAAATATTAGTAAAAATGACCCCGTAAACTTGAATTTAAGAAAATAAGTAATAAAATATAAGACTATAAAATTTTCATATTTTAAGTATAATAATTGTTAATTATTGAAAAGGTAAAAAGTGTAATCTAATAACTAATAAATTACTAGAGATAGATTATATATATACTAAAAATTATAGAATGACCTAAATAATAATTAGAAATGTTCACATGTACCCTACATGTATTTACGTGTAGATAAAAATACGTAAAATTTCTTAAATTGTTTAAAAACTTATTAAATAATTAAAGAAAATTATTAATTAATTAAGAAAAAATCAGAAAAAAAATCAAAGGAATCAAGAATGAGGTGGATTTAGTTGTGGTAAGTTAGGAAGTGAAGAATAAAAATTACCCAATCAAAATCAAGCAACACAAAAGGCAAAAATTAAAGGATTTAGGTTATGTCTTGTCCAATTAAATGCACATTAATTACCAGAAAGTTCTATAAATAGGGAAAAAATTAAAGAGCTTCTTTAGACAGTTAGAAATTAGAAAAAAAAAAATTGAGAGCATAGAAAATTTAAGAGAAAAATTAGGGTAAAAAAAAAAGGAAGGAAATTTGTGCAGTAGGAGCTAACTAGCCAAACCCACACGCCAACACCACTTGTGATCGAACCACCACTACCACCCCACTTCAAACCCACTGCTTGGACTGGTCGACACACCTGGACAGGTGTTGAAAGTCCAAAAGCCATCGAACCAGGCAAGTCTTTCTTCTACTCCGATTTTGTATAATATTGTAAAATTATTTATTTTGCCCAAAAAATTATGAAATTTATTATTCTGAGATTTTATTGTATGTAGATTTAAGGGAAAATAGTGATTCAGTGTAATCATGTTTGAAAATATAGGGTTCTTAAGAAATTAAGCAAAATCGAGCATGATTAGGGTTAGAAATAAATAGGCTTAGGAATGCAGTTTGGAGCTCAAATTTTTTTTATAGAATGCTTAAGTGATATAGAATAGTGTTATGAAGCTATTTTTTTTAAATTTAATTTTTGAAATTTTTGGGTAAATTTTTAGCCCTAAAGTGATAGAAAAATTAGGTAATTTTAGGTTAATTATGTGATTAAAACATTAATTACTGATTTAGATAGTAATTAGATAGTTAGGGATGTTAATCTCTAATGTGGAAACCTAATCCTAGCCTTTGGAGTGTTAAGTGTAATTAATGAAGGAATTATGTGGTAATTGTAGAAAATTAGGAATATCTAGAATTGGAAAATTAATAAATATGAAAAATTAGGTTTGATTAGATAATATAAAAATAAAAATCAGAATATAATAAATCTGAAACAAAATTTAAGCTTAGATAATTGTATAAAAATATGTAATATTTTCTCATATCAGGAATAAATCTGGTATTCCAATTAGGATTAGCGTGTACCGAACAATTTAGAATACTAAATTAAGACCCAATAGGATATTAGAATACTTAAGCTTAATGTGATTAATTTCATATTAGGATTCGAGCATATTTAAGATTCCAAAATCAAAACTAGAATCTAATTTAGAAACCGAACCCCGAAATAAGGTAGAATAAATCATTAGTAAATAATAGATATACATGGAAAAATAAGTTAAATTATAACTTAGAATGAATTATTAAAGTATAAGCACTAAAAAGACCTATTTATATTATAGGATACCTAGAGACAAATTGGCTTGTAATTAAGTGATCGGGCGATTGAGAAATTTCAACTAAGTTGGGTTATTACTTATTGTATTGGAGTACTATTTTATGGTACTCGGAGACTTAGGATTGTATATGGTTGTGATTGTAAGTAGTTTATGCATGTGTTTAATGTATCTGAATTCATGTTGAAATTCGTAATGTGATTGAGTTTACGTTATGATTGAATTGGTGTGAAATTGTTTGAACACCCTAAATGAAATTTAATCTTATTCGACTTTGATGACCTAAAATGTCACGCATTATAACCTGTTAGGGGATCATTAGGATTCTCCAACCAAATGTCAACCCCTTCAAAAGGGATAGCGCAGGATTACATAATGGTCCCTTCTTAATCCTTAGTCGAACTAAGTGACAGGAAAGGAGGTCATGGTGAGGGTGAAGTCAATGATTTAAAGGTAGTCACGGGAGGAGTGGTGTCTCCATTGCACAAGCCTAGGTTTGGTTATGAGCTACTGCATAACATGAAAACTCCTCAACTCGGATTAGAACTGGTGAAATTTCTCTGATTTCGCAAAGGACCAAACTACGTTGTGTGATGACACTTGATTGTTGCATTGCATGAAAATAATTTCTTGATAATCTTGTTTGTGTTTATATACTTTCATGAGTCTCTAATTCAACTTATTGAGTTGTAGTTGCTCATACCCTTATAGATCCTTTTGTAGGTTCTGATTTTTTAATATCTCAAATATTATGCCACCTTACAATTATCCAGAGGTTAGTTCTTTTGAAGTTAGGGGTGTGAGGATCAATTTGCTTAACAGTGGATATGTAGCTAGAGTGTCATTTGTAGTTTAAGATTGAAAAACTGATAGGTGTTATGTAAATTAGTGAACCATTATGTTTATGTAGAGTTTCTTGGGAAGTTGTGTGGACTTTACATATAATTATGTATGCTTATTAAAAATTCGTGATAATTACACTATTTGTAGTTAAACACTTAAATGAGACTGTTTACTTCAAAGTAAGGAGTTACCGATGCCTTATGTAGATCATGTTTATGGTAAGTATTGTGAGGCTAATTACTATCATAGAATGGTGTACATAACGAAACTGTTGCGACTCTGTGACTTCGGGGCGTAACACCAACATGTTTAGGATTGTTGGGTGTATTAACCATACCACATACGTTAGGGATCAATTAATGAGGAGAGAGGGAGAGGAAAAGAATAAGAGTGCTCTTGAGGAAGGATGCCTATTAGGTTTTGAAGACAACACTAGTCTTTCATGGTGTGCCTATGAGAAGAGGGTGATCTTTGCTAGGTAAGTGTACATCCATGGGTTGAAGAGTCATCGAGCAAGTAGCAAGTTGACTGATGAGAAGCTTAAGTAGAGATGAATTGCTTAACATCACCTGAGTGCTCAAGGTCTTGAGCAAGCGACTTGATGTTGGATGGAGTTTGCTTAATAAGTTGGATTTGCGTTCAGAAGGATTGCTTGGGTTCCTCAAGTAGCTTATGGGCCTTAGAGGCCTTGGGAGTTAAGCCTAAAATGTCCTATTAACATTTTCCCCCTAACTTTCCTTAACATTGAGGCAACCGGGAGAGTAAACTATTCCAGGATCTAAAGGCTAAAGTTTAAGACATCATCAATAGTTTTATCAAGTAAGGTCCTCGAGTGTTTTAGCAAATGAGGTGATGTTTGACATAACTAGCATCACATAGTCGCACAGTAAAATGACTATCGACTTGATTGATATGATTCTTAGTCTACTTAAGGTGTAATGATGATGCCTTATGTAGAGTAAAGCACATAGGGCATCGACATACGTATCCATGTCATAATCCCTATGTTTAAAGGATCTAAGACTTTAGATATTAGACAGGGATACATAGATGATCGAGATGGCAATTGAAAAATTGCTTGTTTTCCCTCTAAATTGTATATATAAGGATTCTTAAGGGGGCTCATTTTCCATTTTCATGCTTTAACTTATCGAAACTCTAGCAAATTTTTCTCTTAAAATCAAGCTATCCATTTCTGACTTTCACTTTCCAATTTCTTCCAAACTTTCACTTTTTTGTGTGTAAAGGTAGTCATAGCTGAACAAAGGACATCCAATTTCCAAGGTGAGTAAGTAACTACTTTTATGTTTATAATGTTCAAAAAAGGATATGAGGAGATGTTGCTTAAGGAGGTTGCTAACCCTACCATACCAACCCTTTCTTTCCCCTCCAAATGACGGCAATGACAAGGAGTGGAAGTGGTAGTGGGTTGTTGAGTTAGGAGGAGAAGAGAAGGTTAGTAGCGTTGAGGCCTTGGGAGAGGTATAACCTAGATATGAGAAGGCACTCATGTATGTCAGATACGAGCATGATAGCAAGGTGTATATAATGGTATGTCGAACCATGAGGACAATGCTCAGCTAGTAAGTGGAGTAGCCTATAGCGGCTACCAGGGAGTATGACCTTGGGAGTAGGTATTCATTTTGTATGTATGTGAAGCCATTTGAGTTAGGGCTATGGTTGCCTTTCTCAAAGTTCCTGCTCGATTACTTAACTACCTCAGGATCATCTTAGGGTCGCTACGCCCAATTGCATGGCAACAATTACTCACATTTGAGGTGGTACTTCTGTTTCAATTATACGATTTGACCATTCAATTACTTCTTCCATGTGAAGACAAACTAAGACGGTTGGGCATATGTTTTAATTTGAAACAAGGACCTAAAGATCTTTACTAGATTAAAGTCAAAAGTAAATAAGTGGAAAGAGATGTTCTTTTACATCAAGTAAGTTGAAAAGCTACCAATCCCAATGGCTTAGGCAAGGCCTATTCAAATGATGATGATCAAGCTCCTTAGGTTGATGCCAAGGAGGAGGTGCTTAACCTTACCCATTAGAGAGATCTTAACGCATCACTAGTTATTGACTTGTATGCCCAAGGAAGGCTACTTTTTAGGGTAAAGATAGGTACTTGATGTTCCTACCGAGGGAGGGTTGGCTGTTGTGATAGGGGAGCATGGGACTGCTTATCCTTGTTAGTGTAAGTTCAGTGTTGTTGTTTTCATTGTTTTTCTCTTTACTATTTGCTTATGCTCATAAGGATGTAGGTATCCTCATGGTCAATCAAGTGAAAGCTGTTGGAGACCTAGGAAAAGCGTATATAGGAGCTTGTTGCCTCCAAGAAGAGGAAATGGTACACCAGAGGGTATAGGGAGTCTAAGGCTGGTGAAGGGGAAGAGGTTTGTACTAAAAAAATAAGCAAGAATGCTATGTCCAATGGGAGGAAAAAGAGGCAAACCACCATCCTTAAGGCCATTAGGGGTTGTTGCTAAGGTGATCCTGGTTACTACTATTGCTATACAAAGTCAATGAAGGGGCTTGGTGGAGGAAGCATATACTTCTATTAGTAGTTCTGGGTAGGTGATGGCTCATATATTACGCTATTAGGCAAGTGAACCTATCAAGTAATAGTATAGAGAACTACAAGATTCCTCGGTTGTCAATCTTACAAAGGCCATATACTTACTCACTTATTTTAATTACTCTTAATCAATTTAAATAACAATATTGGTGAGGAATTGGATAAACATTAGAAATAAAAAAATTGACGAAAGAGTGACTAATAAAGCAATAACAAAATAAAACCATACAAACATAAATTTGGATATCTAGATATTGGTCACCATAAGTGCCGCATGTAGGATCTTTAGATATTTTAATGAATCTCTTATTTTTATTTATCGGGGGATTCGAATATTAATCTAATAGGAATCACTTCTCTATTAGGTTATAATCCTAATTACATCTTACCTGAATTGCTTTTAGGATATGATTCCTTAGAACAGCATTAAGAATAATAATCCTACACATAACAAAATATTAAATTGATTTCAAAAGAAACTTATAACTTATCTCTAAGTTTATAGCAAATATCATGAATTGTAGTAGATCTAATTATGTATTAACCTCGCGACTTCATTACATAATATCAAATGAATTAAGCTAAGACTCTAAACTTAACAACTTAATTCGAATTAAACACACAATTGAATTAATAAAAATAAAAAGATTGCATTAAAACAAAATGCTTCTCATACACTACATTATAACCTCAATGGCTTATAGATCTAGATATCGCTGTTTCAAAGCTATAATCATGAAAAAGATGATAACTTACATGGTTACAAGAATATTTCCGTTCCCTAGTCTTTCTAGCTTAAGCCCTCTTTCTCTCTATAATTGTTGTCTATTTATAATGTCTGAGAAGAATAATCTTTAATTGGCAAGTGTATAATAACAAATTGGATGTTTACAACCATGAGCATAGCTATGGTGGCTAGGCGTGAAGACATCTTTGCAATAATTCTTATAAGGATTGTCTTAAATTTAATTATGAAAGGAACATGGCTAGAGAACAAGCCCATGGTGAGTGACTATGGCCATGCCCTTGTCAAAAATCCTTCAAACTTCAATTTGCAATTTAAAGATGAGAGTTCCATGGCTACGATGTATTGCTATGGTACGTACTCATGGTCATCTTCTTCACGTGTTTTTTAAACAAAATTTCTCTGATTCTTACATCTCCAATTTATCCTTGAAAATTGATAAAATCCTTCCAAAAAATCTCCTAAATTCTCATCTTTCCATCAAATTGCTTCAATCGAGTCCTGAAATAAAAAATAACTCAATTTAATAGAAAATTTAATCAATTTATATTAAAATAGCATAAAAAGATTACAAGCATTCGTCATACATTGACTTTATAGAACTTTGCTCTGCCTATTTAGCCTCTCTACGATCTAGGCTAATATAGATCTACAAAGTACAAATGTACTTATCTTCAACACTTAAACAAAAAATAAGAATTACAAATTACAAGTGACAACAAAAGTATAAATCTCAATTAATTTCATTCTAAAGAGAAATGACGATTGTTGTATAATTTACTTCGGTGCAACTTTCTAAAAAAGCATTTGAAGGACTTTCTATAACTTTTCAGAAGCTTGAATCTGATCATGATTTTTTATGCAACAAAATTTTTTCTCTAGAGTTGTCAATGACATTTTGAATCTTTTCTCTTTTTATATTGAGATCTTCCAACGGGTAAATTTTTGTAGATTATCTTTACTTCCTTATTTATCTAACTGTTAGTTGTTAAAGATAAATCCTTTGATATTTTTAGAAGATCTCGATCATTTGAAATTCAAACAACTCTCCTTATCTTGTTTCGATCAGATATACTTCAATCCACAACCACCAAATAATCTTCTGATTTGAATTTGAAAAGATATGTTTTATTAGCAACTTCCGGATAAGCCTCATATTCAAAAAATTTGAAATTTCACAAAATCCGAATCAACCTTATCCTTATCCATATTTATGCATATCTTGATTTATCAAAAATAAATTCACTCAAAAATAATCCCTAAAGATCATGATTCCATCTTGAGTGAAACGAGAATTAGTATATTTCCCTAATATACCTAATCTAGTGGAGTTAGGCCTTGTTCAATTTGAATCTGATATAAATTAAATTTCATCGTCATTTTTTTCAAACTAACTTTCTGAATAACTTTCTAAAGAGTATCAGTCTTCTTTTTCCTGAAGTGTTGTACCAATTCTTCTTATAAAAGTTTCTAAAACACTCTTTGAAGATTTTCAAACTAGTCTTTTTTTTTTCAGTCAATTCAAACCTTCTAAATAAGTTTCTGAATGCATTTCAATTTGTAATTTCAAACTTTCTAAATACCTACATACTTGATAATTCATTAATATTTCTCTCTTTTTGTTGTCATCAAAATCCATGAGAGATATCTAACATTCTCCTCCTTTTTTATGATAACAAAACATGTGTACATCCAAAAACGTGTAACATTTCAATGTCCAACATAAACAACAAGAAAGAAACATTATTCAACAATAATGATATACTATTCAAATTGATGTACTGTCACGTTTGCTTGCTTATGTTCAGTACTTAATTGTTTTTTGCCTTTCTCCCCCTTTTTGTTATCATCAGAAAACATTCATATATTTTTCCTACAAAAATATTGAAGAACTTTTCTCCTCTTTTTTCTTGTGTGAAGATAACCAATTTTTATAAAGAAAAAATAAATTATAAGGCTTCTCCCCCTTAAGAAAATAGATCAATGCCATGTTTTTCTTATAAAAATAAAAAACAAATTTCAATATCTTTCTTTCTCTCCTTATAAAATCATATTTTAGAAAAAGAGCTCCCTCTCAAAATGATACCAATTATTTTTTGTGATCAATAATGAAATAGAATATGTATAAAACATGAAGAGAAAAACGAAAAAAAAAAAAGAACAAGATTACCATTCATTCCATACTTTCATTTCCAATGAGGCATTATTGATTAAGAATTACCTCCAATTAAATTTTGCCTTATAACCTGCAACTACTAAAAGAATGATTAGACATTTTTAGGAACCCAAACAAGCCTGGGTCCTTTAAAATTCAAGCTTGTGATAATATTTGAATTTACTTGGTTTTTACTAAGCTTGCAATTTTTATAAAAGCAATACTTTTCAATATGACCTAACTTGTTACAAAAGAAACATGCATAGGGAGAAGAATAATTATATATATTACTTATCTTACGGCTTTGGTTTTGCTTTGGGTAATCTCTAACATACCCTCTAGTCAACCTTCTAAAAGGATACTTATCTTTTTTTTTTTTTAGAATACTGTCTGTTGTACCTTCCGATAGGTTCAAGCATTTTTTCTTTATCCTTTTCTTTGAATGTTTCTTGATTTTTACTTTTTGATTTGACAAATACTATTTCTCTCCTTGTTTTAGATATATCTGCAAATTCGAAACCAAGTCTAGATTGTGAATTATCCATTTCTTGACTAGAAATCAATATTTATAACTTCTTATCACTTTCATAAAACTTTTGAGACGTATTTTTTATTGACTTAGATAAATTTTCCATACAATTTTTCAAACTTTTGATCTCTTCTTTCAAAATTAGATTTTCATTTGCTAAAGCTTCTCTGTCAACATGTAAACCTTGAAAATAATTTTTCAAAAAATTGTTTTCATCAACCAAAAGCTTATTCGTTTCAATGAGAGCTTATTTTTCATTCTTCAAAGCCTTATTTTCATTTTCAACTTTAGAAATTTTATCATTGGCTTTTGAAAGTGCTTTTAATAATTTACTGATTTAAGCAGAAATATCATCAGGTATATAATCTTTGTCAAATTCAAATTCAGATCATCCGAACCTTCTTCTTCAAACTCTAACTCATCCAAATCACTCCATGTCGCTAGCAAGCCTTTTTGTTTCTTTTTATATTTACAAAGCTTTTTCAAAAGCAGCAGACACTCGTACTTTATGTGCCTAGTCTTTTTACATTCATAACAAATAACTTCCTTCTTTTCCTTAAATACCATTTCCTGCATCATTTCAATTCTTATTATATTTAAAATTATTACAGCTATATGATTTTTTACCTCTTTTCTTGAGTACTATGTTCAAACGTCTTGCCAACCGTGTGACCTCCTCATCATCATCAGATTAATCATCATTGTTCGAATCAACTTCTACTTCTTTAGCCTTAAATGTTGTAGTCTTCTTTTTCGTATCCTTTGAAATACTTTCTAATTTGAGAAAATCAGTTTCATATGCCACGAGCTTGCTATGCAATTGACTCGGAGTTCATGTTTTTAGATCATAAGCTTCTTTTATGGTAGTTTTCTTTGCATTCCAAATTTTAGGAAGAAGATCTTAGGGATTTCCTCAAGCCATGGTGGTGTAGACGATCTCATATCATTGGGAGGGTACTCGAGCAAAGCCACTATGGATGCTTATGCATGCAACCCCTTAGCCCTTATATTGGCGATGGGTAAACCTGTTGGGGGAAGGCTTGTATAGGAGGTAGGCCCATTTGATATATGAAGGATTCCTCTTAGAGTTACGAGCATCGAACTAGAAGCTTCCTCAGGCTTGTCTGATAAACAAGGAGCTTACCTCGAAGATCAAGTGTATTACAAGAGTCAGGGGTTGAAAAAAATCAATAGTACTTTCTTTCACGTATTTCTCCTTATAATTTCCTTGTTTTTACTACTTTCCTTTTACTTATACTCAAGGCTAAGATGCTAGCCCATAAAGCCTTGTAAAAACTATGAATGGAATTGGAATTTATATTTTCATTATTGTCTATTGGTGTGCTTGTTATCTTATGTTTTCATCTTACTAATGCTAAGTCGATACGCTTAGATACGTAGTCACTTGTAACCAACTTAGTGTAATATTTGCTATGGTCTTGCTGTGAGCCAATTGAGTAAGTATACCAGGAAAACCTATGTACTTTGCCCTCTATCGTTGACCCTTTAGGCATGAATGCTACTAAGGTTGCCTGAGGTTAGGATTGCTTGCCATCCCAATCATTTGGGTAATTATAAGTTTTGTGTGTAAGAGCCTTAAGAGTACTTAGGTTTTAGCGAGGTGGCTCACTATGGTCGTTCCTAGAGCCTTTTGTTCCTCGTGCGTTGGTGTTAATACCAATAGGGGGTTGGTTTTAGGGATGGAAATCAACTTGAGAAAAGAATACCAAACAAGTGTGAGGAACTCATCTTTTTATCAATTCACTGGATTTTTATAAAAAAAAAAAATGAGATGACCATGAAACATAAAAAAAATAAGGCCGTAAATTACTTGCATTCCATGTCTTAGGAATGAGCTATCCATAAAAAAAAAAAAAAAAGCCCGAAGCCTTGAAGGACTAACAAGGTGAATTCTCCTACTCTAACCAACTCCTGCCAAAGCCAAACTGATTTTTGCTACCAACAATTCCCAATGTCAAGCTGAATGACTTCATATCTCTCGAAAGTTGTATGTTAACTAGTCAAGTGCTCTACTGACAACCTAGTCCTTTACATACAACTGCTCGGCCATGGCCGACCTGACCTCCCAATCAGCAACATTGGTGCCAAGAAGTCGAGAGCTCCAACACATATCCACAACCACTCCTCTGATGAGTCCATGTTTGTTAGACACCCCTACTTAGCCTTCCATCATGAACATACTATTTTAGCTGTTTGTACCAAGAGCACCTGTAATATGCTGCTACTACATGTCTTAGACTAACATAAAGGAATCTACCATGCCTATCACTAATTTACTGGAATTATCATTTGTACCCTTTATATTCTTTTGTATATTACTTTTTTTAGACATTACCCTTTTTGTCTTTTTCATTTTTGGTAGGTTGCTCTAGTTTCTCAAACATATATACCCACTATACATGTAGCCACATCATTATAAATAATCATCAATATACTGAATATACCCTTTTTGTGAACATTACTTCCTTGGCTTGTTTAATCTTTTTACTCTTATCCTAACTCGTAAGTAAGGCTACGTGGCGAGTAACCTCACCGAGCCATCTCGTGCGTCATATTAAGTTTTGTTATGAGTCCTCGAAAGTTCTACTAGTACATCATATCTTTTAGAGCTGTTTATGGGATTGCTTATTTTACCTTTTTATGTATTTTTTTCTTTTTTCTTTTTTTTTTTAGACAATTCCATTGCGTTCTTTAGGCTTTTAGTAAGCTTGGACCCACCCTAGTGACTAGGCTTATCCGTTCTTAGCCTTAATATGCATCATCTTTGTATCAGAGCGGAGGTTTTGTTTGGGTAAATTGGATTTGTGTTTTATGAGATAGTGTTTACAGTAGCAGTGTCGAAGTTGTGAAGAGAATCCATGAAATGTTTGAGTAATTAATAGAGTGTGGTAGTTTGTTCTTAAGTATACTTTGTTTTACCTTATTTTAAATGTCTAAGAGCAAGGCAAGTTTCTATGTAGTAGTTTGTTCATCAGTACAGCTACTTTGTTTATAGGTTAACTGGATATTTGTGTGGAGAGTATGCATGCTGTTTAGTTTGAAGGAATAGTGTCAATTGTAGCCTAGATTCGAAGTTTGAAACCAAATTTATCGAAGGAAATGACAAACCCGAATGTTAATGTTGATATTAAGGATAACAATAGTGGTGTTGCCTACCATAGCCGACAATCCTAGGGCACCCCTAAAAGTATGAATGAGAGACTAGATGAGGTAGGCAACCTCCTCTTTGATTTGATTTAACTAGAGCTATTCATGCGATGGCTTATCAACCTGTTGAGATCGTGCAGAATACCCAATAAGCTGCTTGAATTGCTAGAGGATGAAACCTAACTTGATAGCTTCAAGGTAGAGGGGTAGGAGGATGAGCATGATGAAGTATTGACTTGGAAGATATGGTTGATGATGAAGAATAGGAGTATAATGAAGAAGAAGAAGAGCAAGTTAGAGCACCTTGAGCTACCGACCATATGAAGCTTCAAATTCCAAGCTTTAGTAGTTCTCGAAATGTAGATGATTATTTAGATTAGGAGGAAAAGGTTGAGCATGTTTTTTATTATTACCAATATGAGGACAGAGAGAAGGTAAGGATTGCTGCTGTAGAGTTCTTGGGATATGTTACCTTGATGTGGAAGAACTTTCAAATCATAAGAAGACGAGAAAGATATCGAGAGATCAACACTTAGCCTAAGATGAAGAGAATGCTTAGAAACAGGTTTGTGTCGAATACCTATTTACAAGACACTTTTGTTTGACTACAAGAGCTGAGCCAAGGAGACTAAACCACTGAAGAGTATGTTCGGGAGTTCCAAATACTTATGATTCGTTGTGAAGTAAAAGAGTTGTTAGCCCGAATAGTGTCTAGATTCCTTACTAGGTTAAGAATTGATATCTAAGACTTTGCAAAACTTCAACATTTCACCACATTAGATGAGGCTATAAGGATAGCCTAATGAGTAGAGAGGCAGAAAAGTAGTCGATTGCCGACTAGACCTCCGATGAGACAACCTGGTCAAACAAATAGATGTTAGGACCGAATACAAGGGTTGAACTAATGGTGACTTACCAAACCAATCATATGAGAAGGGGTAAGGATCTAGGAGAAAGACGAGCTAGAGCAAGTGCTTCAAATGCTAGGGGTTTAGATATATGGCTGCTCAGTGTTCGAATTGATGAACTATGATCATCAGAGGAGATGTCCTAAAAATTGAAGTGGACAGTGCTGATGAGGAATGTAAGGAAGGGGGCATTTCTAAGAACGGAACCACTTAAGAGAATGAATTGGTCAAAGAAGATATGTTAAACGAGGACTTAGATAAGTTGACTCTTGCTGTCCAATATGTAATGAGTTTGGAAAGTTCACCTAAAGAAGAGTAGAAGGAGAACTTATTTTACATCACTTACAAGATGAATGATCAAGTATGTACACTCGTAGTAGATAATGGGAGCTGCACCAATGTGGCATCTACCACCTTGATCAAGAAACTAAAATTGTTGATTATTACACATTCGACACCATACAAGTTGCATTGGTTGATTAAAACAGCTGCACTTCATGTCACTCAGCAAGTATTCCTACCGATCTCTATTGGGAGTTTACTCTAACAAGATTCTTTATGACATACTGCACATGTGTGCATTACATGTGCTGCTTGGCTGACCCTAGCTATTAGATCGAAAAGCTACACTTTTTAGATTTAAGAACACTTATGTGTTCAAGAAAGATGGACAAAAGGTTACTTTGAACCCTATGATGCTAAGTCAAGTTAGCAAACTGTAAGCTAAACTTGCTCGAGGATCCAAAAACCTTAATTCTAAGCAGAGTTGAACTTCGAGAAGCTTTAAAGGTTGACATGTCGACTTTTGTGTTAGTTAGAAGGTTATTAAAGTTGAAGGAGCATAATGAGCTACCCCTTGCGATAAGAGAGCTGCTGGATGAATATGCTGATCTATTCCCATAATAGTTACTCAAGGGATTACCTCCATTTAGAGGTATTAAGCATTACATTGACTTGATACTCGACATTGCCCCATCAAATAAGCTAGCTTATTGAATGAATCCTAAGCAGGTTTCTAAGCTCCAAAGACAAGTTGATGAACTTTTAGAGAAGGGTTATGTAATGGAGAGTCTCAGCTCTTACATTGTACCAATACTCCTTGTATCGAAAAAGAATGGTACTTAGCAAATGTATGTTGATAGTCGAGCCATGAACAAGATAATGATCAAGTACTGGTATCTTATCCTTAGGTTAGATGACATGCTAGATGAATTGAATGGAGTTAAGGTCTTCAGCAAGATTGACTTAAAGTTTGGCTATCATCAAATCTGGATGAGGCTAGGAGATGAATGGAAAACTACATTTAAAACTCAGCATGGACTCTACAAGTGGATGGTTATGCCTTTTGATTTGTCAAATACTCTGAGCATTTTCATGCGATTAATGAATCATATGCCAAGAAATCTGATCAAGAGATGTGTCATAGTATACTTTGACGATATTCTTATTTACAATGTCGACATACTAAGTCACTCAAAACATCTGCACATTGTCTTCAATGTTCTCCATGTTGAGAGATTATTCAGCAATCGTAAAAAGTATTGTTTCTGCTAAGAGGAAGTGGTATTTCTAAGCTATGTAGTTAGTGGAGGAGGTTTACGAGGGGATGATGAGAAGATTTGAGCCATTATAGAGTGGTTGACTCCAACCACTTGTGCCAAGGTAAGAAGTTTCCACAGACTGATACCCTTTTACCGAAGATTCATTAGAAACTTCAGCACCATTGTTGCACCCTTTATCGAGTTGATAAAGAAGAACATTGAATTCAAATGGGGAGAAAGAGAGGAAAGAAGTTTTGTTGAAGTGAAGGCAAAGTTGACTTCCGTACTAATATTAGCCATATCCGATTTCGAGAAGATTTTT
The DNA here is from genome assembly GCA_024138005.1 of Lumnitzera racemosa. Lineage (NCBI taxonomy): Eukaryota > Viridiplantae > Streptophyta > Magnoliopsida > Myrtales > Combretaceae > Lumnitzera > Lumnitzera racemosa. The sequence continues at coordinate 103,363,983 of JAMXBC010000008.1, read as the reverse complement.
GAGCTAGAATGTGACACGTCAAGCATTAGTATAGGTACTGTCTTAATGCAAGAAGGCCGACCAATTGCCTACTACAGTAAGAAGCTCAAAGGACCTCAATTGAACTACTCCATATATGATAAAGAGATCGTAGCCCTTATCCTAGCACTCCAAGTGTAGCAGCACTATCTATTGACGAGAGAGGTTGTCATCTATACCGACCATGAGTCCTTACGGTATCTCTAAAGTCAGACTAAAGTGTTGAAACATCAAGCAAGGTGGGTTAAATTCCTAGAAGGCTTCAACCTTATGAGTATAAGCTAGGCAAGAGCAACATCGTTGCTAATGTACTGTTAAGAAGACACATCCTAGTGACCAAACGACAGACCAGATTGTTAGGGTTTGCTAGCATCAAAGAATAGTATCTTAAAGACCCGCATTTTAGGCTCGTGTTTAGGTACTGTACCGAAGGAAGGACAATAGATGAATACTTATGGAGGATGGTTATCTTTTTTGGCGGAAAATTATGTGTGTCGACTTGTTCCTTAAGAAAATAGCTTATCAAAGAAGCCTATAGTAGAGGATTCTCCAGACATTTCAAAGAGAGGAGAACATATGAATTGTTAAGTGAAAGATTCTTTTAGCAAAAAATGAGGCAAGACACGCATCGAATTATTGAAGGCTGTGTTGTTTATAAGAGGAAAAAATGTTGAGCCAAGTAAGGGAAAGTAATGTAGTTACCTACCTTGACCTAACCTTGGACTCAATTAAGCATGAACTTGTCTTTAGATTACCTAGAACTGCTCAAGTCAAAGATTCTATAATGGTGGTTATGGTCAAATTTAGTAATATGACACACTTTGTGCCATATTTTAAGAATAACAATGCTTCTGCTATTACTTCTCTCTTTTTACAGGAAGTTGTTTAGTTACATGGTGTGCCAAGAATTGTGGTATCAAACAGAGATCTAAAGTTCCTAACCCATTTCTAGAGGACTTTGTGGCATCGAATGAGTACTAAACTACCCTTTTGCACTTCCTGTCATCCCCAAACTTACAACTAAACAAAAGTAGTTAATCGCACTTTGGGATCACTACTCTAAGCTAAAGTGGGGAAGAACTTAGCCAATTAGGATGTCTATTTTCTAGTGGTGGAATTCGCTTACAACCGTACAATATATGACACCACCAAGCAAACCCCCTTCAAAGTTACTTATGGCTTCAACCCTGAGCTAGCCCTTGATCACACACTTGTACCCTTGCTTGAATGAGAAGACCTTGATGCAAGAGCCTGAACATAGTCCTACAGTACATCTACAAGAAGGTTACTCAGCAAATTGACCAAACTACCAAGAAAATACAAGAAAAGGCTCAGGGATAGAAATTAGTATAGTTTTATCTAAGAGACCTAATATGGTTGCACTAAAGGAAGGAAAGCTTCTCGAGCAAAAGGAAAACAAAATGTTTGCCCGTATTGAAGGCCCTTTCAAGATCCTCTAGAAAATCAATGATAATGCCTACAGATTGGAACTGCCCAAAGATTATAGAGTCTCGAACATTTTCAACATTGCCGACCTCAGTTGTTATCACCTTGAAGGAGCATTAGATGAAGACCAGCCAGATTTAATCCTAAATCCAAATCAAGCAGGAGGGAATAATGGGAACCTGGCTATTGGACCTATAACCTACAACTAAGCCTGAAGCTGAACTAATTTTTGCTGACGATGAATTCCCAATCCTAAGCTAAATGACTTCATGTCCCTCAAACATTGTGTGTCGACTGGTGGAGTGCTTTATTGACAGCTCGATCCCTCACATACAACTATTTAGCCATGGTTAAGCCAACCTCCCAATCGGCAACATTGGTACTGATAAGTCAAAAGCTCTAGTAAATATTCCCAGCTACTCTTCTAATAAGTCCATGTCTACTTGGTACCCCTACTCGACCTTCCATCATGAACATATTATTTTGGCTATTTCTACCACAAGCACCTCCAATATGCTATTACCATGTGTCCTAAGTACAGGAATCTACCGTACCTATCATTAATTTACTGGAATTATCATTTATACCCTTTATATTCCTTTGTACATTACTTCCTTTGCATACTACCTTTTTTGTCTTTTCCATTTTAAGCAGGTTGCCTTAGTTACCTTACATGTAGCCACATCATTATGAATCATCATCAATATACTGAATATACCCTTTTTGTGAAAATTGCTTCCTTAGCTTATTTACTCTTTTCATTCTTTTCCTAAGCCTTGAGCAAGACTAAGGGGCGAGTAACTTTACCGAACAATCTCGTGCGTCATATTGAGTTATATAGTAAGTTATCGGAAGTTCTACTGATGCATCATATCCTTTGGAGTTATTTGTAGGTTTGCTTATTTTACCTTTTTCTTTCTTCTTCTTCTTCTTCTTCTTCTTCTTCTTCTTCTTCTTCTTTTTTGCATAATTCCATCTTGTTCTTCAGACTTTCAGCAAGCTTAGAACCACCCCTAATGGCTAGCCTTGTTTGTTCTTAGCCTTGATACACATCATGTGTCCTCTCTCACCATATGAGGTCTTCCCAATTTAAAGCGAGTGTCGCTTGTCCTTCTTTAGAGCCCATGGCCTCTAACTTTAGGCTAACCAAGTCTCTAGGTTAGAAGACCCTGCTATAATATCAAGCCACTCGTTATTGGTTAGATGCCATACGAGCTCATGCAATATCGTACACCTCATCAATCGTATTAAGGCTCACTTGAAGGGTCATGTGATTGGTGTTGGCATTAAAGTTTTGGACCCTACTTATAGGCAGCTCAAGCTCAGTAGGCAAAACAGTTTTGACTTCAAAGGCAAAGTGGAAAGGAGTTTCTCTTCTAAAGGTTCTGTCAGTTGTCTAGTATCCCTAAAAGATACTGAAGTGCTCATCCAGCCACTTCCCCTTTGTGCATTCTACTTTCTTCTTCAAGCTGCTGAGTATCATGTTCTTGATTGCCTCAACCTAGCTGTTGGTTTAAGCATGGGCTACCAAGGTGTAGTAGAGCTTTATGTGATGCTTGTCACATAACTCCTGAAATTTAGTGTTATTAAACTACCTGCCATTGTCTATGATTATGGCATAGGGGACTTCAAATCAAGAGAGAATGTCTATGAGGACAAATCTCTCAGTTACTCTAATGGTGATACTTATGACTACCTAAGCCTCAACTTACTTCATGAAGTAATCTATGGCCACTACGATTAATTGATGACCTCCAAGCACCTTAGCAAAGGGTTTGGGAATGTGTAGTCCCCATTGAGCGAATGACTGTATGGGATGCAGGTCAGTACTTGGCTTAAGGTTGATGGGTACATGCTTTTAACATATGTGTCATTTTTAAACCATCGCCTTCACATTTACTTTCATAATGGGCCAATAATAACCAAAGTGGAGTGCTCTAATGTAAAGTGCTTAGGCCTTGATATTGTTGCTATAGACTCTAGCATAGAGTTCATCTAGAACATGGATGCCGTCTTCAATCCCAAGGCATCTCAAAAGTGGTACGCTGTACCCGTGGCAATACAAGATGTCATCAATGAGAGTGTAATTTATCGAGGCATGGGCCAACCCCTTAGTTTGAGTCCTGTCATCAGATAATGCTCTAGTCTTTAAGTGCTTAATATGGGGTCCATTCAACAAGGCTTGGGCTATAGGGACTGATCGTCTAATATCTCTTAGTATGACTCTTCGATGGTATGCTTAGGAGGCACTAAATGAAGAGCAACTTATCACTACAATGTGGTGTTGGGACAATGGTCAATGCAAGCACTAACAATCTGTTGGCTTCGAAATTTTCCGTTCAGTGTACCTTACTAATCTTCCATGAGATGAAGTTTAAGAGGAAGCCTTAAACTATTTGGAGATATTTCACCATCGTCTCCCCCTTTGTCTTGTATTCTTCCCTCGCCCATTAGACCACCAACATGGAGTCTGAATGGACGTCTAACTTCTTTGCTTCGATATCTTTTACTATCTTCATACTAGTGATGAGTACCTCATACTTAGCCTTATTGTTGCTCGCTGTTAAACCAAATTTGAGAGTATAGAAAACCTTAGTGCCATATGGTCCTTATAGTGCTATGCCTGCTCCACTATCCCCTTAGTAGAAGATTCATCAACATGGAGAGTCTATACTAGTATTTCCACATCTACTAGTGCTTCTTCTCTAATATATTTGGCAACAAAGTCTATAATGACTTATGCCTTGATTGCCTACCTTGGACAAAACTGTACACGAAGCACTAAGCTTTAAACAGTACTTTACCATTTTACCCAAAGCATTTAGCTTTTGTAGGATGACTTATAACGGTTGGTTATAACAATTAGTCGGTGAGGATAATGATTGGATACGCTTGAAAGTATGACCTTAGCTTCCTTGCAATAATCACTACGACTAGGGCAAATTTCTTTAAGATGGGACCTATATAACAAGCAGGCTTGTGTTCGTGTTTGTTTGCTTAGATAAGCACTAAAGAAAGTGCTTGATTGGTAACAGCGACGTATAAGTACAACTCCTCTCTAGGTACCAGGTTAGACAGTATGGGTGGGCTTTTGAGGAACTTCTTGAGCTGTTCGAAAGCAACATGATGTTGGTTAGTCTATTTGAAATTTGATGGGTGCTTTAAGAGCCTGATGAACTTGGAACATTTATTGACACTTCTAAAGATGAAGCAATTGAGCGCAACACTTCTACCTGTGAGTTGCTGAACTTCTTTGATAGTTTAGGGTGCTTGCATGTTAAGATGGCCCTTATTTAGTTTGGATTAGCCTCAATGTTGTACTTGGTGACTATGCATCCTAAGAATTTCCTTAGGGTAACCCTAAAGATGCACTTTTGGGAATTCAACTTCCTTTGGTATTTGCGAAGCGTCTTAAAGGTCTCATGTAAGTCCTAGACATGGTCTCTCCTTTCTCTACTCTTTACATTCACATCATCGGTATACACTTCAACATTTTACTAGGCTGGGGCTTGAAAATGGTTATCACCAAACTTTGTTATGTTACCCCAGCTTTTTTCATGCTGAAAGGCTTAACTTTGTAGTAATATGCAAAGTTGGTGACAAACAAGGTGTCGATCTCATCTTTTAGGGCCACGTAGATCTAATTATATCCTCAGTAGGCATCCATGAAGATAAGCATGGCATGGCCCGACATCAAGTTGATGAGCTGATCAATTCGAGGTAGAGGGAAGTAGTCTTTCAACCAGGCCTTATTGAGGTCAGTATAATCTATGCATATTTACCATTAGTGATTGAACTTTTTCATGAGGATAGTGTTTGCCAACCATGTGGAGTATCATTCTTCTTCGATGAAGTTGGCTTAAAGCAACTTCTAGACCTCCTGCTCGATTTCAACCATCATTTAGGAGCAAAATGTCTCTTTTTCTACTTAACAGGCCATACCTTGGGGTCTACATGGTAGTGGTGTATCACTTCGAAGATTTCAATTATCCTTAGTATGTCTTCTGATGATGATGCAAATACATCAGTTTTAACATAGAGGAAGTGGATGAATTGGTCCTTTTCATCCCTAGGTAAGGATGTCCCAACCCATGTTATTAGCCTAAGGGTACGCCCTAGCTCAATCTCTTCTATCTCCATGGTTCGCTTTCCCCAAGAATTTTGTTTTTCCTCCGAGCCCAACTTAATGTAGATTACATTATCTTGAGTTTATGCCTTTAAGTAGAGCGATCTAGACAATTTCTAACCTCTCCACACCTTGTCGGCTCTTATCAGCATGGGGAACTTTGTCTCGAGGCACCTTTAGCTTATCAATAGGCCGAACTTAGTAATGTTAGACCTTCCTAACATGGCATTGTAGGGTGATAAGGGATCAATGACTAAAAAATCAATCGATTGTATGGTACATGTGTACAGTTGTCCAATCAGACTAGGAGGGTAATGAGTCCCTTGGCTAACACAAGTCTATCAATGAAACTATGATTATATGGTTGTAGGGGCTCGTTAAGTTGGTCTTTCATCTATTTGTATGCATTATAAAAGAGGATGTCTATTAAGCACTTACTATTGGTGAGAGTCTTTGAGACGTTAAAGTACCCAATCTTTGTGTTTATGACTAAAGCGTTACTATGGGGATACCCGATGCCCTCCTTGTCCTCTACAGAGAAACTAACGATGGGGTTGATCTTGGCCTTCTTCCCTCGAACAAGGTAGACTCCATGCTCAATTGATGAGGATGAAGTCGCTTCTATAGTGTTAGAGCCCTTGAAGATTATATTAAACTTGCACCTCTTGCCCCAACATTATTGCTTGTTAGGGAAGTTTTCCCTTAGTTGTTGTTGCTGCTATGGTTGTTGTAGTTGCTCAATTCAATGATGGTAGGTAGGTCATTGCCCTTAGTTCCTCTCATTAACTATGAGATGGTCAATGTGACCTTTGTAAACAAGGCCCTCAAGCGTGTTCCTTAAGTAACGACATTCATTGGTGTTATGCCCCTACACTTAGTGATAATCATAATATTTGTTGGATCCTGTAGCCTCCCATATTTCTCTTACTTAAGAGGGTCGGGGTGTTGTTTGTGAACCTCATATAGCACTTTGCCGAAGGGGCAGTTTATAAGGTTGTAGCTCATGTAATTAGCAAACTTCTATTTCTACCTCCCTTGGCACTCTCTTAAGGAGGAGTTTAGCTTGGTGTCTCTTGGGTCGAGGCTATCTTTTATCAAGTTATGTTTGCCGTAATTGATCTCCAACTTTGATTGTGGTAATCTCTTCATTACATTTTGATGATAACAAAAAGGGATGATATTGAGATATTTATATACGTGTTTACCTTGCTATATGTGGTTATTAGTTTCTTAGGTATATTATACAAAGTCTTCTAAGATCTATCAGAAGATCAGTCAGAAGACTAATCAGAAGGTACAAGAACTGGAAATAAGGAATACGCTTATGATATAAGAATCATCGATTAAGACCGTAAGAAGACATAGCTTCATTTACTAAATATATTTAGGAAATATGTTCAATACATTCCAATACGAAGGATTAAAATTCATAGGGATAAGATCAATTTTTTCTTAGTATAAAATTTATCAAAGATTAGAAAGTTTTGTTTTTAAATGAATTTTTGATCAAGCCATCCAGATTTAAAAATACTCATATATTGATAGCAAAAGTTTACCCTATATATGCGTTTGAAGTACTCAGCATAAAGGAAGAAAATCTCACCACTTTTACAACACGTATATTATGGAAAGGATCTCACATATATCAAAGGTCAACAAAGAGATAATTCACAAGATATTTTTGTCAAAGCAAAAGTGTAGAATGAATTCTCTAAGAACTTACCTTAAAACAAAATTCTAACCATTACAATTTTAAGTATATAAAGGAGGCAAAGTCTTTATAGAAAGAGATACAGAAAAAATGGACAAAAGAATTTCTGCTATTGTTGTAAAGTGCTACAAACAATCCAATTATGAAAAATAGAAGATTGATTGGAAGCTTACATACTTATCCTCATACTAGTTCTTATTTATCAAGGAACCATTTATTTTATTTTCCTCTTTGTCTTTTGTAATCCTAATATAAGCATTGTTAGCCTAAGAGTAAAGTTAAGTAAGTTAGAGTAGAGAATATTGTTTGTAACATCCCTAAGTATTTGAGTATTGTGGATAGTGGATCAACTCCATAAAGTAAACCGGGTTCCTAATACTGAGGTTAGAAGAGTGCAGTAGGTACAAGGCTGAAACACTATAATCCATTTGCTTGCTTTTCTAACTCTTATTCCCTTACTTTCATACAGTTTATTTATATTTGCTTATCTATTTATCCTCTAATTAATAACTTAAGCAATCAATGGGATAAGTGTTTCTCAAGTATCATATTTATTTAAATTTGATATAAAACCAATTCACCTACCCCTCCCTCCTCTCTTGGTTACTTAACTAAGACCTAAAGCTCAAATAGCGTCTTCTTAAGCTATGTGCTTTTTAGCCACTTGCATGGCCTCATCAAGTGACTTAAGGTGGTTGAGTGCAATAGTGTCGAATAACTTCCCATTAGGTAGTTTCATAGCATTTCGTTGGGATATTGTTCAATGTTGTATACTGTAGAGGAGTCCTTGTATGATACCTTTAAGCTGAGGAAGCATTGTTGGAACTTTCTAGCTAGCTTGTCAAAATAAGTGATCAAGTTGTCAGGTAAGGTATTGAACCGCGAGAGTATAGCTTTTGCAAGTATATTGGGGAAAGCTTTGTACATGACGATATTCAAAAAATTGTGAAGGCTTATCATTGTACAGCAGTATGAGGTAATCATCGAAGTCATCTAACCTATCAGACGTGTTAAGATGTAGAAGCATGGCACCTTGAGAGAGCATTTCCTTGAGTATGACTAGTATAAATGGGCTCTTTGTTGTAGTTGGTCGAGAAATGCAAGCCAAGGATTCTACCTTCTTTTGCTCATACATATTGGATGCACAGTGAATGTGTTCATCTAACTTTTGGACATTCATGTTCTCAAGTAGTTTTTGGGAGTGCCTTGAAGACTCATGCTAGAATGCTCACCTAGCATATCCATCTTGCCACGATTGTTGTTCAATCAATCCCATAAGTCCTCATGGGATGACGATCATGGTGAACTTGTTTATGTAGATACACGAGTTTCATAACAGGTGCTCTACTTTCCTTACTTGGTCATGTGGATGAGCAAATTGTTGCCTTCTCATGGTAGCACTTTTCTTGTGCTTTTTTCACAGTAGCCACTTCTCTTTAAAGGGTAGCATTGGATTCTCAGTTCCTTCCACTATCTTCTAGTACTTGGTGAATCATTACCCTAAGTTACTGCATTTTGTAGGCTTTGGTGCTTAGAGCTGGAAGGTTAGGTGAACATCGTAATGGCGACAATGGTGGTAACCCGTTGCCATCAACTTGGTAAGATGCTAGAGGACAAGTATTTTTACTTTTTGCCATCTCATGTGGATTGACTAGTAGCGATGGGTGCCAAAATGTTAATTGTAGGAATCAATTAAGTTAATGGGGGTGTAGATGATCTTTGATGCTGACCATGCTCCTTGCTCATAATCACCTACAAAAAACTCCTTATACGTTTTTTTTCACGAAGGCTCTCTGATGCTTAAGTTAACAAAGAGAGATAGTAAGGATTAAATGGGTAATTGTTTGTTAGGCAGTTTGGATGTTCTTAGAGAGTTCTTATGAGTGTTCGATGTTGGTGCGAGTTTATAGAGAGTTTAAGGAGTTTAAAGAAGGTTTTGTACCTTCAGCTCCTTATGCAGTTTATAGTGCAAGGAACTCACTTACTATGGATGCATGATGAGTTGGGGTTTGATCATACCCTTCACTTGTAAGGGAAATGCACCGTAAGGATGATAGAATAGCCTTACAGGTTGGTTAGCCTTAAACATGTTGGTAGTTATGTCTAAAACTTAGGACATTGACATGTTTAGGGCTATTAGGTGTGCTAATTGTACCACAGATGTTGGGGAGTAATTAATGAGGAGAGAAGAATAGGAAAAGGATAGGAATGCTCCCGAGGAAGGATGATTAATGCATTTTTAGCGATATACTGGTCTTTTGTAATGTACCCATAAAAAGAGGGCGATGTTGACCAAGTGAATGTATGCCTAAGGTTTAGAGAGTAACTAAGCAAGTAGAGAGTAGATTACTGAGCAACCTAAGTAGAGGTAAAGTGCTCAACAACGCCAGTAAGCTCGAGAACCTGAGTAGGCAACTCAAGGTTGGATGGATTTCACTCAATAAGTTGGCTGTATCTTCAGGGGGATTGCTTGGGGTCCTCGAGCATTGGTCCACATTAGGACTGAGCCTTGGAATCTAAGCCCAAAATGGCCCATCAACGAATTGGCTACTTAAATACAACAATTACACCAACTGACTTACAAAAAAAAAAAAGCACAAAAATAGGAGCATTAATAGCAACTACACTAATTAGCTTACACTAAAGTAAGAGCAATTAATCACAAACAACTAACTATTAACAAAAGCTTCCACTAGCCCTTTAAAATACATCAACATAACTTAGGAAAATTTTCACTAACTCCTAAAATAACAAAAACGTTAAGGACATGGCTGAGAAACACCTATAGCGACTTCAAAGTACAATTCTAAGACTCCTCCTTGCCTTTGAAGCTATAAACTCCCAACTTGTTTCTTAACACTTCAAACTTGGATTTAGCAGTACTTTGGTGAAGACACTAGTAACTGGATCATAACTTTTGCAATAAACTAGTGAAACTTCACAATCTTTTTGAATTTCTCTAAGAAATCAAAGCTTGATCTTAAAGTGTTTTGTCTTGCAATAGAAAACTAGATTGAAGGAGATATAGATTACTACATGATTGTCTATAAAGATCATAGTTGGTTCTTATTATAAAAACCTCAAATCTTATATGACCTTCTTCAGCCATATAATATAAAATGCAGTTATAGTTGCTACAATAAACTCACTTCAATAGTACTTTAGGTAACTACTTTTTTTTTAATGCCAATTGATGACTCAAACTAAGACTAAAGTAATAGCTAGTTGTACATTTCATATCATTAACATAACCTACCTAATCACTATTAAAAAAAAAAACCATCATTTGAAATTGATGTCATTTGGCATACTTGATACCATAGTTAAATTTCCCTTTGATTTATCTCATAACTCTTTTGGTAGCTTACAAGTACTTTTCACAAGCATAGTGTATAAATCTAGACAATATACATCCAATCAAACTTCTACAGTCTTGTGGTTTGTATTCTTCTAAGTGAAAATTCTTTAGGATCTCTGTAACATGTTTGCTTTAGTTGATGGAAATTTCTCCTTCTTGTTACTTTACTTCCAAACTAAGGAAGTATGCCATTAGACCCAAGTCTATCATCTCTATTGTAATACCCTCAAAAGCTAGGTAATAAAGTTTTAATTATCGAATTACCTTTTGATGTAATAGCTTAGAATTTGTTGACCCATTCAAATTAAGTTTATTCAGGCTAGGTCGATCTCAAGATGGTTGATCTCTTAGGAAGCTGTTGTACTAGGAGACAAAACCATATGGCGTTTCATGCCAAAGCAAAAATACCTCGATGTGAGGAGATCCAATAAAGTTGTTACAAGGTGGCATTAAACAAGTCCACTAACCAGAAGGGAAAAATTCTTGCTTGGTGGTAATTTTGAACCTATGTAACGAAACTAACGAGAACGTCGGTTCAGTAAGGAAGGTAGATTGTAATATCTTTAAATACTAAGTGATAGAACTCTAATCATCGAGGTACTTTTGGTAGAGTGACTTAGAGTTCGTTGAAACTCTATAGGCTTTTAAGATTTCTTGTCAAGTTTGTGTCTCTTAACATGTGGAACATAAGAGAAACGTAAATAACCAAACACTTTTAGGTTAGCTAGTGATGGTTTGTATCTAAACCATGCCTCATATGGAGTCATGTCATTGAGGGCTTTGGTGGGCAATCGAGTCAATAGGAAGACTACGTTGTTTGCACCTTTTGCCCAAAAACTTTTAGGCAAGTTCTTCACATGGAGCACACAAGAAACCAACTCTATAATGCATACACCTTTTTGTTAAGGGGTGTAGGAGCAATAAGTTGATGATCCCACCTTCCCCATAAAACTTGTTAAATTACTTTAAGGTGTATTCCTTCCCATTGTCGGATCTTAAGCCATTATCTTGTAGCCACTTTGGTTTTCAACCTAGGTCTTATATCTCCAAAACACATTAGCCATTTCTGTTTTAAATATGAGGGAAAAAATTCGACTTATTCTTATAAAGTCACAAATAAGGGCAACGTAGTACTTACTGCCTTTTAGAGATGGCATCTTGAATGGTTCTCCAAGGTTTGTTTGAACAAATTCTTGTGGGAATGGCAGCCTATGCTGTTTGCCAAATTGACAAACTTGATAACTTCAAATGGTATCCTCGAAAGAATCAATACGTCGAGCCATGCCTTACCTTTTCAACTTTAAAACTTCAGCTTGACAGAAATGTCCTAATATTTTGTGCCAAATATCAGTAACTTGGAGGAGACATAGATGCCTGCTGCTCCTCATTTATCAAATCAAGTGAGAAGCATTTTCCTCTAGTTTTAACAAAAAATATTTCCTGACCATTTGCATATTTAATTGTACAAGTTTTCTTGCCAAAAGACACCTCATACCCTTTCTAAATTAATTGAACAACACTTAACAGATTCCTATCAATCTTAGAAACATACAAAATATTAGACATTACCTTCACACCAACCGCAGTTTCATTGGCAACTGAGTCTATACCCCTAACATCAATAAACTAACCATTTCCTACTCTTACCTTAGATATAGGAGCCTTATCAAGCCTTTTGAAAAGTTCAATGTTGTCGATCGTATGATTGGTGCAGTCACTATCAATAAGAAAATTTTTACGTTACCCATGAACCTCGTAACTTGACACCATTAACAATTGCTCCTCTTCCTGCCGATTTACAACTTGCAACTCATTTGCGTGTTGCTTGCCTTTTAGTTTGCAAATTCCCTCTTCATTCCTCATCTGGTTTCATTTGTTCCATTTAAGGTCCGATCTACTCTAGCACTTTGCAGAAACATGATTGGTTATTCCACCATGCTGGCAAGGTGGAATAGTGCATCCTTTGTCGTTGCCAATGGATCTACCAGCAACTGAACTTGCCTTATTCTTCTTCCATTTCTTCTTCTTGTCTTCATTAGACCCTTGGTTTTGGCAAATTTGAAGCTTAGCTTGCATTGCGTGTCCCAACGATCCTTCTTCTCTTAGTTGCGGCCTTTGCTCTTGAGCTTTAATAGCATTAAGAAGTTCTGATAGGGCAATTTCTGTTAAGTCACTTATTTCCTCAAGAGCAGAGATTTTGGCTTCAAATTTCTCTGGCAACGTCACTAATAACTTTTCAATGACCTTGCTATCAGACACATTCTCACCCATGGGCCTGAGTTCGTTAATGATTTTTATCTATCGATCAGCATATCCTTTTGCTGTCTCAGAATCCTTCATTCGCTACAACTCAAATTCTCTCTTGAGATTCAAGATTTTAATGCCTTTTGTTCTAGCACTTCCTTGAAACTCATTCTTGAGATACTGCCAAATTTGATAGGCAGTTTTGAGGTGTTTGATCTTACTGAATAGGCTTTTGGACACAACCGAACACAAGCAGGATTTGGCTTAGAATAGCTTAGATCTTCTCATGATTCTTGAAGACAAGAGGTGGAATGGGAGTGAAGTTTGAGGCCGTTCGTGATTGCTTTTAAGAAAATAAGAGGTGTTTTAATGAAATAATTTTACTCACAACACTCATGCTTAGCTTTACTGTCGTATAGGTTGCACACAGTGGTCCCTTAAGAAATGAGCTTTGATACCTGCTGTTGGAATATTGCAAAAAATATCCTAAGGAACACATAGATAATTTTGAAATTTTCTACAACTTTCACTGATAATTAGTTGATTAAATATAGAAACTACACCAATTGACTTAAAAAAAATAGCACAAAAACAAGAGCATTAACAACAACTTCACTAACTTACACTAAAATGGGAGCCACTAATCACTAACAACTAATTATCAACAAAGACTTCCACAAGCCCTTGAAAATATATCAACATAACTTAGAACAATGTCCTCTAACTCCAAAAATCACGAAAGCAATAGAGACATGGCTGAGAAACACCCATAGTGACTTCAAAGGCACAATTCGAAGAGGACTTAAGCACATTAGACGCAATGGTCATTGTGGCTCCATTGAGACATCCGAAAATAACATGAATGCAACGATCCTCTTTTACAACCTCCATTAGTCATCAATCCAATACCTAAAAATGTATATGCAGTCAACTTCATCAAGTGGCCTTCCATTTGCCTAATGTGAGAGTGATGGACAAGTGAGGTTCACAAGCTTAGCTTAAGGGTGTCCTAATGTGAGAGAGGCGTATCATACCCTACTTAATGTTTATTGGATCACTTGCGACATTCGGGATTCGCTCTTTCCATCACATGCTCGATCATCAGCAGCAGGATGCCTCGTGCCCCTCCACCACTTCGCGTTGAAGGAGATGCCAACCATCACCATCATTTTGACAAGGCCTTCACATGCTTTTCTTTGGTGGTACACAAAGGAGGTCAAGGTGAAAAAGCATTGGGAGGATTAGCGCATCTGTTACATAATTAATGGCCCGAGTCTTAACAAGTTATGTTATGATTACTTTTTCTAAACGTGTCGAGTATGGTGGCTTGTTTGCAATCCTAAATTGGCATGACAATGACAGCACACGGTCTGCTCCCTTTTATTAGGCATTTTGATAATGTTGAAAAACCTCCATTTCAAGCTTGTGAACTTTCCATGCTTCTCATTTGGATTCCCACATTTGAGGTAGTCATGCCTCTATCTTTAGATGTAGATCAATGATTGAGATCATCACTTGACATCGAAGGTAGACATGCATAGGTATGAAGGTACCAAAATCATCATCTACCTCTGTAAATTTGGTATCAATATTTCTGAGCTTTGTCTCAGGTAGCTTAGTTTGGTAAGAAAAGTAAAATAGGATAGTCAGTCTTAGTTCTGTAACTTGGTTCACTAAAGACGTAAATTGGTTTTTCCTCTTTGGATTTTAGGTGGTAGGTGGTGCTTCTAGGTAGGGATTTTAGTAAGAATCATTGTAATCATCCAACGAAGGGATATACGGTATACCTCTACTTGTATGAAGACGACTTGCAAGTAATATGAACGTGATAACATGGATAATGGGAGAGGAGATGAGAATGTACGGGTATATAGTATGGTTGGAGGCGATCGGCAAATGGCATGTTGAAAGGAAAATTGGTCAAGTGAACATTGTCAAATATTCCGAACATTTGAAATGTGTGGGGATTTAATCTTGGTATGTCCAATTGCAATGTGCAAACGTTAACCTACAAAATTTATTTATTAAACACACAAAACCGACATCTGATCTTTCCACAGAATGTAAGTGCACAACGTTTTAGTACTTCATGACAATGCTAACATTGGTAACTGAAAATTCAACTTCTCTTACATTAGACTTAATGTTTGCATATTAGCTAATAACATGATAATATTATTGGAGCCTTCTAATGCTTGGGACCAATAATAGTAAAAGCATGTTTGTTTCCCATCCCAACCGTAGAAACCTTCAGTGAAGTTGTTGGAATCAAACATTTGGAATATTGTCATGCATAAGGCTCTAAACACCAACATAATGATGTATTCTTGGTTTTCGTACTTCTTTACTACAGGGAAAGTTTTACTCGAACATGACTACTATTTGAATGATTTGTAAGAGATTAAGCTCATAAGGGTTAGCCCTATGCTTATTAGCGATCCCCTTAGTTATTTAGGCGAAGTTACAATACTATCCGAGTGGGATATTTGTGAGGCTTTTTGATGAGTGATCATCATCATGCAGCGGTGTGATACAAACTTAGTAAGCTTTTTAATGCGCATCAATACCTTGGAAATGTCACTTCCGATGTGGCTATTCCATCTCATTATTGAAACTTACACGACTTTGTGTTCTCACTTCCTTCTCCAAAGAAGACCTATTCCTACTAAATGCAATAATGACAGGAGCAACCATCAATTGTGGAAAAGATGGTGTTCAATTGCATGCTACGAATACTAACTTGGAAAGATAACCATCTAAGCTATGATGATTGTTGCTAACCTGAAAATGATGCTTCAAACTATATATTAAATAATTAGAAAAATACTATATATTGAATAGAGTAAATTTCATTGAACACTCTTGAAAACTTTTCAAATTGTATGGACTCTCAACCTTTTTAAATTAGAATGCTTACCCACCCTAAGCATGGGCTTCACTTTTCTGCATAGTTGGCCACCTATGTATAACTATTATTTGTCATGAAAATTAATTTATCAAAAATAATCACATTCGTTTTTCTTTCTATTGCGACATTTAGGCCTAGGTTAAGTTTGCTCAATATGTTTATGTTGCCACAAGATCTAACCTAAAACTAATTTTTTTTTTAAAAAAATAAAGGTTTCAAATGCTATGTCATGGCTTTTTGTTTTTGATATCTTAGTAAATGACCAACTATGTAAAAAAAAAAGAAGAGAAGGGTGCTCTTACCTATTTCTAAAGGGTAAGCACTCAATATTTAAAAGATTGCTAAGAGTTTCAAGAATGGTGCGTAAGGCTGGAAAAAAAACAACAAATCAAACAAAAAAATTGGTTTTTTTTTTTCCTTCAATCGATTCAGTTTGTGGTTCAACTTTACTTTATGCAATCGATTCGCAATTTGATTCGAATCGCAAACCAAACTATCATATCCTGAATAGGAAAAGCTGTAACAGTCCCACTATGTTAACTAACCTAAGATAGAAGCTGACTTTATAACTACTATCGTAGATATAGTCAATACAACGTATATACGATTCAATCAGCTTGAAGTATCCATTTTAATACTTGTGAATAATCAAAACTATAACATAACTTTACAAAATACTTGTTCTATATAACATATTATCTTATAATATAATAGTACTTACATAAGCATCTCACATTTAGAGTTATAATTTATAATTAGAGTTTACTAAAAGTCATGAGTTTGAGATCTAATCACAATAAGATAGGAAACTAATGGGCATTCTAAGAAATTCTCAGTTAGTTTCCTCAAACTTAAAAGAAAAGTTAAGAGTCTAGATTTAATGGATTTCTCGTTCCTCACATTCTCAGCCAACAGCACACTAACCAAGGGGTGGTGGTATCTAAACATCCTAATCTTCACTTGGTACTTGCAAAAGAGTCTATAAGGGTATGAGTATAACTAGTTCAGTAAGTGGGACGGAATCAGAAGAATACTAACAATCACAAGTAAGATTATTAATTATGATAAAATGTATGCAATCAATCGCTTGAGATATCACACAATATCATCCAATTCATTATGATGTTAAAGAAATTACATCTACTCCAACCTAGATTGAAGAATTTCATCGCAAATCAAATCAGACCAAACCCGAGCTTGTGCAATGGAAAATATTTTTCTCCCATAACCACTTTCGAACCATGGCCCCCACTCTTACCGTGACCTCCTTGCCTATCACTTAGTTCGACTAAGAATATGGAAATGAACATTTTAGCTATCCTCATTGAAAGGAGTCGGTATTTGGTTTGATACTTCTAATCATTTCCCCTAAGAGTTGTTATGTATGTTCAGTTTAGTTATAGTCAAATCATTACTAATTGTAATAAAGAGTGACTAAAAAGTTCAAACAATATAGAAATGATGCAATCATATAAAATAGTACACTAAGGAGTTTATCTCCTATCACAACTGAATAGCAATCACACGTATGGCATGCGCACAAACAACTAATTACAATAACAGACAAAAGTATTCTTAAGTCTCAATATACTCTAATACAATATCTCAATAAGCAGTAAAGCCATGATCTCAACTTACCTGTTTAGATGCTCACTATAGGAAACTAGAGTCGTCAACGGTCTTATTATTGAAAGGATTCTATATATATAATACCTAAATTTAGTTTTTGTAATAATTACAAAAACATTAATTGTATTTAAATTGGTTATATATATATATATATGTACATTATCATAATAATATATAGTTTTATTATATAAGTCGAGTTAAGTTATTAATTATTAATAATATACATAATTATACTATTATGTAAAATATATCATTTTGATTGTATTGAAACGTATTTTTAATCTGTTAAATCACGTTTCAATTACAATAAGGTTATTGTAATACGTAAATTCTAGTAATATTATAGAAATATAGGTTATATTACCTAAGATTATCCGATATTAGTAAAAATAGTGTCGTTAGGTTCATACAAACCTAATGATACGTATTATAGGTCCTATTTCTATATATGATTTTTAATGGGTAATTCAAAATTCTAACACAATTATACATATCTAAATAAATATTATCATATTATACTTGTGCTATGTAATTAATCTATATTTTATATAATTTGTCAATATAACTCTATGATATAGATATTATATAATCTTAATATGCATATAACATATCTCTATCATCAAAATATTATTAAATATATTAAAAATTCACTTTTTATCACATCTGACTAGTATGTATATACATAGTTTTAAATTTCAACATTTATCATATTTTAGCCTATTATTATTAAAAATACATCCTAGTTCATACTTTAAGCTATTTTATTACATAAATTCGTAATAAATAACTTAAGTTACCAAATAATTCCTCAAAAATTTCTATAAACTCCTAAAAATATGATAAATTTAGTCCTCACTTAGTTTCGTGTTATCGATTTATTGCCTATATACCCAAATTTATAATTTTACCCCTAAATTATACTTAATTACCTAAATGTCTTTATTTTTACACAAAATTATTTTCAACCTATCCTAAAATCGTTATAATTCACTAGAAGTTAGTATAGGTCATTTTCATCATTTAATTTCATAAAACCTATTTATTTCACATTTTCACTATAATTTCTAGCTATTTTCAAGTTGAAAAATACAATAAATATTAAAAATATTCAAATAAAAAATCTGGCTACATAGCAATTATCTATATATCATGTATATCCTACATAAAAATTTTGAGCTACAAACTACATCATTTATTACATTTATTTTGAAAGTCAAAATTCGGATAAAAAGTAACTTTCTTAAACAAGCATATTAAATATTCAAAATTTTACAAAAATAAAAATATCATACGAAAGCATATCTTAAATAATCTAAATATAAATTTTTCCAAAAAATTTTTAGTAAAATTACTATTTTTAAAAAATAATTAAAAAATAAAATAAAACTTTAACTTTTCAGTCCATCAAAGCTCCAGTAGCCATGAGGTGGTGGAGGGTTATCGGACGGACTAAGTACAGGGTAGATTAGTGGTATCCAGTTAGGTTCCACAGCAAACTCTTAGTTGATTCAGTTTCTATTTTAGCTCAGTAATTCCCCTGTTTTATTTTTTTTTTTCTATTTTTTCCTATGATTTTTCTAATTTTTTCCTTTTACTGATCTAAACTCTAAAATGCTAAACCCAATATTTGGAGTCATTTGATATTTCTAGGGTACAATGGTGATCAAGAAAGATTTTCTTGATTTTTTTAATCTTTTTTCTCCCTAATTTCTAAGGTAGAGGTGTCCATACATTGTACATTTACTTTTAAATCAACTTTGTGGAGTAAACAGATATCAACCACGATGATTTCCATCTTGTCTAACAAATTTGAAGGCTTTTGGATAAGCTTTGATGGATATTTTGATTAAATACTAATATTATATTAGTATTTAGTTATTTTATTAATATACAAATTTATATCCTATGTATATATCATGTGTAGTATATAACTATACTCATATAATTATGTTTTTAACATATCTTTTATTTTTTAGATACATTTCTTAATTATTTTTATGAATTCAACACATAATATATATATTTAAGTAATTTGAGGTTAATTTACGAGTATAATTATTATTGATATCGAATATACTTATAAAAATATGTGTATATTCACATAGTAAATTATACTATTTTATCTCATTTTATAACTTGATTAACTTATCTCTAAGTTCTCGTTGCATTCCAAGCTCGATTTTAAGAATTTTAAGAAATTTAAGAAATTTTGTACTATATTAAGTAATCATACTTCTAAAGGCAAAATTAGGATTCCAGATCATTATTTTCAAAATCTAATTGATTAAGTCACTTTGACTAACATTTTTATTTTAGTTGTAAAATTTGAGCTCAATTAGATAACTTTTTCTTAAAGGCCCTAAATTTAAACTCAAACTCAAAAGAAAAGTTAAAAGCTCAAATTTAGTGGATTTCTCGTTCCTCACATTCCCAGTCTACAACACACTAAACTGAGGGTGGTGATATCTAAACATCTTAGTCTTCACTCGTTACCTACAAAAGAGTCTATGAGGGTGTGAGCACAACTAGCTTAATAGATGGAATAGAGTTAAAAGAGTATTGAATAATCACAAGTAAAGTTATTAATTATGATGAAATGCAATACAATTAATCACTTAAGACATCGCATAATGTTATCCAGTCCATTATGCGATTAGAGAAATTACATCCACTCCAACCCGGATTGAAAAGTTTCATTGCAAATCAAATCAAACCAAACCCATTGTCCAATAGAGAACACCCTTCTCTTGTAACAACCTTCAAACGACGGCCCCTACCTTCGTCGTGATCTCTTTGCCTATTACTTAGTTTAATTAAGGATGGGGAAATGACTATTTTAGTTATCTTTATCGAAGAAAGTTGATATTTAGCTGAACACTTCTAATCGTTTCTTCTAATGGTTGTTATGCATGTCCAATTTCATTATAGCTGTATCATTATTAGTTGTAATTGAGAGTGACCAAACAAGTTTACACTATACAGAAACAATGCAATCATGCAAAAGAGTACGCTAAGAAGTTGAACTCCTGTCACAACCGATTACCAATCACATGCATAGCATGTACACAAATAATTAATTACAATCATAAACAATCCTTTGAATACTTTAATACATTATCTCAAGAAACGGTAAAGCCACAATTCTAATGCTCACTGTAGGAGACTCGGGTCATCAACGGTCTATTCATTAGGGGATCCTACAAATACAAAACCCAAATTTAGTTTGTGTAATAGTTACAAAAATATTAAAGTTTTATCTAAAACGATTATATATATATATTATCATAATAATATATAGTTTTATTATATATATTGAGTTAAGTTATTGATTATTAATAATATACGTAATTATACTATTATGTATAATATATCATATCAAAACGTACTTTTAATCAATTGAATTACATTTCAATTACAATCAAGTTATTGTAATACTTATATTCTAGTAATATTATAAAGATATGGGTTATATTACTTAAGGTTTTCCAATTTTAGTAAAAATAGTGTCGTTGGTAGAGGTGTATAAGTAGACTTTGACCTACAAGCCGACTCGTTTAACTAGTTTTTAAAATGGATTTAGGCCAAGGTTTTTTGTCTCGTTTAAAAGTAGGTAAAATAAGCCCAATCCGTTAAATCCATAAGCTAAAGTGGGCCAATTTGAGCCAACCTGTTTGATTTACTTTTTAAACGGGTTAAGGCCAAGGTTTTTTGGCTCCGTTTAAAAGTGGGTTGAATTAGCTCAACCTGTTTAACACACAGGCTAAAGTAGGCCAAGTTGGGTTGGCTCGTTTAACCCGTTTACACAACTCTAATCATTAAGTTTGTATAAACCTAACAACATGTATTATGAGTTCTACTTCTAAAATTGACTTTTAATGGGTAGTTTGAATTTCTAACATAGTTATATATATTTAAAAAAATATTATCATATTATACTTATTTTATGTTATTGAACTATATTTTACATAATTTGTCAATATAACTCTATAATATAAATATTATCTAACCTTAATATATATATATAACATATTCCCATCATTAAAACATCATTAAATATATTAAAAATATATATTTTTATCAAATCTAACCAATACACATATATATAGTTTTTATTTAATTATTTATCTTATTTTAGCCTATTATTACTATAAATGAGTCCACATTCGTAATTTAGGCTATTTTACTACTTAAATTTGTAATAAATAGTTCGGGTCACCAAATAATTCCCCAAAAATTTCTATAAACTCCTAAAAATATAGGAAATTTAGTCATTACTTGGTTTCATGTTATCAATTTATCGCCTGTATATTTGAATTTACGGTTTTACTTTTAAATTATACTTAATTACCCAAATGTTATTCATTTTACACAAAATTATTTTCAACATATCCTAGCATCATTATAATTCTCTAGAAAATAGTATGTGTCAATTTAATCATTTAATTTCATAAAACTTATTTATTTCACAATTTTACCCTAATTTTTAGCTATTTTTAGGCTGAAAAATACAATAAATATTAAAAATGCTCAAATAAAAAATATGGCTACGTAGAAATTATCTATATATCATGTATATTCTACACAAAATTTTTTAACTAGAAACTATATCATTTGGTACATTTATTTTGAAAGTAAAAAATTGGATGAATAGTAACTTTCTTAAATAATTATATTAAACATTCAAAATTTTACAAAAATAAAAATATCACATGAAAGAATATAAAAAATAATCTAAATATAAAATTTTCCACAATAGACTCTTAGTTAGTTAGATTTTAATCTTAACTTAGTAATTTCCTTGTTTTTTGCTTTTTTTTTTCTATTTTTCCTACAATTTTTCTAATTTTTTCCTTTTATTGATCTAAATTCTAAAGTACTAAAGCTAGTATAGCTGGAGTCATTTGATATTTATAAGGTGCAATGGCAGTCAAGAAGGATTTTCTTGAATTTTTTTCCTTTTTCTTCCTAATTTCTAAGGTGGAGGTGTCCATACATTGTACATTTACTTTTGAATCAACTTTGTGGAGTTAAAAGATATCAACCATGGTGATTTCTAGCTTGTCTAGCAATTTTGGAAGCTTTTGGATAAGGTTTGATGGATATTTTGACTAAGTAGTAATATTATATATATTATATTAGTATTTAGTTATTTTATTAATATACGAGTATATATCATATATAGTATATAACTATACTCGTATAATTATGTTTTTAACATATCTTTTATTTTTAAGATATATTTCTTAATTATTTTATGAATTCAACACATAATATATATAATTAAGTAATTCGAGGTTAATTTATGAATATAATTATTATTTATACTAGGTATACTCATAAAAATACATGTATATTCATATTGTAAATTATACTACATTATCATATTATAACTTAATTAACTTATTTCTAAATTCTCGTTGCATTTCAAGCTCGATTTTAAATATTTCAAATAATTTTGTACTATATTAAATAATCATACTTGTAGGGGTGAAATTAGGATTTTAGATTATTATTTTCAAAATCTAATTTCACTGAATCACTTCAACTAACTTTTTATTTTAATAGTAAAGTTTGAACTTAATTAAATAACTTTTCTCTAAATGTCCTAAATCTAATCTCAATTACCTTAAATGCGATTTTAGGGACTCATACAAATTGAATCAATTAACTATTTGAAAAAAAAAATTAGATATAGCTAAATTTGATGGTTTGATGCGTTGCTATTATGAAGTAATCCGTTTGTTATTTTGGTACACTATTAATATATTGTTAAGTAAGGGAAAGGGAAAAAAAAAAAACCGACTAAACCAAACCATTCCATAAAACGAAATAAACCAAATTGAAAATATGGTTTTTCTTACTATTTGATTTTGAAAATTTCCAACCTTAACCAAATAAAAAATTTATGGTTAATTTGGAGGGATAAATCGAATTAATTTGTAAAATCGAATTAATTTATAAAATCAAACCAAACAATTTTATAAAATATATAACAATATTTTATTTCAACTGAATAATGTCCTTTGTTATAATATAATACTTAAAAGAATTTTTTATTTACATTTATAGCAATTTATATACATTAAACTTTTAATTACCATAATGTATAAATTATATATATATATATATTGACTCAAAGTTTGTAATAAGTGCTATTTTTATAAATGAAATTACCTATTAACAAACATTTGAAAATTTCTAGTCATATGAGTATTAATTTCATGAACCTCTATTATGATAATACTTATTATTTTTAAGTCAATTCAATACATTTTATATGAGATTAAATGTTTCACAAATATGTTTTCTAAACTAGAACTAGAAGATATAATTTATAAACCAAATTGAAGTTTTATAGTTTAAAAAAATTCTCAATCCGAACTATATAGTTTGATTTAAAATTATGAAAAATCGAACCACATTTTTATGGTTTAGACTGATTTGAAAGGATGACCAATCTAATAAATCAATGCCCACCCTATCATTGAGTAGCAATTTCTCCGTGTACTTTTTTAATGTCAATATTTAAATCATGAAAAAAAAAAGAAAAAGAATGGAGTGTGTGACAAAATATTGTACCTTTAGCCATTTTTCTTTCAATCATATTTAACAAAAGGATACTTATGCAAATTTTTCTAGGGAAATCCAATTTCAGTTTTAACAGAAAAGTTTTTTCTACGGTCCCTTATAATGTAATGGAGGCCTATAGGAAGTTGGTCGAAGCTTATGTAACACGAAGGCAAGTAAGCATCTTCAGATATCCAGCTTCTTGATACTTCTTATCCCATGATTTGTTTCTTACAAAGACAGGGAATCTAATTCATAAAAAGAACTGAAAGAAATATTATATTAGAATAAGAATGATGGAAGGTAATTACTCCCGTCCTATGCTAATTTTCCGCAAAAATTTTAAAAACTTGGAAGCAATATCCATGAAGAAGCCAATACATCCATCTTCGATGTTGTTGGAGGTGATCCTCGGATCATATTTATGATATTTTCCTTGTCAATTTAACTTTTCTCAGAACTTGATTTACAAATTATAGAATCTGGAAATCATCGACTTATTATTAGTTTTAATGTGCAGTAGTAGTCATTAGTGAGTAACATTCTCAAGGTGTGTAATTCTTGGATTTTAATATTATTAAAAATAAAATAAAATAATGGCAAAATTACTAATACGACGAAAACGGGTTTCAACCAAATCGGAGCAGACCGTTTTATTTAATTTGAAAAATTAATGAATCTAACTGTAATCAAACGACTATTGGCATGTGTAATTTATCCTATCAAATAATTTGTAGGACTAACATTTCTCAAATGCTTATTGAAGATATTGGACCCCTATCAAAGCTGTTTTCCATTTCATATTGGTTTCGCTGGTAATTTCGATCGTGCGTATTTTGAGCGAGCTGTCTTGTAGCTCGTTTTAGCCGAGCCGTACACGTGGATCCACGTCAACTGCTTTTTAAAGTGACTCTTTCCAAACTTTCAACCGGATGGAGTTGGAGTAGAGTGGAGTGGAAAGGAAAAACTAAAAAGTGTCCAATGCGCAAACCCATGTGTTGAAGTTGAACGTGGTGATTTTATCCTTTCCATTGATATAACTTTTAAATATAGTATTATTATTTATATATCGTATATAATATGATTTAGATATAAATATATTAATATTATATTTTAAAGATATAATATAAATAGAAATAGTAATATCATATTTTATATATAAATTATAATATAGAATATTCAAGATGCGATATAATTATGGTATTTTAATAATATTTTTTATTTAATTTATAATTATAAAATATTTATTAATTTTAATAATAATTACGCTAATTTCTCTCCTAACTTTGCATATGCTCCTCACCTTTCTTTCTTTTTTTTTTTCTCTGTTTTACATAAGCGTAATATTAATTATTTAATTATTAATCGTATTCTAAAAGGAACTTAATTTATTATAAAATTATCCTGTTCAATAAATATTTAGTCTGTATTCGTATGTTGTTTATATGTAAATAATGCCTTTTCTTTACCTCTTACTTTTTTTCTACTTTGATAAATGATATCTTTGTCAGCCAACGTAAGTTTGTTTGACACGCTTCCTATTGCTAGGGGCTTCCTTTTTAGGGTCGTTATGTATTGTATGAGGATCCTTAGTTAAGAGAACCAAAAAGATACGTTTTTATTTCTAATATTGTTTTAGTTTAAATTATAACGGATTGAATAGATAATATAATGATTTCATCTGTCCACTCCTTCTATCTATCATATCTCTCTCCAAGTCAATTGTCCCGTGATGGCTTCTATCCCCAGCGCCGCCGCCCCCCCCCCCCCCCCCCCCCCCCCCCCCCCCAATGATAAGGGAAGTATATTCATAAAATGGCTTGTTACATGCATATATTAGTATATGCGGAAGCTCTATCCTCCTTAGTCCTTCAAATAGATAGAATTCCTCAGATACAGTTTATTGAATAACAAAGTTTTGAAAAGCACATAGTATCTCCTCTTATTCATGGCCTTCTACTGCTATTGCTAGATTATTAGCTATTGCACTTAACTACATAAGCACTAAAATCCGACCTAGAAGCTTTAAAAGAGTGAAGTTTTTCCCTTTAGACAAAGATAGCATGGGTAAACTTATCAATTTCCCCATGTGGACTTTAATAAATTAAAGAAAGGGACAAAGTAAACTTTTTTTCTTTTTCTTTTTCTTTTTTTTTTTCTTCCCTGTTTCCTAATCAACATTTGCAATGTTGTTGTTATATTGAAATATAATGGCTAGTAAATAAATGAGATCGATGTGATTTTATT
The DNA here is from genome assembly GCA_024138005.1 of Lumnitzera racemosa. Classification (NCBI taxonomy): domain Eukaryota; kingdom Viridiplantae; phylum Streptophyta; class Magnoliopsida; order Myrtales; family Combretaceae; genus Lumnitzera; species Lumnitzera racemosa. The sequence goes on along the minus strand of JAMXBC010000008.1, from coordinate 103,337,729 downwards.
TAAATGGATTTAGTACAAGAAAAATCGTGATTTCTTCATAAAATCTTAATTCTAGTCGTCCATGAATATGATGATGATGATGGGTGCATTATTTCCAAATGGAACGCTACGATTTCTTAATTTCTAAGCCATCCATTACATGACTCTGATTTTCTAAAACACCGGTGGGGTCCATTATCTTACGTCACCAACCGAACCCCATGCCCTTCTAAAAAGCTAAATATAAAAAAGTGCCACCGCCCAAACTGCCTCAATCATTCTACCGCATAAAAACATATAATAATGGGAGTACAACGATCGATATATTTAACACGTTTTCGGACGAAAATATCCTTGGATTAAAATAATTCATCCCGCAGCCCCCACATTGACACAGGACACGTTACATTATTGTACATAAATATGGGCCTCCCACACTGCAATTCTTCCCTTTTCTCCCTCCTAAGTTCTACACCTACCCTCTTCCAAATTTTTTTTTTTTTTTCTTTTGCAGCAGCAGCAGCAGTCATAATGTCCCCCTGTTCTCTTCCCATGATGATGATGATGATCCCGTCCGACGTTTTTGTCCAAAACCCGTTTACTCCTTCTGACGCTGGGACTGGATTTACCCCGTGGGACATTAGTAGTTGTTCCGACCTTTACTCTGTCGTCGTACAATCCCCAAAATTAACCACTGCTTCAGCTTCAAGCCCAAGCCCAAGCCCAAGCCCAAGCCCCGGTTCATCCAACCAAAACCATGATGAAGACCCAAGTCCCGACTCCACTGAGCCCATCGGTACCGTTGTTGTCATGGATGAGCGTAAACGGAGGCGGATGCTATCCAACCGGGAATCAGCCAGGCGATCACGCATGCGCAAACAAAGGCACTTGGAAAACCTAAGGAGCCAGGCCAACCGGCTTATAATCGAAAACCGAGAAATCTCAAACCGGATACGCTTTCTTTTGTACAGTTTTCATCGTTTACGGACCGATAACGACAGACTCCGGTCCGAGCATTCCCTGCTCCGGAAAAAACTTGGGGACATACGTCAGATTTTAGCGTTGCAACAGCTCCAGCAGTACATGCCTGCTTGGCCATGCAATAACAATAATGGTTCAAATTATATAACCTCCGAACAACCTCCATCGTTAATTGCATAAATTAATAGGGTGAAACCCAATAGCACAATAAGGCCCTTGGAAGTTATAAAAAGCCTCTGGTGAAAACTGTCCAAGAAGCCTGGGTTTTCGTGTCTATATATGTGTGTCTGAGACATATGACAGATGTAATACTAGCTTAGCTTAGCTAGTGGATATATTTTTAAGTTAGGGAAATGATATATGGAATGGAAGACGGCCGTTTGAATGATTCCTTCCTTCCTTCCTTCCTTCCTTCCTATTCCTTCTTCGTCCTAGTCTCCGTCGTAGGCCTTTTTCTTCGTTTGTAAGACATGGATTGGTGCTTTGCTTCAAGAAAGCTTGTTTGTCGTTTCTTAAAGAGTGCTATATTACTGTCGTCGGCGTTAGGTCTGATTCCACTACCATTAAACAAATAAAAAAGAGAAAAGAAAAAGTAGCGAATGGGTCTCTGGTCACATTTCACGCTTTGATTGGTACCATCAAATTTTGTTAACCCAATTCCATTAAGTTCCTTAACCTATTTTTATATCCAGCAGGTTCTTGATACGGTAGAATACGTAACCATTAATATTCATATTATACTCAAATAATTATTATGGGCAGTGGGCAAGTCGGTGCTTACGACACGACAGGACTGAAAGAAATTTAGTGGATCTAAAAACACATAAAAGGCAACGGAAATTATGCACACCCACCATAATTTTCCCGTAATCCCTTCGATTATAATAAGAATTATTAGAGTTTTTTTATATGGGTTATGGTTTCTAGTCTAAACCTTCCTGTATACCTCAAGGAAATCGATTAAATGATCGCATATATTTGGTGTGTTCCTTGTTTATCTTACAAAGAATAATGGGCAAGAAATTATAATTAATTGGAAGACTAATCATGTGGGCCATCTTAAACTTATCTCATAAGCCACGTCTAACAACAATAACATGAACGGAATCACTATACAATTAATAACACTATTACAAAGATAAATAGGATTCTAACACAACATGGCTAGACAAATTTGGCTATTATACAAATAAAGATCATGATGTAGACAAATAATTTTAATCTTTACGTAATTTTATATACTTTTGGTAACTGATATGAATTTGATGTAAAATAAGATATGAATACAACCTCTCAACACAAATTGCTAACTCTCAACAGCATTTTTAACTAGTGTTTTTTTTTTTTTTTTTTCCGATAAGATAAAATCATTCATTATAAATAAAAGTCCAACACTATAAAGCTAAAATACTAGCCTAGAGTAGAAGGGACATCTCCTTGTCACCATGCTAAAACAACCCTCCAATTATAGTCAAAGTTTGCAACAACAAAGTTTAATAAAAAAAAAAAAGGAAAGCAACATGAAAATATATCACTAAAGCTTGACTTCGGTCCTTCTTTAGCCATTTCATCTACAAGCTAATTAGCTTCATGCTCGATCTTACATAAAGAAACCTTATCAATACGTTTAAAAAAGGATAAGCATTGTCTAACATCCTATCTTGACAAGGGCGATGGCATTAGAGCTATTTGATTCCAACGTAATCTTCTTCCATCCTTTTCCTTTGCCAATTGCAAACCCAAAAGCAAGGCATTTTGCTCAACCTCTAACAATGTAAAACCTATGTGCTTCTTCTAAACTCCACCCCAGATTCTGCCCTTATGGTCATGGCCCACTGTTGAGATAGCAAACTTGACCCCCTCCAATCTACAACTCCATCACAATTTACCTTAATAACATCCCTTAGCGACTTCTCCCATTTACTAGCAAAGTAAGCTCCCATGCTTCCATTATTTTCTCTTATATAAATAAACCACCACTCATATGCCTCTTTACGAACCAAGCCTACCCAGCTCTTATCTCGTTGGGATGGTCTAAAAATATGCTCATTGCATTCATACCAAATACTATGTAACATGAATAAGAAGTAAAATTCTCTAGGATAAGCCTTCTCAACTCCTGATATTTTCCTCATACTAGCATTACGCCTTACTTACTCTGTGAAGGATGTATGGTCCGTAGCAACCGATAGGTCACTCCACCACAACTCTTTCCAAAACTGTCTGATCACATTACATTCTAAAAAAAGATGTTGCATATTTTCATCTAGTTGCTTATAGAAAATATACTGTTTTTCCATCACAATTCATCACCTGTAGAGGTTGTCCTTCGTCGGAAGGTCGTTATGAATCATCATCCACACCAAATGTTGTATATGGGGTATAGTTGGAAACCTTCACACCCAGTCCCATCATCCCTTTAATTCCACAACCCCTTCATCACCATGCATCATCTTATAAACAATTTATAATTGAACTTCTCCACTTCGGTCATGTGGCCATAAGATATCATCCTCTTGTCCATCTGAGCTCTAATTCCCTAAGTCTAGGTTAAAAGTGCCAAGGCATTGCTTAACATTGTCTAGGATAAGGAACATTAGCTTAACTTCATCCTACTCACCACTTAAACCCCAAGCTTTAGCAACCAACATTTCCTTACCTCCATTGATAAGCAAACCAACCAGTAGTTGACAAACCAATCCACGTTTATTCCATCTTTTTAGTTGGAACTTCTCATGAAGGATCTTACTTAGTAGCAACAAAGCATTATCTCCCAAAAACTCATTCTATGTAATAGTTTGAACATGCAAGAACCATGTCTAATTTGAAACTGGCCGTAATGTAATATATATTTATCTCATACCATCATAGCCTAAAGATGCTTCCTTCTCTACATATACTAAATAAGCTTAACAAAATTAAATTTGTTCCATCGATAAAGGTCATAAATGCCTAATCCCCCTTGCTCCGATTGCTTAAGTTTATTCCATGATATCCAGTACATCTTCCTTCCTCCCTCCATACTCCCCCAAATGAAATTTTTATGGTAGAGTTCAAGTTGAGAGCAAACTTTTTGTGGTAGAGGCAACATTTAGGGATAGTAGTTCACAATACTTTCAGAAGAAGAGCTAACTAATATCTTCCTAATTGATGCCAAAAGCATTTTTGCTTTCCATCATGATAGTTTTTGTGTAGTATTCTCCAAGAGAAAGGGAAAATCCGCTGCCTTTAATTATCCCCCCATCTTAACTGGGACTCCTAGGTACTTACCCAATGCCGCATTAATATTAATATGAAATTGTTCCTTTCTTTCAATTGCAAAGGGTTATTATTAGAGAAGATAGCAAAAGACTTACTATGATTAACTTTCTAGCCCAACATAATTCCAAACATGTCCATGACTTGTGGCATAACTTTAGCATTTTCTTTAGACACCTCACCCATGAGAATAATGTCATCCGTGAACAGCATATGGGACAGAGGAATGGTTGAGTGCCAAGACCAAATAGGCATCCATATTCCTCCATCTATAAGCTCTTTAATGCACATACTAAGGATGTCCATGGCAATGATAAAGAGATATGGCGACATTAGGTTGCTGCCCCCATACCTCCTCTACCCCGCGCGTGTGCGCGCGTGCTAGGTTGGAATGCTTCTAACATTGCACCTTTGAAAATAATACAACAGGTTTTAGCAGCCAAACCTGAGCCACCCAAATTGATCATAGATCAAGGAAGCCAAACAATTGCGTACTATGTTGTATGTACTCCTATTCTAGCTTATCATATGCTTTCTTTAAATTCAATTTGATAAGCATCCATGGCTTATCCCCTTTTTTCTTCTTTAATGAGGGCATAATTTCTTGAAAGTTGATAACATTATCTCGGATGGATCTAATAGGTACAAAACTAGTTTATTCTGGACTAACAATCTACGGGAAATGTGGTCTAAGTTGGTTAACAAGAATTTTTCCAAGCACTTTATACAAGGTAACACATAAGTTAATGAGCCTAAAGTCCTTAAGCCTATTTGTACCCTCTTTGTTTAGGATCAAAGCTGTAAGTGTCTAGCTAATTTCTTTAGAGAATTTACTACTTCTCTAAGCATCAGCAATGATATTGTAGACTAACTCCCTAACATCATACCAACATGATTTAAAAAACTAAGAATGCAAACCATCTACACTTGATGTTTTATGATTTACAATCCCCTACATCGCGCTCTTAACTTCTTCTCTTATCACTCTAGTTAGACTTAAGAAGGCTAAATTATCAAAGCTTTCAAGTTACAGCATCCAATTTGATGGACAAGCCATTGCAAAAACACATTCCATGCAATAAAGGTCAAAGAAGAATTTTGTCATCATGGCTTCAAGCTTACTAGGATCTACTATCCAGTTGTTAACATCATCAAAAAGTCCTAAAACTCCACTCTCTACCCACCTTGCTAATGTAGACATATGAAAGAACTGGGTATTTCGGTCTCCTTCCAAGATCTAGTTTACCCATGATTTGGTTGCCTAAAGTGTAAGCTCCAAAACTAGCTATTGGAGGTTGCTATTGGAGGTTTCAATCGGTTAAAAGACTGGATCGAGCCTAAATTATAAGTAAAACTATAAATATTAGTAAAATGATCCCGTAAGTTTAAATTTAAGAAAATAAGCAATAAAATAAAAGAATATAAAAATTCCAAATTTTAAGTATATAACTCGTTATTTATCAAAAATTCATTTCGATAATTAACGAATTGCTAGAGATAAATTATATGTATACTAAAAATCATAAAATGACCTAAATAATATTTAAGAATATTTATTTGTACTATATATGAATTTACATGTATGTAGAAATACGCGTAATTACTTAAAATACGCGAAACGTACTAAAATAATAAGAAATCATTAAAGAAAATTCATAATTAATTAAGGAAAAATCAGAAAAATAAGGAATGATCCAGAATTGGGTCATGGTAGTTGAGAAAAATAAGAAAAAAATCAACCAATTAAATTAAGGCAACTCAAAAATCAAAAATTAAGGGATTTGGACAATGTCTTGTCCAATTTGATGCACAATAATTTCCTTAAAACTCTATAAATACCCCAAATTTTTTAGAAGATCATTTGGGCAGTTTGGAGAGCGAAAAAAATAGAGAACTTCGAAAATTCAAGAGAAAAACCAAAGAAAAAAAAAAAGAAAAGGAAAACTGTGCAGTTAAGGCTACAAAGGAGAACCCAAACCCAATAAGCAGCTAGGAGTAGAAAGCCACCACCACCATAAGGTGGTGGTAGTGCCCAGGTGGGCCGACACACCCATAGCCACTGACGGTGGCCGGAGCCACCCAAATCGGTGAGTTCGATTTCTAGCCTGATTTTGCGTAATTTTATAAAAATAGTAAATATTTTTAGAAAATATGAAACTTGTTATTCTGAAATATTTTGGTATGTAGTTTTTAGGAAAAATATTATTTAGACCACGTAGATTTATTACCCACATATCCCAAATTAGCCATATCACACTCATCCATATACAACTGATATTTCCTCACTTTTGATTGAATAATGTCCCTACTACCCCACTTCTCATTATTAGACAAGACTTCATTAAAGTCATTGATAAGCATCCACAGACTATATATAAATCATGCCAGATAACTCAGCTCATGCCATAAATCTAGTTGAATAGAAGAATTTAGGTGTATGTATTTAGTAGAAATAAACCGAGTTAAGTTAGAAGATGTTACCTATATTTAGGCCAAAATTTGTTGTTAGGAGTTATGCTGATTACATACCCTTACCATATTGTCTTGCTAGAGAACCACAATGCCACCAATCATCCCATAAGCTTATGTGCATAACATATTAGAAAACCAAAGACCATGGCGCAAACCATCAGCATTATCTATATTCAACTTAGTTTCAATCAAGATAAGGATTTACAGTTCATATCTCCTCATAAGATCCCATATCACTTATTGCCGTGCTTGGGAAGAAGTACCTCTTGCATTCCATGCCAAGATCTTAAATGGTTAGGGTCACATTATCAATGACAACTTATCCATAAGATCTAGGTTAGCAAGTTTACATCTTAAGGCATACCACTCTGATTCCAGTGGTGCATTACATTCCACCTACATGGATAGAATGCCATTCACGCCATTACCATCGAAGTGGTATTTGGTGCCAACAAAGTTAAGTTCCTGACATACTCTAGGATCAACATAATAAATGGCAATCGCTGAAATCTAGTATCTCCACCCATACTAATAAGAGAAACTCCACTATCCTTTTGCACGTAGCTTCTACCCTTGCCAGATGCTTCCCTGTTGACATTTCTTAGAGTAATGTTATCATGTTGATTAGTGCTACACATTCATTTCTCCTTACCACCAGACCATACTAAGCCACGTACACCGATCGATGACATTCCATTAGCCAATATGTTACCTTAAGTGCTTTGTTTCTCCTCCATTAGAATAGCTCTGTTTCGATTTGAATAGCCTCTACGTGAAGTCTCAAAACTCCACAACCTTTCATCACTTGCCAAATCCTTGAATTCGCATGCCTCTTTGATAGCATTCCTCAGTCTTGAAACAACAAAAGGCTCAACTTAATTTCTATTACTCCTTCCATGTTGACACACTAGCTACTTTAAGGATGGTTTTCCCGACAAAGAAGAAGGTTGCCCAAAAACAAAGACTAATGAGGAGAAATTATTATTTTCTTTTCCCAAGCTTATCTTTTCTCAGTTAGTTACTACATCAATTTAGGATATAATTACAACATCTTTTCTCATATCTTAGATGTTACCTTTTCCAAACCATCGTAAATCTACATTTTCATTCAAATTTGCTAGTGGTGTACAGTTACCCTTGGAAATAACACACTCATTATCTTTAAGATTTATTTCCTTCCCAATCGACTACTTAACATAAACGTTACCCCTTCCTTTAGGCTTCCCATCTTTCTTTTCCATTTATTATTTATCACCTTTCTCATAACGTTGAACCCTATTTTCCTTACATTTGGCACGAACTTCAGTCTACCTATGACTAAAGCTTGGTTCTCATGTGATATCCTTATTTACTTCTTCAATCAAATCATTGCTCCTTCCCTCGGTTCCTTTATTACTCTAATCAACATAACCCAGTGATCCAGGCTTATCACATTTTAGACTACCATCCTTATTAGGTACCTCAGTATTAGATGAATGATTAGCTATGTCTTCCTTTTAGCTCTTTTTTAGACAATCATTATACATATGACTAATGAACCTACAATCAGCATAGATCCTTGGGAGGCTTATATAAAGAATTTTATACAATACATTGTTAACCACAACAACATGCTTTAGAGGTTAATCCATCTAGACTTGGATGCATATTCATACGAATCTCCCTTGTTCCATGTTGATAATGATTGAGTTAAATCTAAGAACCAGTCCAATCTTCCAGCCTATTTCTTGATGGATATGGATGAAAATAATTCAATTAGAAACCTTGAAATATGAACCTAGACTTCCATGGCATTAAAAGTTGAAGCTTCTAGTAAAAAATTTGGTTCCCATTGTTTAAGACCCAAATAACAACCATTAACAAACTAAGGTCCATTTCTTATTACCCCTAGGTAATTGTTCGAATGAGATAAGGATGCAGCATAATACCCCACACCAACATGAATCAATTTAAACCTTAGAATCTCTAACTAAAGGTTACTTAATTTCGCACTCATAATCTTATATCCTATATTAGGCCCCATGATCTTAGTGACTAGGGCATAATGCCAAGGAGCATATATCATGTCTTTTTCAATGTTTGAAAAGTTCACATAACACCAACCTTCTTCTGCATTTTGATTTAATCTATCCTCTTCAACTCTCGATTGATCCGTTTTAGTATCATGATCCATTGTCATGTTCACTTGCATTTTCTCAAAACAAAATTTCTCATAAGTACCGAGGATATTATTCAGGAGCGTAATCTTGAAAGAGAATCTACTCTAACTCTTCTATTGATTTATATTATCATCAAGATCTTGAGCAATAAATTCTTGTTAGTTTGAATCATTTTCAATAGCTACCCTTTTCCAAGTACAATGAAACCGATCACTTTCAACATCTTTACCACATCATATGTTTTCCTCCATATCTTGCAAATTGTTGCATGCATGCAAAAATAGTGAAAAGCACAATACAATCACATCATAGGTAAATGTTGTTCAATTTAATTCATTTAGAACAATTGATTTTTTTATATAAATATAACAATGTTATTATATATTAGTACCACAATTCAATAAACTCTTCTATATCTTAAGTAAATTAAGTAGATAGTGTATTTTTATTTATGCTAATGTTTAATAAAATCCTCTATAGTGTAAGTCATATATTTAATTCATTTATGTTTATGATAAAAGGCAATAATTTATTCTAAATTTTAAATTTGTTTGTTAAGCCCTCTCTACATTTGTGTTATCACATCAAATAAATTCCTGTTAATATTTATCATATACTAAGGCCCTATCATAAGTTGTATGATGGTACAAATATAGAATTCTTAAGTAATTCTCTATGAAGGACTTGGTTAATTTTAGCATTAAAAAAAAGGACCTCATATTATTATTCACCAAAAAATAAAGTATTAAGCTACATTTTGGCATAATGTAGAAAAAATTTAAGTGTAAAAATTTTCCAAAATTTTGTATAATCAAAGCAATTCCTTACTCTACACATAAATGTTTTTACCATTCATCACTTTACTATTTATATTTGACACTTTATATACATGTTTTCACTCCTTCATATATTTATTATTCAACCCATCTAGACTTGACACATGACATATGATTGGTCCATAATAATTAATTTGATGAATCAATATTATTGATACGAGCTATTGGACCAAAGGCTTAATAGCCTGAAGACCAAAACCTCAAAAGGCTTAAAACCACTAGTGATGGGACTAAGGAATGCTCCCTCACTTATGACAACCAATGGATGACAACCAATGGGGCACCCTACGGACTTTGTTAGAAGAATGACCAAACCCTTTCCTACCTAGATTCATCTCTAAGCAATTGACCACTCATCATGTCACATCAAGGTCAGTATACGATGACATCTGGCATCCCAAACTCAAGTGAGTTACTAGCCTTCTCTTGTTCTCTAGGAAATAATCTCCTAATGGGTTACTCCAATCAAACCATGCATTACCTACATTGCACAATTTGATGTGATCCTTGCCTACCTATCTCCCACAGTCTAGCATGGCCCAATCGTGTGGCGTTGATATACGGTAACATGAATGGGACAAACACAAGTCTCAAAGATCATCTCCCCATACTAAAGACATCAACAAGTCTTGTCAAGGTATGACATAGCAGTATAGGGAATTACCATATAGATACTACACACAAAAAACATAAGAAGGTGAATGGCTCTAAGATCACTCTATAATAACTGTATAAGTAAATTATTGTATGTTACCCTTTATGCATTTTCTCTCTTGATTCAATCCCCTAACATTAGCACTAGAAAGGTTATGCCAAACAACCCTCCAACATAGTAGCTAACTCTATGTCTGTTTTACAAGAACTCATCCTCTTGGGCAATGCTTACCTCTTAAGGCCTAAGAGGCTTAAGCTCTATCGACAAAAAAGAATTAGGACTACAAATATGATTAAAGATATCTTATAAATGATTTCATGAAATAATAAAATATATTATGGTAGAAGAAATCCCTAAAGAGCTTGATAAGTTTAGGAAATGATCCTAGCCACTTGGAATTACCGTGGTCGACAAAAAGCTTAGTAAGTTGTATGAGCCATCTAGGATGTTGAGTTGTTCTCCACCTTTAAAATTAAAAAAAAAAAATCAATATAAGTACAATGTTTCCCTTTTATATTATGTATTTTTTGTTATTTTTTACTATATTATATATTCAAATATATTTAATAATATTACATTATATTATTAAATTGATTATTATAGTGTAATTAGAAACTAACACTTGTCAGTGGCTCACAGATATCAATGGCTTACCAACAATAACATGATGAAGCGAAAGACATACATATAAAATAACCAAAAAAAAAAAATATTAATATCTAAAGTGATAAAAGATGAAAATATAAGATCCAAATCAATTTTATTTTAAAAATAAAGGTATTAAATTATTCAGTAAAACGTAACTTTCGAAAGTTCTTAAACGATCGTTGAAGATTTGATACTTGCAAAAAGGGAAGGGAAGGGAAGAAAGAAAGAAAAAAAAAAAGAAAAAAAGAGAGACAAGTTGGCATTACAAAAACGAAAGAAAAAGGAGGAAAGCAAAGGATGAAGAAGAAACAGGAATGCAAATACGATTTCTTGGATACGAGATAGAGTGGGACACCCATAATTATCATGGATTAAGTAGAAGATGGGACCTCCAACTTTTGAAAAATTAAAATAGTCGATTAACTCGTGGCACTGAGTTTGGGAAAAAAGAAAAATCATCGCACTAATAAAGGCCCTGCGGCCCATGAATATGATTTAAAATAAAAAAAAAAACGAAACGTAAATTTGTGTTAAAAACGAAAAGACAAGAAAATGTGTGGCGTTGTGCTTACGTCATTCCTTAAAATAACTTTCAATCAAAATCACAAAATGGACCGCTATTAGATTTTGGGTAATGCAACGATCACTGATTTTTTTTTTAAGGAGTTGAAGAGATTATTTCATCAGTTGCACTTGCAGAGGATAGTTCAGGCATGTCGAATCCAACCATATCATTTGTCAGTTTGCTAAATGTGTTGCATGTATGTTCTATTATACCCAATGTCATTTTTTTAACCACAAAGCCATGCTTTTTCTTTGGTCTTCTTTTCCCAAAGCCATTTCTATAAATGACTAAATCTATATAGGGGCCAGTTTTGAATGTAATCTGAAAGGTCATTGAATTAGCCCAGATTAAAGGTAGGTAGGCCTAAACTGTCTATATACTGTTGGGTTTATAAATTGTTGATCCATTCAAATTTTGTTTTATTTACTAAAAAAAAAAACAAAAAGAAATAAATCATATCATTATCTGCAATTAAGTTTTTCTTTTTTCTTTCATAAGTTATGATATCTTACTTTAATCTCTATATTTTCTCTTCCCCAATTATTCTCTTTCTCTTATCTTTTCAATTTATCCCAATAGAAAATCAACATGTATCAATCAATTGAACTTGTTAAATAAATAAGTAGTATTAATTATAGAAATTAAAATATTCATCAATTTAAATTAGCATGTGTAATATATAAATTTTATGAAAAACTAAGAAATCAAAGTATCTTGACCCAATCTCATGAATCTATTCTAAATTTAATTAATTAGAATAATTCTGATAAGATCATTAATTCATCTAGTGTTCAAATATATGACTCATCTATAAGTTTACTAGATCAAAGGTTTATGTTATTTTTAAATTAATTACTCTAATGTTGATTATTTTTTCTAATCTACTGGTCTAGTCTCTACACTACACTAAACAACATAAGTAATTCACCAATATATTTCAGAGTTTAGAGAGATTTTCAAACAAGAAATAATATTTTGTAACATATCATCGGAAATTACAATTAATAGTTACATTCGATTTTTTTTTAATGGAAAATGTATTTCGAAAATTGAATAACAAATCTTCCTCTTTTGTAATTTCTCTTGCTTTGTTTAACATTATTCAACATTGTGATATTAGAGTAACATCACACTCACGCACATGCGATCTAAATAAATTATTTCAGAATGGAATAAAATTTAAACCAAAAATAACAATGAATTATTCGTATGTTGCCATTACATGTAATATACACATAAAGTGTTAGAGTTATAATAATAAGGGAAAGAAAAATTGAAACACAAGAAAAGGAGGAAAATTACTTACATTAATTTATGAAAATGAAATATATATATATATATATATAAACTGAAAAACCTACCGATTTGGTCAAACCGGCCCAGGCCCATAGCCTTAAGGGTCGAGCTTGTAGCCTTAAGGGTCGAGCTAACTGTTACACCCCGAAGTCGTAGAGTCGCAATAGTCCCACGGTGTAAACCATTCTATGATAGTAACTGGCCTCACAGTGCTTACCATAGACATGATCTACATAAGGCGTCGACGACGCATCGCTTTGAAGTAAACAGTCCAATTAACAATTAAACTACACTTATGATACATTGTGCAAATTTCTAATAACATGTACAATATTATATATATAAGTCCACAGAGCTTCCCAGGAAGTTTTATATAAACATAACAGTTTACTAGATTACATAATAACTATCAGTCTTCCATCCCTAATTACATGGTCACTCTAGTTACTCCTTATACTAAGTAACTTGATCCTCACACCCCTGGCTTCTAACGGATTAACCTCTAAGTAATTGTAGGGCGGCATAGTACTTGAAGTGTTCAGAAATCAAAACCTGCAAAAGGATTTATAAGGGTATGAGTAACTACAACTCAGTAAGTTGAATTGGAGACTTATGAATGCATACAAACACAAACAGGGTTATCAAACAATTATTTTCATGCAATGCAATAATCAAGTGTCATCGCACAACGTAGTCCGGTCCGTTGTGAAATCAGAGAAATTTCACCCGCTCTAATCCGAGTTGAGGAGTTTTCATATTATGCAACAGCTCACAACCAAACCCAGGCTTGTACAATGGAGACCTCGCTCCTCCTGCGACTACCTTCGAACCATTGACTTTACCCTCGCCGCGACCTTCTCTCCTGTCACTTAGTTAGACTAAGGATGAAGAATGGACCATTTTGCAATCCTGCGCTATCACTTTCGAAGGGGTCGGTATTTGGTTGGAGAATTCTACGATCCCCTAATGAGTTGCAATGCATGACATTTTTGGTTATTAGGGTCGACTAAGATTAAATTCCGTTTAGGATGTTCAAACAATTTCATACCAGTTCAATCAGTCACAAAATCACTCACAACACAAATTCAGCACGAATTTAGATACATCAAACACATGCGTAAACTACTTACAATCACAATCATATACAAGCTTAAGTCTCCGAGTACTGCAAAACTAGTACTCTATTACAATAAGCAATAATCCAACACACTTGGATTTGCTCGATTGCTCGATTGCTCGATCCCTTAATCGCAAGCTGATTTTGTCTCTAGGTGTTCTATAATACAAATAGGTCTTTTTAGTACTTAGAATTTATGGTTTCATATTCTAAGTTATATTTTAATTCATTTTTTTCCGTATATACCCATTATGTCCTAATGATTCATTGTACTCTATTTCGGTATTCAAATCCTAAATGAGATTTTAAACTTTGATTTCTAAGCCTTAAATATGCTCGAATCCTAATGTGAAATTAATCACATTAAGCTCGAGTGTCCAAATATCCTATTGGGTCGTAATTTGGTATTCTAACCTATTCGGTACACGCTAACCTTAATTGCGGTATCGAATTTATTCCCGATGTGTAAAAATCTTACATTTTGAGACTTTTACTTAAGATTAAATGTTATTTTCAGATTTATTATTTTTCTAATTTCTATTATAATATTATCTAAATAACCCTATTTTTTTAGATTTATTAATTTACAATTTCACATATTACTAAATCCTTATATTAATTACCTAATTTCCTAAATTAACCATACTTAATACTCCAAAGGATAGGATTAGGGTTCTACATCAGAGATTAACATCCCTAAACATCTAATTAATATCTAAATCAGTAATTAACACCTTAATCACCTAATTAACCCCAAATCACCCAATTTTTCCATCATTTTAGGGCTAAAAATTAACTTAAAAATTTCGAAAATTAATTTTTAAAAAATGGCTTCATAGCACTGTTCTATATCATATGTGCATCCTACAGAAAAAAAAATTGAGCTCCAAACTACACTCCTAAGCCTATTTATTTTCCGTCCTAATTATGCTCGATTTTGAGCAATTTGTTAAGAACCCTATAATTGCAGACGTAATTAAACTAAATCAATATTTTTTCCTAAATCTACATACAATAAAACCTCAGAATAACAAGTTTCATAATTTTCTGAGCAAAACAACTAATTTTACAAAATTATTCAAAATCGGGAAATTTAAGAGACTAACCGGTTCAAAGCTTTCTGGCCGTCCAAACCCGATCTAAGGCTGTCGGCCAGCCTAGACGGTGGGGCTAGAGTGGCGTGGTGGTGGCGGCTCGGTCCCAGGTGGTGGTGAGGTGTGGGTTCCTCTCACTACATGAATTTACACAGTTTTTTTTTCTTTTTTTTTTCTGAATTTTCTCTCGATTTTTCAGTTTTCCTATTTTACCCAAATGCCAAACTGTCCAAATGACTTCTGAAAAATTTTCCCCTATTTATAGACTTTTTTTGTAATTAATATGCATTAATTTGACAAGACTTTGCCCCATTTTCCTTGATTTTTGGCTTTTATGTTGTCTAATTTTTATTGGTTGATTTTTCTTTTATACATCCTGATATGCCATGACCTGATTTGGATCATCTTATCCTCTTCTGATTTTTTTCTGATTTTTTCATAATTAATTTATAATTTTCTTTAATTATTTACTTAGTTTTTTGGCCAATTTAGGTAATTTCGCGTAATTTTATCTATACGTAAATACATGTGGAGTACATGTGAACATTCCTAATTATTATTTTGATCATTCTAAAATTTTTGGTATACATATAATCTATTTTTAGTAATTTAATAGTTATTAGATTACACTTTTCGCATTTTCGGTAATTAGCAATTATTATGCTTAAAATTTGAACATTTTATAGCATCCTATTTTACTACTTATTTTCTTAAGTTTAAGTTTACGGGGTCATTTTTACTAATATTCCTCTCAATAGTTTATAATTTGGGTTTGATCGAATCCTTTAATCAATCGCCCTAAATCTTAGGTTCTAAGTTCAATCCTACAGTTACTTGGCTTGACTTTAGGGCTTATACTAAGCTCAATTCACCTTACCACTAACTCATGAACTAGTAGTTTAGGGCTAATTTCGGGCCAGTCGACCTCGTGTATAAGTCTATATGTAGGTGTATCCTACTTCTCTACCTTTCAACGTAAAATAATGCCCTTAAACACCATACCTATAAATGACGTATATGCAGATGGCCCTAATATATGGTCCCGTCAAACATATACTGAATACTTTTAAAAGTTTTCAACACTAAATAGCAACTTTAAATAATTATGCTAATGTGCCCAACTTGAAAAATTCAAACATCTCCCTGATCGTTTTAGTGTTGATCGAGACTATTAGGTAATATCAATATTTTATTTAGATATTGAATGTGTTATATGTACTTAATTTATTTGTATATTTATTTTTTAAAAACATTATGTAATCATATTTTAATATATAGTTTTAAAAACTCTTTATTATTTTTATATTCCACCTTTTCATAGAATTGTTATGCACTTCTAAAAGTTTATGTCAAATCACATCATATTAGAATATACTATATCGTTCTACAAACCCTTTCCTTTTATTTATCTCATCTTTTTATATTATCATTAATACATTTCTATAAATTTTTACCATGCTTAATATAATTCTAAAAGCCCCTCCCTTTTATATTATATTGTAGCAAATTATTTCAAATCGATCAAATAATTTCACGATTGAATACTATTTAGTAATCCATCTTAAATCATTTTTTATATGAAAATTATATATCTTGTTCTTAATTTAGTAGTAAAAACATGTTAACGTATGTGTGTGTGTGTGCATGCATGTATGCATATGTATATGTGTGTGTATGAGAGGGAGAGAATTTTCGCATTGTTTTCTATTAAATATTCAATAATCATATCTTACAAGTCATTCATTTTTTAGACCTTATATTGTTTATAATTTTTAACGTGTTTTTTTTATAGTACATAAAAAAAAATAGATTACATTTACTTCTTTCATTTAAAAGAAAAATAGAATCATTACTTAAATTTTTATCTACATATTCCACAGGCTTTTTAACTAATTACTAAAGTAGGCTAAGTGAAGCTCTACCATATCTACATCCATATGATAAACATGTTGATTGGTTATTTTAGGTGGCACAAGGCCCAATTTGAGCAAAGGCCAACTAAGGCTCGTCTACAATTAAGCAACTGAACACCTCAACTCGCCCAAACATCCCATAGTCCCCAGGCACTCAGTCTATGATTGAACACCTCAAAGATTGATAAGCATAAATCACTATACACTTTTTAGGCATATTTTGGTAAAACATAATCATAATTGCATTTATTTCTCAAGTTCTTGATATCTAATTGTACAAATATCAGTTTCAGATGATTCAAGAGTAAGGAGATGAAGTTTGCATGAAAGCAATACAATTTAAGGTAATCACGACCATGAGAAATGGAAAAGTTGAAGGAAGAATATCACCCTTATGATTACGAGCATGATAATGGAAGAATTAAGTACCCAATAGTTGCCACAGTCTCTGTAATGAGCATGACCAAACATAAACCTATTGTGTACCTATTGGTCGCAGTTGTGATCCCACTTCAGAAGGATGGTCACTTTCTCCATCATGGCCTTGATGAGATAAAATAATTAAGACGAGCAAAACACATTCAATACTACAGTGGTGATATGTGAAGACTATTCTTGTTCAAGATGATCATGCCTCGAGTCGCAAGCGTGATGAGAGTGGACACAATGATTCTTGTTAAATTATTTCATACAAACCAGTAAGTATAACAAGTTTTAACATTAGGGAGTATCTTGAAATGGTGTATTTCAAGCTTTTTGATAAGAAAAATATAATTACACTGCAATTTTTAGATAAGGAAGATCATATATCACATCACATGACAATAGACATTATCAGAAGAGAGAACATTAGAATCTTTGTGTTAGAATACGAAGACCGTTTACTCTAATTCTAAGTCACAACATATCTATAAATCTAAAGTGTACCAATTGTATCTTTACATTCTTAGCATAATTTTCTATTTGTAAATCATGTATTTTTTCAAGAACTATTCAAGAGAGACAACGGGAATTCATTGTTTGTGAATTTGTGAGACTTCTATAGTGAAATCAAAAAGAGGTTTTTACTTTTCTACTAATTCTCTATTTTATTTCTTATTAGTTATAAGTTTTGTTACTTTATGACCTATTCTCCAAATGCTATGTCTCTAAGCACCCAACTACTTGCTTGGATGTACCCATGCCACATGGCCCTTTTTAACCTTTGGATACACGTTCATCGCTCAAGGATGCCTCCTCCTCTACGAGCATCCTACAAAAGGTCAACCTATGCCTTACAAATCGATCGGAGTTCTTTCTCCCTCCTTCAGGGTTGTTTATCTCTTGTACCCCCTCTCCTCCTCTCCTTATTAATTACAACCCTACGTCGGTGATATGACTAGCACATTCAACATCCTCTAAGAATGTCAAAACCTCCAGGTTTCAGACATGGCTACTAGTCTATTCACAGCAGACCAACACATAGAGCCACTTTGTCATCTATTCTGTCATCCCTACAACAGATGTTCCCTATAAGCAACTCATACAAATGAATTCTAGGTCGACACATGTCTTTGATAGGTAATCTCCATACCCTACAAATAGCACAAGAAGCCAAAAGACAAGGAATTCTGGAATCTCAAATCTCTTTTTCTCCTTAATTAACCAGTCATACACCACATGACTCGAGCACTTTCTCTCCTAGGTAGAAAAGTACTCAGAATCTCTTAATTACTTTCCCTTTTTCTTCTCTTTCCCTCTTTGCTAACTTGAACGTCAGAAGGCTCTCATAAACTTATCCACCAGGGCCTTTTTGCAAGTATCGAAGAGTCCAAGAAGCCTTTAAGCCTAAGAGCTCTCTTCCTTGAAGAGCTTCAGTACGTTTTCCCTCATTGTATCTAATTGATTCTCTCAAAATCAATATTTTGGTACCCATCATTACTAGCTAATTCACTCCACATGGTGAAAAGTAAAAACAACAATCCTCAAGCATCGCGATATGTTGATGGTGGGAAGTCATCTCTACTAGAGAGATCACCAAGTCCCCTAGCTCCAGGCACTTAAGTCTATGAAATGTGATAGCTTAGAGTACTTGTCCAACAAATATTCGGAGATAACAGAAGGATTCAAGAGTCTAATGTTGTGTTACAAAGGGAAGTAGCCCTCCTCAAAACGTGCCCATGAAGAAGCTACAGTTAACTTGCCTACAAGATTGAGCAGGCACAATGAGACTCATATTAAGCACCCAAGTCCAACATGATCGAAAGGCCTTTGAATACCTACACGATCGATTAAACCACAAAAGCTGCAAAATGTACATACAGGGTGAAGGCTCTGAAATGAGCAAACCTACCTAATAGCTATCCCTGGGACGCTCCCAAAAACCACTCAATGAAACAAATGTCCAAGAGTTAGATGAATACATATGCCGTACATCCATCGTATGCGTTTAAGAAGGTTAAATCTTCAATCGTATCTCACTACCAACAATAGTGAAGAGCACATTCACACCAATCATCCTTAAGGAAACACTACCCTAAGGTGTAAGGCTCCCTTACCTCAACATATACGACGAAACTAGAGATCAAGATGATCAACCGATGTACTTTCTCACCATGATGAGCCTCTACAACTTTATGTACACCATCATGGGCAAAGCCTTTCTTAGTATACTAGCAAAAGCAACCTTACTCTGATTCAACACCTTACCCAAAAACTCTATTAACTCTTTCAACAAGTTGGTAAACAAGTTCCAACAAAACTTTCTCGGCTCCAAAGTCTTGCTCAAAGACTTCTCAACACTTTACAACATCAAGTAGCATCTTAATATGTCTTTGTAAGCATACTTGGTACACTTTAATCACACAAAGCTCTAAGCCCCCAAGCTTGACATGGAACAACCCTTTAAGCCCTAATCGTTGGACTTAACCCTACATGAAAACTATATTGGATGTTGTCCCCCTTAACTAGCCAAACTCATTAGACGAGTTAATGTAAGTAGTTAAGAAGTATGTAACACAAGAGTATGTAATAAAAGCAAGGTTGGAGACCAATAGTAACATATGGGGGTCAGCAAAAGGCCACTTAGGATTAATAGACACCAAATACCATCCACAAAAGAACAACGTGAAAGGAAAAAGTAGAGATTTGTCCACTAGACATCCTATACACCCTTAAACCACCTTAATCGAGAAGTAATGTACGAGGTCAGGGGGCAACTCCCATGACCATCCCATGTCAAAGAGAACTAAGGCAGTTAATTCCAGTAAATATTGCGATTACCACTAGGTGCACAATCATAACACCAGTTGATGTTGCCACTTGAAAAACATAGTTGAAGGCCTTGTTAGCAAAGGTTACATCACCCACCTCATTGTAGATGAGAGAAACCAACTCAAATGACTAACACAACATCGTTAAATCAAATAGCAACAATAGCTACAATAGTAATAGCAACATCAACCTTGAGAAGATGCCCCTAGTGATCCAAATTGCCGAAGTAGATGAGGCTAAGTCAACACCATTTTTGAAGGCCATAGCCTCGTAGGAGACATACCTGCCAACTCAACCGAGCATGACGTATACTTTGTCCAAAGTAAGAAACCTAAAGCAAACATTACCATCAGCTTTACCTCAAAGGACAAACACTGCATCGATTACCCGTATAGCAACGCATTAGTAATTAACACCGAAATTGGGTACTTCAACATCCCCATGACGTTCATTGATAGTGGAAGTTTAGCAAACATTCTTTTCTAAAGTGCATATGAGCAAATAAAGGACTAGCATAATGAGCCCCTACAAACTTATGAACACAATCTTATAGGCTTCAAAAGTGGCAAACTTATGCTAACCAAGGGGCTCATCACTCTACCAATCTAATAAGGCAATGGTGTATACGTTGCCACACAGCCAATTGACTTTGTCATTGTCAACTACTAGTCACCATACAACGCTACCTTGGGTAGATCGAGCATTACAAAATTAAATATGCTCATAAGCTAAAGATTGCTTAAAGTAAAGTTTCTAACACCGACATAGGTTAGTGAAGTGCGAAGAGACCAAAAATTGTCTAGGTCTCTCTATCTAAAAGCCTAGACTTGGGATAACGTCATGAATATTGAGTCCACTCCAATAGAGCAATCTAAGTCCTAGGGAGAACCAATAAAAGAAATTAAGGAAATTAAGCTTAGAAGTACACAAAGGCTTATGACTCAAGTTGGGACAACTTAACCCGAAGATGAGAAGACCGAACTCATCAAGTTCCTCTACCAAAATATTGATGTCTTTGCATTTGTACCTAAGGACATACCTAGCATAATTAACATATTTGAAGCAATCCACCACCTCAACATTGATCTTAATGTCTAACTAATCAAACGAAAGTAATGACACTTTGCACCTAAGCGCCAAGCCTTGTTCAAACAAGAGGTCTAGAAGTTGCTTCAAGCTGGTTTTCATAGATAAGAGAAGTACTAACACGGCTCGCAAATACGGTCCTAATCAAGAAAGTTGATGGGAAATGGCGCATATGTGTTGACTATACCAATCTCAATAAAGCCTGCCCAAAAGACTATTTTCCTCTACTATATATAGATTAAGTCGTTGACTCCACATCAAGCTATGCTCTTCTCAATTTTATGGACACATACTCGAGTTACAATTAGATCCATATGGCACCTAAGGATGGGGTCCATACCTCGTTTGTAATCGATTTCGGTACATATTGTTATAAGGTCATGTCTTTTGGCTTGAAAAATACCAAAGCAACATACTAAAGACTTGTCACCACTATCTTTAAGTCATAGATCGGTAGGAACATCGAAGTATAAGTAGATAACATGATTGTGAAGAGTAAAGAGAGGAAAGGCCACATAGAGGACCTTTGAGAAACTTTCAACACCTTCTACCACTAATAGATGAAACTTAACCCCTACAAATGTGTATTAGGGATAACATCTAGAAAATTTCTTGGTTTCGTGGTAATAAAATGAGGAATCGAAGTTAACTCAAAGAAAATACAGGCCATTTGTAACATAAAGCACCCAGAACAGTTAAGGAGTTCAACATCTCACAAGAAGAGTCGTAACCCTCAATTGCTTCACTTTACAAAGTGTAAAAAAATGCTTGAAGTTCTTTAAACTCTCGAAGAACCCTTTTGAGTTTGACTAGACAACCCAATACCAATAGGCCTTCAACAACCAAAAGAAGTTCATTAAGAGCCCACTCGTGCTCTCAAAACTCTTACCAGGCAAAGAGTTAACCTATACCATACTATGAGGGATAAAGTACTATCCTTGGTGCTTATCCGTACAGATGGGTGAGAACATAGGCTCGTCTACTACGTAAGCCACATCCTGCAAAGTCCACAAGTAAGATACACCATGATCAAGTAGTTCACCTTTATTGTGGTTATCACCGTACGCAAACTCAAACCCTATTTCCAAGCCCATTTGATCATAATGCTTACCAATCAATCTCTCCAAGCCATCTTGAAAAGGCCTAAATGTATTGAGCAGAATGGTTAAGTATGCCTTTAAGCTCAATGCTTACGCCCTCCAGTTTTGCTCGAGACAAGCATTCAAATCCTAAACCTCATACATTTTATTGTAAAATATACAGGAGATGAGGAAATATAGTTAGACATCGACATATTAGTGTAGACTCTCCATGTTGATAGATCATCCACTTGAAAGCAGAGAAGGAAGGGGAAGTGGGGTTGACATAGCACTACAAGTCCTGTATGAAACCAAGGTGCTCTATGCTCTAAAGTTCAAATTCCTGATAAGTGATAATAAGGTTGAATATGAAGTGCTCATCACTGGATTAAAGATTACCAAAGACATTAGGGTAGAAAAACTGGAGATCTACTCTGATTCCATGCTCGTAATCTAGCAAGTGAAGAGAGAGTATAAGACGAAGGGAGAAATGATGGTCAAGTATCTATAGACAGTATAGGGGCTCCTTTCAGGTTTCACCTCCTAAAAGATCAATAAAATACCCCAGGTAAAAATTTAAAAGCAGATAAGTTGTTCAAGCTAGCTACTACAATCGTCCCAGCATAGCATGACGGTGATTAGCCATTATTCATCTAATACCTCCTTGAGTGCAGTACAGAAGCACGATAACAAGAAGTGCTTGAGAGTTGACCCATGGACTCCCAACCTTATTGGATGGACTCCATAATGGAACATTTGAAGAACGGAGCACTGCCTAAGGACTAAACCGAAGCTTAAAAGGCTAGCCTACGATTATGCCAATTACATGGTCATAGATTGATGAGTTACCCACCATTGGTCCTCTTACTCATGCACGACTTCGAAGCCTCCAATCCCTCGCTCAAAGAATCCTCTCAACAACCTACTGATGACAAGAGACTCTACACGAAAGAAGGATGGCTAAAATCCTTGACAAATCCGGTTGGTTATACCCTGCTTTGTTCTGTCTCTTATGCTGATGCTAACTATTCGCTTGCCAAAGGCTCTGTGCTGAATGATCAAACTTTCAGTTACCAAGAGACACCTACTTTGTGATGAGACACTCTTCTTAGGGCCGACTACTTTCTTTTGACTTCCTACCAACACTTGCTGTACCCCTTCCTCATCTCAACAATCCTTGATGCTACAACATCTTGATTCTTCTTACCTGCTATGATCAGAGAATCTATGTACGAAAACAATGTTGCGTTGCCACCTATCATTTTCACCTAACACTGTACTATTTTTCCCTTTTTGTCGTTTGTCATTTATCGTTTGTCCTTTATCCTTTTTATCCTTTTTCGTATATACTAGGAATTTCCCTTTTGTGTGCCTTTTTATAATTTCTTTATTTGTATTGTTACTATAGGGACTTACTATAAATAGTCCCTTTTCCTTGTAAGTCAGAATCATCTTACCTTACAGATATACAATGAATATACTGTTCTTGCAAGACAACCCTTTCCGAGTTCATTTTTATATACTCTTATCTAATCTTACCGAGTTGCTTAGGATTAGTAGCGGGTAGACCTTAACATCAACTTGTGCGTCATATCAAGTGAAGCGTCAAGTTATGTTATGTTCGTTGGTATGTCATATCCTCCAAGCAGCTTCACCTCAGCTACCCTAGTTAGTTTGTAGACCTAGTGATAATGAGCTCCTAAGTACATCATATAATCCGAGTATCAAAGCTTAAGGTTGTAACCGAGAGCCATGTGCAGTGGTTCCTTCTAGCTTATTGTCTATTATTCTATGTTTTCATCGGGAAGAACAAAGTAAGTTCATAGTTCATTATTGGATTGGTATTTTCTCTATGTGGTGATTTTTCTACATGAAGAGTGAATTCTAAAGCTTATACTTTGTGAGAATGTTAAATCCTAATGTTCAGGGAGAGATTAACGATGCCAAGAGTGATGCTCATAGTTGTGGTCAAGTTACCCAATAAATACTATATACTACTAATGAGCAGATACAAGACCTTATCGCTATTGTGTCTAATTTAGCTATTTCAGTCCAAAGAGTCTTAAAGACTAAGCCGCGAGAAAGAGTTGTTGAATAAGGCCAAGAAATGAGAGATAAGCCGAGAAGAAAAATGGGTGAACCCAATGCACTAGACCCCATTCCCATTAACCAAGTGACACCACGATATATCAAAAGAATAGCAAGAAGGAGGTTAAAATTGGATGAAGTGGAAAAGTATGAAGAGGAAGAAAGGTATGTTGAAGTTGATGAGTGTAAACTCAGGGCTCCTAAGGGCATCAAACACCTCAAAGTATAGATTTCAAGCTTTAATGGGTCTAATAGTGCTAACAACTACTTGAACTGGGAGGAGAAGATCAAAAAGATATTTGACTTCTATGATTATGAAGATCCTGTTCATATTTGAGTGGCTGCATTGGAATTTTCTGGATATGCAGCAATGTGGTGGAAGAAGTTGCAAAATGTTCACTTGAGAGCCCAACGAGAAGTTCAAACATGGAATGAAATGAAGAGGGTCCTGAGAGGTAGGTTTATTCTCAAATACTACGAGCAAGACACTTTCAAACGTTTCCAAGACTTTAGATAAGGTAGCAAATCAGTCGACGACTATGTCCAAGAGTTGTAATTACTCATAATCTGATGTGATGTCGACAATCACAAGGTTTATTTCTAGGCTTAGGATCAAGATTGGTAATATAGTGGGGCTACATAGTCTTGCGACTCTGGATGAAGCCATCAAGGTAGCACAGAGAGTCCAAAGGTAAAGGCGAAACCAAGTTAGTCAAATTCCTAGTAACGAACCTACATTACCAAACAAAAGTGGCATGTAAAGCTAACCAGGGAATGACTAAGCATCAAAAAGTTCTGAGGTGAAATGTTAAGGGCAAGTGCCTGTCCGACTAGAAGAAGGCTGAGGTAAGAGTAAAGTTAAGGAACCTGAGGTCTAAAGAGACTAAGGTCAAAGCTCTAGAAGGAAGACTCGAGAAATCAAATACTTTAAATGTCTCGATTATGAACACATGGTTAGTCAATGTCCTAACCGCTGAGTTATGACTGTAAAGGGAAATAATCTTCAATTCAAAGTTGAGAGTACATGCAAAGGAGAGGAAGAGATGGGAGTTGAACAGATGCTAGAAGAGTTTTAGGAAGACCTTGATGTCGAGATACCCCCTAAGGGCGGAGCCGAGTATTGTTTTGTCATTCGATTGTCTCTCAGTGCATTTATGGCAGAAGAGAATGGGTAGAGGGAGAACCTCTTTTATACAAATTGCCGAGTGAATGGCAAAGCTATAGGCCTTAATCATTGACAAATGGAGCTATACCAATGTCATAGCATAAGGGGTAGTTAAATCCATGAAATTGCCAACTCTCCTATACCTTAGGCTGTACAAGATTCACTGGCTTAATGAGAAAAGAAGCTTACATGTTACTAAGAAATTTAGAGTATTGATTACCGTTAGTGATAGGTGTAAGCATGAGGTATTGTGTGATGCTCTTCCCATGCGCACTTCTTACATATTACTCAACCGAGCATGGTTGTTTGACTTGAAGGTGTTGCACAATGGGTATAGGAACACCTACATGTTCTAAAAGGATGGGAAGAAAATTATATTGACACCAATGAGTCCTAAGGAAGTGTAGGAGGCCCAAGAAAAGGTTATTAAGTTACTGCAATGGAAGTCCTTAGTGATTTCCCAAGCTTAGTTCGCCCGAGAAGTCAAGGCCAAGGACTATGTGCTCTTTTTAATCAGGAGACTCTTAGAGGTGAGAGATGCTGAAAACTATCTAACCAAAGTGAGAGCTATACTCAAAGAGTCTGCCGATCTATTTCCTGCTGAGATGCCGAAAGGTTTACCACCCTTGAGAAGCATTAAGCATTGCATTGATCTTCAGCCTGGAGCAGCCCTAACGAACTAACCCACTTATAGACTCAATCCTAAGCAGGAAACTAAGCTAAGAAGTAAGTTGATTAGTTAGTAGATCGCGGGTATGTCCAAGAGAGCATGAGCCCATGTGTCGTCCCAACCGTATGGTACTAAAAAAAGATGGGTCATAGAGAATGTGCATTAACAGTAATACCATCAATAAAATTACTATTAAGTATTGATACCTGATTCCACGATTAGATGATATGCTTGATGAATTACATAGTGCTCGCATCTTTTCAAAGATTAATTTGAAAAGTGGCAACTACCAAATATGAATGAGGCTTACGGATGAATGGAAGATGGCCTTCAAGATAAGAGATGACTTATTTGAATGGATGGTAATGCCATTTGGTCTAACTAATGCGCTGAGTACATTTATGCGGCTAATGAATCATATGCTTAGAACATTGATTGGCAAATGTGTTGTGGTATATTTTGATGACATTCTTGTCTATAGTGTCAATCTCATCACTCATGTTGAGCATTTATGATCAGTGTTTGACATCCTCTAAGTCAAGAAATTATTTGGACACTTGAAGAAATGTATGTTCTATCAATGCGAGATTGTATTCCTTAGATATGTTGTTTCAAGGAAAGGACTTTGAGTTAATGACGAGAAAGTCAAAGCTATTCTTGAGTGGCTTACGCTGACGAGTATCGCTGAAGTCAGGAACTTCCATGGTTTAGCTTCATTCTATCAGAGATTCATTCGGAACTTTAGTTCCATAACTGCGCCATTAACTAAATTGACCAGGAAGAACACTAAGTTTAGCTGGTCGGAGAAAGCTTAGAAGAGTTTTGAAGATGTGAAGTCTAAATTGATGTCTACTCCAATACTCGTCCCAACGGATTTTGAGAAAGTTTTTGAGGTTGAATGTGACGTATCTAGCATCAGCATTGGTGTTGTCCTTATGCAGAAGCACCGACCAATTGCTTATTTCAATGAGAAACTTCGTAGTACTACCCTGAATTACTCAGCGTACGACAAGGAGTTCTATGCTCTTGTCCGAACACTACAGAATTGGCAGCATTATTTGTTGCCAAGTAAGTTCATCATCTACTCAAATCATAAGTCTCTCAAACATCTTCATAGGCAACAAAAACTTTCTCGGCGTCATGCCAAATGGGTTGAATTCCTAGAGACTCTTTGTTACATCATCCGGTATAAGAAAGGGAGCATTAACACTATAGCTGATGCTATTTCTCATCGCCATACCCTTATCACGACTATGCAAGTCAAGGTACATGGATTTGGCACCCTACCCAATCAATATGAGTACGACTAGTATTTTGGGCCCTTAGTGGCCAAGTGCAATGTTGGAGGTATTGTAGATGGATTCTACTTAAGTCAGAAATCCAGGGATTCTTGATAAAGGGTAAGCAAGTTTGTGTACCGAGTGATTTGGCTAAAGAACTACTCATTCATAAAGCTTATGTTAGAGGCTTGGCTGGCCATTTTAGTGAAAAGAGGACGGCTAAAATACTAAAAGAACATTTCTACTAGCTTGGGATAATGAGGGATGTACACAGAGCTCTTGAGAGGTGCAAGGTGTGTAAACATGCAAAAGGAAGGAGAGAGCCTTACGAAGAATACACACCCCTGCCCATACTTAAGCACCCATGGATCAACCTCAGCATGGATTTCATGCTTGACCTTCCCCGAACACTGAGAAGATATGACTCCGTTGTAGTTATGTTTGACCGTTTCAGCAAGATGAGCCATTTCATTCCCTACCATAGAACTAATGATACTTTATTTATCGCTAACATCTTTTTGCAAGAAATGGTACGTTTATATGGGTTGTCGAGAAGTATTGTATCCAACCGTGATTCGAAGGTTACAAGGTTCTTCTAGAAAACCTTATAGAGGAAACTCAGCACCAAGCTTATGTACAGTACTTCTTGCCACCCTTAAACATACGTCCAAACCAAAGTAGTAAATAGGACAATCGACAACCTTCTACAAGTGGCTATAAGGAAGAATTTACATGATTGGGACTTATGGCTACCTATTATTGAGTTCACTTATAACCGATCAATTCACAGCTTGATAAGAAGGTCAAATTTTGAGGTCATCTATTGACTTAACCCAAACTTGCCCTTGGATATAGCTGTTGGCTCGGCTATATAAGGGGAAAGTCAATCAAGTCTCAATGCTGCTAAGGAATTCTAGAAGTTGCATCAAAAGGTTGTCAAACATCTGACACAAATTATAGCCCAACAAAAGGAACAAGGAAGCCTAAGAAGGAGACAAGTGATTTACAGCCCAGAGACCTTGTTTGGGTCCACCTTAATAAAGAGCGCTTCCTTGGGAAGAGAACAAACAAGCTTTCCCCCAGATTAGACAGACCTTTTAAGATTCTTGAGTACATCAACAACAATGCTTATGAGTTAGAGTTGCCCAACAGATATGATGTATTTGCTACTTTTAATGTGATTGATCTAACACCCTATGTACCCAATGAAGAAGAAGGCCAAGATTTGAGGCCAAATCTTCAACAACCCTAGGGAACTGATAAGCTATCGACCATAGGTCCCCTTACTCACGTATGACTCTGAGGCCTTCAATCCCTCACTCGAAGAATCATCTCTCAACAACCTACCGATGACAAGAGACTCTACAAGAAAGAAGGATGGTTGAATTCCTTGACAAATCTGGAAGGTTATACCCTACTTTGTTCTCTCTCCTATGCTGACGCCAAATATTCACTTGTCGAAGGTTCTATGCCAAATGATCGAACTTTCAGTTTCCAAAAGACTCCTACCATGTGACGAGATACTCTTCTTAGGGTCGAGTACTTTCTTCCGACTTCCTACCAACACTTACTATACCCCTTCCTCATCTCGGCAATCCTTGATGCTACAACATCTCGATTCCCCTCCCCTACTGTGATAAGAGAATCTATATACAGAACTAATGTTACGTGAACACTTGTCACTTTCACTTGATATTATACTATATTTCCCTTTTGTCATTTCTCCTTTTTACCCTTTTTCATATGTACTAGGAATTTTCCTTTTATATGCCTTTTTGTAATTTCTTTATTATATTGTTACCCTAGAGACTTGCCATAAATAGTCCCTTTTCCTTATAAGCCGAAATCATCTTACCTTACAAATATATATTGAATATACTATTCTTGCGAAACAACTCGTTCTAAATCCATTTTCATATACTCTTATCTAATCTTATTGAGTAACTCAGGATTAGTGGCAGATGGACCTTGACATCAACTTGTATGTCATACCAAGTGAAGTGTCAAGTCGTATTATGTTCATTAGTGTGTCGCATCCTCCGAGCAACTTCACGTTAGCTACTCTAGTCAATTCATAAACCTACTCACTTTATTTTCTTCGATATTTTCGAAGACAATTTGTTCGAATATGCTACGGTAAATCCTAGTAATAACTGAGTTCCCAGAAACATCATAAACGGCATCTTGTACCACCGAGACCACAGTGTACCACTCCTTAGGTGCCTTAAACAAAAAGAGGGCACCAATGCCCTAGAGGAGCTCCACATGGGGGTGTGTAGTAACCATATCCATTCTCAGGCCCTATATATCAAAGCACTTTGACTAGGCTATTACTAACTCACTATGAAGGAGGATACAAGGGCCATGGTCTAAAAATGTCATAAATGTCAAAAGTATACTCCTATCACACATGCATCGAGCTTAGATCTCCACCTTTTGACAAAACCTTAACCTATTGCACAATGGGACCTTGACATACTTGGCCCTTTCTTAAAGGCATCCAAAGGTTGATAGCTCATCCTATTGGCAGTGGACTATTTTACAAAATAGGTAGAAGCCCAAGAAGTAGCAACCATTATAGCCTGAGTTATTAAAGGCTTTGTCTTCATGCATGTTCTCTCTTGCTTTAGAGTACCCTACGCATTGATCACAGATGATGGGAGAGAATTCGACAGCAACAAGTTCTAAGAGTTCTGTGGCAAGCACAATGTAAAGCTCCAGTATACATCAGTTGCACATACCTAAACCAACAGCTAGGTGGAAGCAGTCAACGAGATTGTTTAGCCTAAAGAAGACAGTAGACTACACCCGAGGTAGGTGGGCAAACGAACTCCCCAACATTCTTTAGAGATACTATACAACCCACAAGACATCTATAGGAGAAACGCCATTCTACCTCACCCTTAAGATCGAAGCCATCCTCACCATTGAGCTTGACCTTCCTATGAGCAAGGTCTAGAACTTTAATGTGAATAAAAATCACATGGCCTTTCAAGAAAGCCTTAATACAATCAAGGAAGTACACAATGTCACTCGAACTTGAATGGTAGCCTACTAGTAGTGAATGGCCCAATGTTACAACAAGAAAGTCATGTACAAAGTATTCCGACTTAGAGACTTAGTATGCCTAAAATTGAAAGCCAGAGGCTCAAAGGAAAGGCTAGGTAAGCTTAGCCCAATTGGAAGGACCCTGTGCGAGTAAAGGAAGACACAAGCAATGGAGCATATAGGCTTGAGACCCTAGATGAGTAGTCAATCCTTAGAAGTTAGAACATAAGCAATTTAAGGCAATATTTCGCCTAAGTCTTGTAACTTGTTCGTGGTGTTTGTAAAGAACTTAACGAGTTAATGAAACAATGAGTTCCTTACACTTGTCTAATTGTTTTCTTTTTATCAATATATAACACGTACTCTTACCCTCGAGTTGATTCTCATCCCCTAGGCTACAACTCGAGTAAGTACTCAAACTGACACCGTAGGGACCAAGGCCTCGACAACCATCGAAATAAGTCCCCTCAATGATGTTTAGGTACTAATGTAGCCTTTGAACTTGAGAGTACACTCATCAATGGAGCAAATCGACCCACTTAATCACAAACCTAAATCACCTCGACGATTCACACACCAAAAAGGTATGCAGCTAAGGCTACGATCTACTAACCTAATTAGTACACCTTCCTAAGCAACTGCCACACACGTCTAAGTATAACATCTACAATAAGTAGAAGTCCTAAATGAGTAGCAAAGAATGACTAAACGTCGTAAATAGAAACTAAATGTGAGCATAAATAAAAGAAAAAATTGATTTTTCATTAGCTAAAAGTCATTACAAAGCCTTAAGGGTTGGCATCGTAACCCCAAGTACAATAAAAAATTAAAAAAAAAATGAATAAGGAAAATACAACAAGTGGTATGAGGCCTTCCTAACCTATTGCTCAATGATGATGCTTACTATCCACTTATAACTTTGACTCAACTACTTAGAGAGGATTCCTATTCAAGCCAATCCATTCACAACTTTAACTCAACTTGTAACCTCGACTAAGCGAACCATGACTAGTCTTCCAACTACTAGGGGAGCTGATGGCCACAACCTTCATGACCTTAGCAGCTTTAAGGTGAACTCCCTGCTCACTATATGAGCCAATCTTCCATATGAGTGGTATAGAGAGGGTTCACCCTAGCTGGTTTCTTAACCTCCTCTATAAGGCTTGCTCAACAATGCATCGAGTGCAAGATAGCCCCAATGTGACCCTAGTACAACCCCAAGTCGAAAGCCTTTAGATCATGTGGGGAACCTCTTCTACTACCGCAATCACTGCTAAGGACCCACTTACATGCGTACATGAGAAGTAGTACCTGAACGCCCCTAAGGTAATCTCATGCAGACAGGCAAACCTAGTGGTAAAGTCGCCCTATCGAATGGTGAAGGGACACTTAAGGTCCTACCATCACCTAGATGATCTTGGCTTAGTGGTAAGCTCGGTTGAGGGATTCGTATATACCCTTTGGTTAGTACTCGAAGGTTAACCCTCACCATTAAGCAAGCTTTTACATTCCTCTATCACCATTCGGTTAAGCAGCCTTAAAGAACCAAAGGCTTCCTATCAAGTTCATGTACTCTCCTAATGCCCTGTTCTCTTCAACTTGCTCATCTCACTATACAAGGAAGGACCACATGACAAAGGGCTCTCAAACAAACTCGAAGAATGTAGGAGTAAATGTATGTTTGAATGGAAATGAGGGAACAAAGGCCCTACAAATCCCTTATATAGGAGTCTCCACATAACCCTAGCCATCCACATACCTCGCCCATCGATAGCTTAGATCAACCGGCACACAAACCAACCCTTTAACAACATAAATGTGCAATACTCACATTTAATTCATTCTAGAAGGCACATTACCTAAGATACTACAGATATTAAACGGGGCTTTACCTAAAGCACACTGTATAGGGAAGCATAGCATCAAAGTTTATATACTACATAACAAAAGTTGCCTAAGCCCACTCGAGGGTTTGGCCCGAATACCTTGCAAAAGAAATCCAAGGCACATAACTAAGTAATGATCGACTAACCTAGTAGCCAAGCAGTTCAAAATACTTTGCATAAGAAAAAAATACAAGCACTTTAGGTAGGATAAGACAATGAAAGAACAGTGAAATAAACAAGGCTAACAAAAAGATAACTTAAAGTGCAAATGGAGCTTCATTTATTCATCCATACCATGGTTCTTTACACGAAGACCAAAAGAGTCTGGCATCTCAACCCCATATTACAAAAGGAGAAACAGACATTAAGATTATTCGTTGAGGAAGGGAAAAAAATAAAACAAAAACAGAAACAAAAGAAATAAAACAAAAGGCAACTCTAATGCTTCCCTAGTTTATCACTGCATTCTGTTCATCATCCTCCTCTTCTTCACTAGCTTCTACCTCATCATCAACCTCCCTAGCGCTCTCTTCAGTGGACCTCCCCCTCTTTCTCCCTTTGTTAAGCTACAACCTTCAAGGTGTTAAGCTAATGAAAGAACCTCAAGTTAGCCTCTAGTAGTCTTTGGCGAACCTCATCCAAAACTGTCCTTGCCAACATCAAAGCCTGTATCGTTGAACACCTCTCCTAGAACAAGGTTTTTCAGCAACTCTATAAAGATCTATTGTCGTAGCTCCATTGCAAGCCCCTCTGCCTTTCGAAGCTCGATCTCCCTTTGGGTAAAGGTTGCCCGAGCATCCTCAAGCTCTTATTCCTTTCCTTCCAACTTAACCCGCAACCTTGCCAACTCCTCTTATCAAGTACTTATAAGAGTCTTAGCGTCCTTTAACTTGGCCTCTACTCTCCCCACTTGCTTTTACACCTCTAAACGTTGGTGCTCAAGATCTTTGAAGGTTAATGAAAGGTCGTTGACTCTGCTCATCTTTCAATGCATTCAAGAGCCTTGCAACTCTTCCTTCAATTGCTTCCTCCTCTTTAGGCAGCATTCCTCTTATGGCAATGATTCCGCATGAGCACATAGTAGTAAACCTATACACCGATTCATTCTGGCTAAGAACTGGCCCTAAACTGCCAATTCAAGGGCTAATTGGGGTATAGATTGGGATCAGCCCTTATGGGGTAAGGCTTAAGTGGGTTCCATGACCCTTGAACCATGAGTTTTTTTTTTTTAAATTTCCTTAATTATTATAAATATTTTTTTCTTTTTCCAAATTTTTGTCAATTATAATAAATAATTTGTGCCTTATTCATCTATTTCCTTTTTTTTTCCCAACTAAATCTAAAACTTTATATCAACATGTTGACTATCGTTGTTTGTGAATCAAATTTCTCTCAATACATGTAATAATTATATATAGTATATTATATAGTACATATATATTATATATTTATAATAAATTACATTCTATTTTGTATATATAGTATATTATATATAGCATATCATAATATGTTTGCATTATACATATAGTACATATGTATAGTATATTTTATTATATTATATATATACATATTTTTTTAAATTTCAAGGTTAGCCAAGCCTTAAACTGGTGGGCTAACTATATATATATATATCTATTCCATGTTGAACTGCTTAAGTCCTTAAGGCCCAACGATTTAATGGCTAAGTCAAGCCTACCCATGACTAAGCTAAGCCAGTTCAATAGCTTGACAAGTCGGTTCTAAGCCGATTCATGGTTTAAAACTAGCCCTTGTAAAGGCCTACATAGTCCCGCAAGTCTTATACTTGTGTCATGTGAAAAACAATACGAGTTAGACTAGCATAATAGAATAATTAAACAAGAACACCAATGTTACCTACCTTAGTAAGCCTATACAATATCTCTCTAGTAGACTCTACATCATTCTTCCCTTCAAGCTTGACTATGTTTGCCAACGGCCTAAGAGGTTCATTAGAAGACTACTTAAGCTCCCATTGCTCTACCACCCACTTACTCTACCCAAGCAATTGCACAGGCTCATAATTTGGAATGTCTATTGCTTAGACCCTTGTGCTCTAAGGAGTAGCCTCTAAGTCCCCTTATTGTTCCTATGCCTACTCTCTTTCCTACTATACTTATCTCCTATGCCTCATTAAGTTGCCTCCAAGTCTATATCTCTAAGCACCTCTTCTTGCTGAGGCTCCATAACCCTCATTACTTGCCTAAGTCCATTGGCTAATGCGGATGCCACTTGATCCGAGGTTGCCCTTACACTTGGTATGCCAACAAAAGCTATTGGAACCCCTTTTGAGATAGCCTAGACCGATTCAAGGATATTTGGCTGCTTCGCTGCCTTGCTGCTTTTCTTTAGGGGATGCCTACAACTCTCCCCCGTCACTTCTCTAGCACCTCCCTTCTTCTTCTTGGAGGCACCTACTTCTTGCATTCTCTTCTCTCGGATTGCCATATGCTTCTCCTTGATCTTATTTGCAGCAACCTGTAATGTTACAAAACAAACTAAGTATTAGCAAAAACAACAAAAGGGGCACAAACACATTCACACTACTGAAGATGAGCAGGCTCAAGCTCCCCCATTACAATGATAATACAATACAGTAGGCTCCTAACCAAACCTTCCTTAGAAAAGAGTAGTAAATATTGGTCACTACCCCAAAGATAGCCTTATCTTAAGCATATTTTTGGGTAATTGCTAATAGGTGGAGCTTTTTTCAATTAGTGAGGTCAAGCACCTCCTCCTTGGCCTCCTTTTCCTTATCCCCCAGATATTTAATTAGCTTGGTTTAGATCAACTTCATCCAAGACGTCGAGAAAACCAACCTCTCTGTTCCATGAACACAAAAGAAGTACTCCTTCCACTTTTCAAACTTCAATGGAAACCCTTTAAACACCTTCAATGCCCTACCTCACAAAGATATGTACACCCATCCATCTGGCTTAACTTTAGCTGGAACAAGTGGCAAAACATCCAAGGAATTGGCCTCCAAAATTGGAACAAGTAAATTACCTCAAACATGAGCACTTACTCCTAAGCATTCACATGTAGTGAATCTATAGCAACCTTAAAATAATTAAAAAACTTTACTAGGAACTCTAAGAAGGGTAGCCGTAACCCATCTCAAATGTCTCCTTCATAAAGAACAACTATTGATGCCTTAAGATAGGGGCTCAAAGTTTAAAGTGTACTTACTCTCCTCATCTCCTCAAAGTTGGTGAGTAGGGGGAGTGCAAGTATTGACAGGTTATTTAAGGCTGACTCGAGGCTCATTTTGAGTAAAGACCAACTAAGGCTTATCTGCAATCAAGTGAGTAGGTGTTGCACCTCACCCAAGTGTTTTGTAGTCCTTAAGTAGTTAGCTTAACGGCCAAACGTCTCAAAGACTTGTTCTTCAAATGCTATGTCTCTAGGCACCCAACCACTTACTCAAATCTATCCATGCTGCATGGCCCCTTTTGACCTCTAAACACATATTTGCTGCTCAAGGATGCCTTCCCCTCTATGGGTATCCCATAAAAGGTTAACCCACCCTTAGGGTTATTTGTCTTTTACGCCCCTTCTCCTCCTCTTTGCATTAATTATGGCTTAACATTTGTGGTACGGCCTACACTCTCAACATCTTCTAAGAATGTTAGAACCTCCAAGCCTCAAATGTGGCTGTAAGTGTATTCATGGTAGAATAACACATAGAGCTACTCTATTATCCTCATAATGGATGTCCTCTGCAAGTAGCTTGTACGATGAATACGTATCCTTGGTAGGTAAGCTCTTTGCGCTATTTAAGGTAAGGGACTCTAGAATCTCAAATCTCTCTTTCTCCTTGATTAACTAGTCATACACTACACTACCACATGACTTAAGCACTTTCTCACTTAGGTAGAAAAGCGCTTAGAATCTCTTAGCTACTTTCCTTCTCTCTTGTCTTCCCCTCCTTACTAACTTGAGTGTCGAATGGACCTAGCAGATATACCTATCGGGGGCTTTTTGTAGGTATTGAAGAGTAAAGAGCCCAGCAAACCTTTAAGCCTAAAAGCTCTCTTCCTTGAAGAACTTCAACCCAGTTTTCCTCATTGCATTTAGTTGATTGTCTCACAATCAACACAATGAAATTGGATTATTTAAGTATTAATATACATGTTCCTTTTAAAGCATATTTATTTGGCAAGTAGACAAAGCAACATATGCAGTTGACCTTGTAGGAACAACAATATTAACTATAAACTATCTCAACTATACTTTTAACTATGCAATCTAATTGTAATTCTAAAAAATTATCAATGAGAATTCACAAGAGAGAGGCTAAATGAACCAAACTTATGTGATTAAGACAATGGCATCATCTAAAAATTTAATTTGCTATTCTAGGATATTAAGATTTATTAATAGGATTTTGATTAGTTTCACCATAATCTACTCTCCTTTTGAGTCATGATGATTCGATTTACAACATCTATGTATCTTTCAAGTTATCTAATTAGTATTTATCGGCTATTAGAAAGTTCCTTTCACAAATCCAATTATGTAAATCGATACCAACCATTTTGCAATATGCTTATGTCATGTAACTTAATATTAACCATTTTAAGTACATGAACCCTTAAAATCCATTTTCACATCCATATTTCTTTGTCTTAACTAAAATCTAATTCACCTTCAATTTATATAAACTATAAATTCCTTTTCTGTAGACTTTGTATAATCAGTAGTCTAAACCCTAATTTAAGTCTGAATGCCTTAGACTATACCATAAGTTGATAAGGTTAAATAAAATAAAGTTTTTATGAAATTCATAAATCGAATATAGTAGCGATAATGAAAACTCTAGAGATTGACAAAACCTAAATCGTGTACAAAAACCTTAAATCCAATGTACATGTAAATACTCAAAATTGAACCTGAACTTAATCAAAACCCTAAAACTATAACTTTAAGCTTATAAAATGAATAAATATCACTTAATAGTGATATAATAGTAATCAATTGCAATTATCGACTAAATCGCGTAATTGTATGAAACTTTTAACCAAAACATTAAAATAACTCGTAAAAATTATAATTGTAACAGGTACCAATTAAATTAATAAATTTTCATAAAATTTCAAAATTAATTTATAAATGTTATTTTTATTTTTTTTATGTTTAGAAAAATTACATATAATTATTTTTGTTTTCCATTTTCT
This sequence comes from Lumnitzera racemosa, assembly GCA_024138005.1. NCBI lineage: Eukaryota > Viridiplantae > Streptophyta > Magnoliopsida > Myrtales > Combretaceae > Lumnitzera > Lumnitzera racemosa. The sequence continues at coordinate 103,300,007 of JAMXBC010000008.1, read as the reverse complement.
TTATTTTTCTTTTCTTTTCTTTCTTTGTTTTTTTCCTCCTTCTTTTTTTCCCTTTCTTTTCCACATGATCTTTAGTTGCATGATCAATAGCCCATGTGCATAATTTTACATTACAAGTGTCACAAATATATGAATAAAGGACAAGTTAATTAAAGCATGTGTCTTATCCAATTTAATGAAAAGATTTAAGTTAGATTATTTTCTTTCTTTTTCATTTTGTTTTTAATCTCAATTGCTGGATTGTTTATGTCTAAAAGATCTCCAAATTGTGAAAGAAAAAAAAAAGGAAAGAAAAAGAAGCAAAGACATTACACATATACAAAACCAACATAAGAAAACAAGGGAAAAACAAGCAAATACTTAGGAAGAAGAAGAAGAAGAAAGCTAAGGAAATTATCTACTAATATATTTAAGTAACTTAATCATTTATTTTCTACATATATGTATTCTATACTGTGTATTTTGTTTATATATTTAATTACATGAACATATATGTATGCATGAGTAGATAAATATATATGTGTATTATGTATCTTTTTCATTTGTGTATATACATATGTATTTGGTATATATCTTTGTGTATGTACATAGGTATGTAGGAGAGAGTATATATATATATATATATATATATCTAATATACGGTATATGTATATAGATATAAATAATAGTATAGTATGTATATTTTTCTACACATGTATCCTTGTACATATGTATGTATGTATATTATATATGTATGTCTAATTAGTATTTTGTATAAAACATGTGTAGGAACACTCGTATAGTATATTTATGTATACTAAATCTTTCCTTTGTGTACATGTATATATATATAGTATTTTACTTAATTAATTAGGTATATATATGTGTGGATATATATATATATAGAGGTATATATGTACATAATATTTATTTTAGTATGTAATATGTATGTACATGTATTATATAATTCTGTATATATGTGTATGTACGTATGTATATATATCTATTTTGTATTTTCTATATATATATATATGTATATGCGTATAATAATATGTATATGTACTTAATAAATTCCAAGTATACAAAATTTTTATATAATTATGTGCATATATATATTATTCATAATATTTGTATTTTAGTATATATATACGTATATAGTACAACCTTATATATACATAAATATGTAAAGTACAAATAAGTGTATAATATACTTATACGTGATGTATAAATAAGGATAGAATAATTTAATATATAACGTATCATATATGTATAAACATACGTATATGAATAGTGAAATATATGTAAAAATACGAGTATAATTAAATAGTACATACAATATACTATTTTAATAATTTAATAAATAAAGTAAGATAATATATATAATAAAATAGAAAATAATGGAAAATTTGAACAAATGTGTCAGCTAGACACGTGGCACTCTTAAGTGTTGCCATGTTACCATTTGTTATAAAATTAATTAATTTTCGTAATTAATAATAATATTAATTAATTAATTAAGTAGAAAAAATTGAATCAATAATTCTAAAATCTCAAAAATAGGTAAAAATAAGTAATTATAGTAAGCTTAAAATAAAAAATTATCAATTATACAATTTAAATAATTATTAAATCGTAAATATACTAAGAAAAAGCTTAAATTAATATTTTATAACTTTTTTAATTAAAATAATAAATTTTGTGATATTTTTATATTACAGTCTAAACTGTGAGTCATAACATTTAAAACGGACCTCGCTACAAAAAAATACAATCAAAATGGATTAGAAGTTCATAACGATCCGAGATAAATAGAAAAAGTTATATGCGATTCGATAAAAAGCTCGAATCGACGATTTCATGTAATTAAGTTAAGCAAATAGTACAAATTACGATATTAGTTTAGTATTAAATCCTAAACTTTCGATGATTTCATGTAATTAAGTTAAGCAAACAGTACAAATTACGATATTAGTTTACTTTAAATCCTAAACTTATGATATTCTATATTTTTTATTCTTAAGTGATCTCAACTTTGATCCTGAGCTGCCATCGGAATATTACAACCTCTGAGTTGATCATGGCCTAGTGAGTTTTTCGTAATGATTCCACACTTGCTTGTGTTTGTAATTAGTGAATATAAATTGTGATTAATAATTGAATATTGTATGAAGCTAGGTTATGTTTGTATATGATATTATTTGTTGACAGTAAATTTACTTTAAAGTATGATAATGTATTAATTGTTACATAATAGATTCACTAGGAACTGATTGTCTCTAACCTTGTTGATCACTAAATAATAAGACCTAATTTTACTTGATTTGAAAGAACTAACTCGGAACATGCATAATCATATAACTAATTCTGACCATCACATCATACAGAGGTAGCGAGAGGTCATACGTGGGTTGATTATTTGATTGTTATAGAATTCGTACGGTGCACACATGCGATATAACCTTACCTTGGCCCGCAAGATCACTAGGCATTGGAGGCACCAACCGCTTAACTAAGGGTCAAGTCTAGAGGCTTTCGTTTAAGGGTGAGTGAAGGCTGCGTAAACCTACTCACAATCATACGTAAAACTTGTTTTTGATAAAAAACTGAGAATGGATATACCATTACATTTTAAATACGAAACGCGAAGTTTCGTTATGAGATAAGTTATAGTATGATACTCGGATTTAATTATGCCGATGTATCTCTAATTTTAACTTCAAAGGGCGTTAAATCTGAGCTACATATAGTATCTAGTCACGTACATGTATTCGTTTAACATACTGATTGTCATGGATTCATTTGATTGAACTTAATTGATGTATAACCTGATTATTGTATAGTTGAGGGGATTATCTCATTAACCTAGTTAGCTTATACCTTTGTAGTTTACTTTTGCAGATCAATTTATTCGTAGAGTCGAACCGCCACATGTCCGAGGTTAGTTATACATTACGAGGTTGATGTGGGAGTAAGATGTGATCGAAGTGTACTTATGATAGCATATTTAGATTATAAATCCCATTATGTAATGAGATGATATCAATTTCAACTAAGAAGTATTATAGACTTCTTATTTATAAATTTCTATATAAGTAGATATATTTTATATTTCATTAGCTTATTATTATTATCATGAAAATAATATTACTTATACTTGTATAACTTTTGGTTGTTAGTTATAGCTGTAGCCTTGTATATCGTATAAAGGGTTATCGATTGTAAGAGAAATCAATTTACAGTCATTTGTATGGTAAACGGCGACTACCATGACTAGCCCCCTTCGGATCGTGACATTTTCAATTTTGTTACAAATGTAGTTATACTTAAGTCAACCAACCAATTCAACTTGAATTGGCTATTTAAATGGATTAGTCCTTTATTAAGAATCGAACTAACATAGACCTATTGCAAATAAAACAACTTGAGTGGGGTTCATTCTCTTCTTAAGACCTTTTTCTTTTTTTTTTTTTAGCTAGTTAATAAATCTACAAAATCCTTCAAATTGTATCTATTCTAGTAAAATTATTTTAGTAAATAATAGAATTGTAAATAATATAGTTTCATTTGTTAGATGTGCTACATATTTCATTTTATTATTTTATTTATATTTGATTTGAATTTAAATAATTCAATAAATATATTAAAATAAATTAGTATAATAAATTTACAATTTTTTAATTATAGAAAATGTCAAATTTAAACTTGAAAATGATTTTTCTAATTCTTGAAGAATAAGGGGCAAGGGGAACCAGAAGTCCTTTGTTTCAAATAGAGAAGGATGGGTTATCCACATTCGACTAGTTCTAGGTAGGGGACTTGATAATGCAAAAATGGCATATATTTTCTATGGTTATTTTGTGCTATTTTAGATCATAATCAAGTTGATTATGTGTTATTTTGAGTTTAATTCATTTAAATTTCATTTCAAGGACTTATGGAGCATTTTATGAAGTTTTAAAGATTTTTAGCACTTTTTGAAGTAATTTGAAGCAAAAGCATTAATTATAGAATGAAGCGAAGAAAGCTTGAATATGAATAAAGTGAAGAACAAAGTCCAACTTCATTTAATTTTGAGAGAATGATGATTTTGGATCAAGTTTTGAAAGATTTGAAGATATTTTAGATGAATTTAAAAGCCTTGGAAAGGATTATACCTATGAACAATGAGGGTAAATTGAAATTTTGAGTAAAGGAGTAAGAAACAAAGTAGAAATTGCGGTCCAGGAATGACCATAATCATGACCAGGGACTACGGCCATGGTCATATCTATAGGATTATACCCATGTATGTGGCCAGCCCTCACAACCATGTACTTCGAGTATGGTCACTATATGACGAGCGCATCTTCTATTTTTATTGCACATCTTCTATTTTTGTTGTGCATCTTCTAAATCTGGACATGAAATATTCAATGCGTCTTTTATTTTGTTAAGTCTCTCTTTGTAAATCTAACCTTATGTCTCTATAAATAGATCCTTAGGTTAAAATTTTCAAAAAGAGGCTCCTGGGGTAAGTTGTAGCCTAAAATATTGTGGGGAAATCTCAATTTAATTTAGTTTCTCTTTTCTATTATGTTGTCACTCTTTTAATTTATTCTTAGTGAATCATTATTGAAATCCCATTCCTTCTTACAACAATTATTCTTTCTTTTTATGATTTAATTCTTTGATGATTTAACTACACTGAATATATTGTCCTCCTTTAGTATTTACTGCAGTTACTAATAGGATATCTGAGTTTACTATAGATTCATGATGGTTGCAATAAATAGACAAACATAATTAGAGGAGTTTCAATGCACTAAAAGATTAGGTGTTAGATCTCTCTAGATTAAGGAAACTTAATAGAAGGATCCATGTACTTCATTCATGCAATCTTGAGATACTCTATTCAATAGCGATACGAGTATAAAGGGTCTTAAGATTAGGAATTAGCTAGAAACGTAAGTCCAACTAATCCAAATTCCAATTTTTGTAGGAAAAAGATTAGGAATCTCCATAGTTTAGAGAATAATTGAGATTAAAAGGTTGCACAAAACTAGAAAGTAAATAATAAAAATTCACTAAAAATTATGTCTTCTTTATTTTAATTAATTCATGTTGCTTGTTTATTTTAATTAATTCAGTTAATTAGTTTTATTGCTTTATTCTTTCTTGTTTATTTTAGTTTTCTTATGTTATCAGTCCTTATTCATCTTTCCTATTTAATTACAGTTTATTCTATATTGATAAATTAAGTAATTAGATATTTTAGGAAACTATTACTAATTAGGTTCTTATACACTAGTTCCCTATAAGATCAACACTCAGATTCACATTCGTTTTAATTACACTATAACTTATCAGGTGCACTTACCTGCTAGTGATTAGGAACTTCTAGTGATTAGGACCTTCTAGAAAGAAAATTGTTTTGAATGAATATATAGGTCATTAAAAGGAGCTCTAAGTATAGAGCTTTAAGTGTAGAGCGAATAACTACTAAAAGTATCTCTTAGCCTCACCTAAGATGAAGTCCTAATGCAATTTAAAAAAAAAACTATTAAAAAGGTAATTGAACTTACATAGGCTTAAACCTAGTCATAAGTTTGATAGTGCACGCACGAAAAAGGCTCATAAATGCCATTTCAAGAGTGAATATGTAGTGTATTGTGTGCACATCATGATAGCTAAGCTAGGTAGGCGCAATTCGGATTGATTTTGTTTTCTCTTCAAATCAATCTAAACCATAAAAATATGGTTTGGTCTTTTGTAGCCTTAAACCAAACTGTACTGTTCAGATTAGGAAATTTTCCAAATCATAAAATTTCAATTTGTTTTACGGATTGGATTATATTTTCTAATACAGAAAAGTATATCTATGTAACATGTCGACTTATATGAAAGTATTCAATTTATTTAATAATAATAAACATTGATTTCATATTAGAGATTAGTGAAGTCAATCTTCATGCGGGTAAGAGATTTCAAATGTCCTTTTTATAGCTAATTTTATTTATGAAAATAGAATGTATTCTAAACTTTGAGTTAGACTACTTATATAATTTATAAATCATAATAATAATGGTTCTTTTTTTTTTCAACAATAATAACACATATACATTTTAGTAAATCTAAACTAAAAATTCTTCTAACTATTATACTACAACAAGTGAACTTCTTTAATTGTAAACAAATCATTTCTATGTTTTTTATAAAACAATTTGGTTTAGTTTATCTTTCTAAACCAATCATTAATAATTTGGTTTTGTTTGAAATTTCCTAAACTAAACTGCAAAAAGAAAAAAATATATATAGTTTTAGCTTGGTTTGATCCGATTTCTGAATTGTTTCGATATAATTGGTTTTTTTGGCCCACCTTGACAGCTAGCTCATGGATTTTATTGAAGCAGTGATGCGGGACTTTTATCAATGTACAGCCAATAGAGGAAATAACAGGTAGAAAATCCACAGGTGACATCTCATCTAAGTCATTATTTTTTCCATCAACCAACCACACACATACATTTGTTCTCTTCCCTTCCCTTCTATCAACACTTGCGTCAATTCAAACTCAAGAAATATTAATTCTCTCAAATTCCTTTGCTTCTTTATTTATTATTGCAATCTTTCCTCCCTTATTGCACATACTAACTTTAAGAAATAAGAGATCGAATCTTATACATCTCAATTGGAAAACTAGTACTATTACCATTTTCCCATTTAATCTTCCAATCCAACAAAATAAATTTTACTTTTCTTTTTTAGGTAAGTAATTCTACTCTTTGACGCAGAGAATTGAATCTTAAAATTGAAAAGATATAACAATGTAAAGTAAATTAATGAGTTTTATAAGCTGTTATTGGTAAAATTTTAGTTGTGTAGAAATAACTCGTAGTCAATCCTTATTTTAACAAAAATCTCTTTTTGTATTTGGTATTGACGTGGAATATATATGATATAGTTAGTAATAGATAAATAATCTCATTCAATTGAAAGAGAAATGACAAAGCATAAATTACAAGGACATCCTCGAGAATATCCAAAGGCCCCGAAATTGTAAGTGCAACACTTAGATACCTAAGCCTAAAAAAAAAAAACGATGAATTAAATTATGATCTTTTTTCTTGACTTGGCTTAACATGATCAAGATATGAAATAAATTAAAATGGAGCGCATAAAAAATCATTAATTAATTAATACATCAATGCAAAACAAAGCAAACAAGGGATACAATAGATACTATATATAATCCTTAACATCCACCTTCAGTTCCGTCTACACATATTATCATCCTCGAAGTTTTCTTACCTCTAGATGGGCAGGGTTTGCAAAACGAAAAGAAATAAAAATAGAAAGAGGTATATAAAGTTTTTTTCTTTTCCTTAGATATGACTCAACAGCACAACTTCTTAATTCTTGAACGTGGACAATGAATCATACGGACATCTTTAATTCCTTGAGGGTGTGGATTTCTTCTCTGCTGGGCCTCTCCTATTGCACGGACGTGGGCAATGCAATGAGCTTCTGGGCATTGACTTGAATTATTCACTTTTGCTGGGCTTTTTTGACAAGGATCATCAACTGCATTAGCTAGACTAGATCTGAAGAACACACTTGTGGACGTGGGTAGTGCAACTGCCCTGTGTAAGCTAAGCTTTCTCTGGACAAAATTTCCTCTTTTACTATGCGATTTATGTTCTTGGACTAAAGACGTGTCTTGATTTGTTCCTCATCCACCAGTTCGAGAATTTGCATTTCAAATTCCAAATCTTTCAAGTTTCTGATTCTTTTTCTTCCAGGAAGTAGTTGCTTTGGTGTTTAAACAAGATATTTCCATGTTTTTCCAGCTAATCTTCCTATTCCTTCTTTGCATTGTTCTAATTTTGGTCCACTTCATATTAACATTTCTTCTTTTTATCTGTCGGTCATCAGTGTCCTATAATTAATTTTTGAGGTCTCATAGTTATTTGTCTTATATGAATTATGGGAAGTTATAATATTAATTTATAAGTTTATAATTGTAAATATCTTGTTAACAAAAGTTTGAAATTTTTAAACCAAATAGTTGAAATTGACCAATTAATATTTGTTGGCTTAGCTTTCATTGCTTTTAACTTAGAGTATTACAAATGGCATTAAAGCGAATCTGTTACCAGTAGGTAGATGATTCAAAAAGGTCCGAGAAAAATAGAGAGTGTCATCAAGATATGATTCCTTGGTTGCTTTTAAGATGACCGATAAGTAGTGGGTGACTTGAATTATGTATAAAAAATGGGAGAAGATCTTGGTCTAATTATAAAATCACATAACGAAGACGTCGTGTATTTAAAGGGAGGAAATTACGAAACCTTATAGTTAAACGTTCCACATGAATTATAAGAAATCGTAGTATTAATTTATAAAGTCATAATTATGGATACTTTAACAACACAAACTTAAAACTTTTAGATTAAGTGATTGAAATTGGCTTATTATTATTTGTTAGCTTAACTTGGATTGTTTTTGTCCTGAGGCATCACATAATTATTGCTGAGTTTCTTTCTTATTTATCCTGTAATTCTCGTTGCACTTGGGTCTTTTCAAATTCGTTTAACTCGTGATTTTCATCTTCTTGTTGGATCTGTTGACTTCCACGTAATCTTCGTGACACGTCACCTTAGCATTTCATCCTTACCAAATTCAAATTCTTGTGAGTCTGTGTGTCATTTTCCGTTCTAATATATTTAGCTTTAGTACACAAGTATATCACGCCTGCACTCAACTCAATGTACGTGTTCGTTCACCGTTCTAACAAAGTGGTAAAAATGCTTTTTCCTCAATGAAATTATGATATTGACATATCGTTTTTCACACATCTAAAGTTTGTTTTCCATATCACCATTAAATTACTTTAAAAGTTCGACAGAAGGAGATAATACGGCTGCTTTTAAAGAAATATGCAACTTCACATATAAAATATGAATTTGAAGTGTATTGAAAAAAAGATCAAATGGTGATTGAAAAAATTGCACTATAGATTTTATAATGATTGTGAAAAGTTATGAATAGACTAAGTATTAACCGACAAAAAGAATCACATAAGTAAAAATATGCCTGAAGTTTTATAGCAATGACCTTTTAGCGATGTTGAGAATGAAAAAGTAAGTTGATGAAAAACAATAAAAAAGAGATAAGATTTTAAAGTGGGGGAGGGGTTGGGAAAAGAACTATGAAAGTTATAACAATAATAGGAAATTAACATTTAAGTCAATATTTTTTTAGTTAGTGGAGCTTAATCATGAAAAAATACCATCTTAATATATATTAGCCTTTCTCATAATGATTTTGAGCTATTGATGAGTCATCATATTATTAAGCTTTTAGGAGTTGTTTGGTAAAACTAAAAGTTAAATAATTAAAGCTTTGAGGGCTACTTGTGCAATTAGAAAAATAATTAAGGGCATTGGTGTAATTTGAAAGAAATTAAAACAATAAACTTCTTACCTTTTGTAATAAACATTATTTGAAATTTAACCATCAGCATATATATATGTATATATATATATATATATATTGTGTGGATTTTTTTCATCAACCAAAATTTAAAACATATTTAAATAGTAAATTATAAATAGATCAAAAAAGTACAACAAGATATGAATATATTCTTAGATTCTACAAGATTATATAATTAGTAATGCGACAAAAATTATCAATTTCAATAAAAGTGGTGATTAGTTAGTTATTCAATAATCCACATTCATTTTTATAATAATGATTGTAAAAAAAAATGATCAATTAATGTACTATTATTACTTACTAATACTTTATGCAATTAAGTTGAAAATTTTTCTATGAAACAATTGAATAAATAGCAACTCAATTTAGTTACTTTTGTAATGAATAGGAATTTACAATATTGATTATTTTGAAGAAAAAAAGAAACAAAAAAAACAATACAATATTAAATGTATTAAAAATAAGATAAATGAGTATCGTGGGAATCGAGCATATGATCTTTTGTTTACAAAAACATTTATCTAATGACTAAGCTACATATAAAATTTCATTAAATTAAACAGTTAAAATATACATATAGGAAATATATAATTTTTCATTTTATTAAATTTTATGATTAATTTTTTCCCACAGACCTATCTGTTACAAATAGGGATAGACATAATAGAAAAGTGTCGATTTAGCATAAAGGTAATGCTATGTAATAGTATAGTATAGTTAGTTAGTATAATAGAATTTACAACTATACAATCGAAATTTGTTTGTACAATTACAAGAATATAAAAGAAAAATAAACAGAAAGAAAAGAATCATCAAGATTTAATTATAAAATTTACAAATCGTGGAGTTCAACTCACTCGAAGAAGCCAACTTTTCTCTTTCCTTTTTTCTAACCTTTAAACATCTTCCATAGCCTTAATACCTTGCACAAACACAATAGATCGAGTAGTTAGTACCAATTTTCATTAGTAAAATACTAAATCTAAGCAAAGAAGAGAGCAAATTAGAGAAGAAAACAAGGTTTTGTACCTTCGAGAAGGTAAGAGAGAAAGAAAGTTAGAAGAGATAGATAACAAAAGGGGAAGACCTAAAGATACTGTAGAGAGGATATTTGGAGTCCACAGGCTGGGCTTATTTTTTATTGAAGGACTAAACAATTTGGCACTCTCATTTGCCATGACAAGATAAAAAAAAAATTCTCAAAGTTCAAATATGAAATCATTCAAAGCGATGTTCTTAACACTTCAACAATCTTTGGAAAATTCAATGGCAACCGTTAACAATTATATTAGATCTTTAGTAGATAGAGTGGGGAATTTAAAAGTTTTTGACATGCAAAATCAAAATCCACAGTAAAATAAGGACATATCAGATATTAATAAGGATTCATCATTTTCTAAAGGAAATAATGGTCTTTAGCAAACTACTTATTTAATAGGATAAAGTTGGAGATTCTAAGATTCATAAGAGCTAACCCAATGGGATGGATAATTAAAGCACAACAATTTTTCAAGTTCCACAACGTACTTAAAGATCAAAGAATTGTGATTGCATCGTTTGCGATGGAGGAAGCAACACTACAGTGGTACAAATGGATGAACAACAATCAATTATTGTTAACATGGCAAGAATTTTTCAAAGCATTGAAATTGTGCTATGGCCCCTTAGAATATGATGACATTCAAGGAGCTCTTGCAAAATTAACACAATAAAGGTAAGTAGTAGTATATCAAAATTAATTTGACGCCATGTCTAATCAAGGAGTAGCCTTGTCACAAAGTTTCTTGGTGAGTTGTTTTGTTTTTTGTCCTAAAAATAATATTAGAGGAGATGTTCATATTGCAAGAGACTAAACTCATTAGTGTATGCTATTTAGCTAGCCAAAATGTATGAAGCCAAATATTCTATTTAGATAGCAACTACTCATTTTTCTTCAATAGCAACACAATCTTTTTCAAAACCTCAACCTTTACGATTTTTAAAAACAATTTCACTTCAGACACAATAACCATCAACAACATATGTTTCAAACAATTAAGAAAAGAAAACCATTCCTATTCGTAAACTCAGTTTTTAAGAAATGTAAGCTAAACAAGAGAAGGGATTGTGTTACAACTATGATGAGAAATTTCATAGGAATCATTAATGCAAGTCACAATTTCTATTATCTCTATCTAGTGAAGAGACAATACACTATGAATGTGCAAACACTAATCAAATGATAGAGTAGGAACTGGTGGAAGAAGAAATTATAGATAATTCTATAGCCATTAGTTATCATGTGTTATCTAGGTTGAATGCTCCTCGGACTATTAGATTTTAAGGTATAGTGAATAAGATATTAGTATCAATTTTGGTGGATTTAGGTAGTGCACATAACTTTGTATAGTAGAGGCTAGTTAAGCACTTGGTTTGACAGTCTATCCTTCTCCAAGTTTTCAAGTCATGATTGGAAATGGTAGTCGTTTGACTTATGAAGGCTAGTGTACAAATGTTTTACTAACAATTCAAAGGATAGAATTTTGTTAAACATTTTATATACTAGTGTCAAGTTTGGTTTTTCACCCCCCCCCCCCCTCTCCCGATTTTTTTTTATAAAATTAGGTTTTCTCTAAACCAAGCAATACTAAACCTTTACCTATTTAGTACCAACCTTCGAGTAAGGTTTAAAGAAAACCAATCCTTTTATTTTGAAAATAACTTTAGAGTCGCCACCCGACCAGAGTTGGAAAAAACAGTTAAATTATAACTAATTTAGTGGATTGGTTATAACTTAGCCACTAGTTTAACGAGAAAAACCAATTTTGTAATACGGTTTTTGAAATAAGAGATTATGGATCTGAGGGTTAAGAATTTTAAACCCATATGGGTACCAATGAATTTTCAAAATTAGAATTAAACTTAAAAATCACCTTTTAATTTTGAAAGACAGAAATTGGTTATTGATTACTCTAATTAGATAAATAAAATAATCCAAACTAAAGAAAAAAAGGAAATTAGTTTTTATTTTTATCTTCGCCCATAGATACTTACATACCCACTATTCAGGATCAGAAGTATGTAGTTCTTTTAATGAAAACTTTAATGGGTTGAGTTAATCTTAATTTTTTAAAACAATTGAGTTTTCGTTTTAGTTCAATTGGGTTTATTTAAGAAAATTTCTAAAAAGGTCCTAAATTGGATTTTTCTTTTATTTTTGAAAAATTCTAGAATGCTTTAATCTGTAAAGAATTTGTTTACTTTTATTATTTTTCAAAAACTTTAATTTTTATAAGTGCTAAAAGAATAAAAAAAAATTATTTATCTCCTTATTTACCCACTTTTATTTTTATATTTTTTCATTTCTACATATATATTTATTTATTTTATTTTTTATTAAACAAAAAATAAACAGCTAATTAAACTACATTTCTTTTACTTTTTTTCTTTCTTTCTTTCTTTTTTATTTTTTATTTTTCTTTATTTTTCCTTTTTTTTTATTTGATTACATTTACATAAATAAGTAAAACAAAATAAATAAATAAACTTCAGACAGATTCAAGCACGCAGGTCAGACTTGGGCAGGTTGGTTAGATTAGATTGGTTGGGTTGGACGTATAGGACATCAAGTCAGTTAGGTTACAAGTCAAATGACCCGAATAACGTACTCCATACATGCTTAGCCGAAGAAGGTGAGGGTAGGCAGCAAGTGGCTCAATCTAAGTTATTTTAGGCACTAAAATGAGTGAGTAAGCGATTTTTTTGTGAGTTTTGAATTGGGAATAAGGGAGGTAGACTTAACGCAGTGGCTTAGGATAGTTGTTTAGCAATTATTGGAAGTTGTAGTTAGGGGTGGCGCTTGGGTGGCGTTGAAGGGAGCTGTTGGGCTTGATTGGTCAATTGGGGTAGGTGTTTTGGAGTATGGGGAGTTCGATTATGGGTTCAATTTAGGGCTAAGGTGGTTGGAGGCGATGTTTTAAGAGGGGGTGGTTTGCGACGGTAAGGGTTAAGCAGTGGTTGTTTAGTTTAACGACTAGGGGACATGGCAGCGGTGGAAGGTAGTCACGTCTGGAAGCTTGCATGGTAGGGAATCTAATGAGGGTAGTCGGTTGTGGTAGAGAGCTTAGGAGAGAGAGTTTCAAAGAGAGAGAGTATGGGTTAGAGAGAAAATGAGGCCGCGAGAGAGAGAGAGAGAGAGAGAGCTTGGGAGTTGATTCTGAAGCTCCTAGGTCTTCGTGTGAATCAAATGAACTCCAATTTATACTTGCAAATAGCCTAGAAACAAAGGAAAGCTCGAATCGAAGTTAATGAAAATGCCTAGAAATTTAGTTTTTTTTTTTCCAATTTTTGGAGCTCAAAATGAATGGTCCTTTGACTGTATTTAGATGTGTTTCTTATGCCAATTTACAGCATGCTATGTCTAGTTTGCAATTTCGCGGTTAATTTGGCGAAATTGCAATAAAAAGCAAATAAAAAATCTAATAAAAGGTGGTTGCCCGAGGAGGAAAGTATTGGAATTCTACAGAAAAGTGAGGGAAAGATAGGGAAAGAGAGAGAGAGAAAAAAAAAAAGAAGAGGAGGGAAAAAAGGGTTGACGTAGAACTACGTCAACCATATCGACGAACCCTAACCTGCCACGTATTATCACGTGATACGTAGCAGCTAATGTAGCACGCCACAAGGATGCCTCATGGCGCTACGTCAATAAGGTTGCCAACCCGACGATGCCACGTGTCAAGACACGTAGTGTAGTGAGATCCTGATACGTGACGGTATGTTAGTTAACAAAAAAAAAAACTAAAAATAAAAAAAGACTCCCTACATTTGCCAAGATTCGAACCCAAAACCTTACATTCAAACCCATTACTATATCCATATATTTAACCATTAGACCATTAGCTTGTGCCTTATCTATATGTGTAATTAAATTGCACATATGAAACAAGTCAGCCTATGCTAGATTCAAATATAAGCTCAGGTCAAATGGTTGAACTTCAAAACTTATTTCTAAATTAAAAATCTATCTTAATAAAATGTTATTTTCTAAAATCTTTTATTTTTTCAACTTTTCTAATTTTTTTGTAATTTTTCAATTTTCTAAATTTTTAAACTTTATTTTCTAAACTTTTTATCTTTTAGGGTTTCATTCTAAAATTTCTTCTTTTTTTTTGTTCTTTTTCTTAATTTCGAATTTTTTTTATTTTTCTAAATTTCTTAATTTTTTTTGTTTTCTTTGATTTCCTGCTTTTTGAGTTTTTCCTAATTTAGGGCTTATTGAGAAAAGAAAGAAAAATAATAAAAATAAAAATAAATGGTATAAAAATTAAGTTTCTATAACTACCTATATAAGGAGTAAAGATTGTGTTGGGTGTGCAATAGTTACAAGGTTTGGGTCCAATTATGATTGATTACGAGAAACTTACTATGAATTTATGAAGAATGGAATTATGGTTATAATAATAGGGGACACTTCAATGGCAACAACCTAAATATCTCATAATCAGTTCAACAAACTAATTAAAAATGATACCATTATGTCATGTTTTTATCTTATGGCTTAGGGAGTACAGGTAGATAAAGTCAAAAAAACTACCAACAATAATGCATTATAGTAATTATTGGGTAGATTCTCTCAAATTTTTTAGGTACACTCATCATTGCTACCAAAAAGAGATATCCAACATCGCATTGTATTAAAAAACGAATCATTGCTAGTAAATGTGAGACCCTATAGTTATCCACATTTTCAAAAGAGTAAAATTGAGAAGCAAGTCAAGGAGATGCTAGATCAGGGGATCATTTGGCATAGTATTAGTCTTTTTTTCTTCCCTGGTTGTCTTAGTCAAGAAAAGGGATGGAAGTTGGAGGTTTTATATTGACTATAGGACTTTGAATCAAGCCACAATAAAGGATGAGTTTCCCATTTCTACAATAGATGAATTGTTGGATGATTATAGGACCTGTTTTTGTTTTTTCAAATTAGACCTTAGATCTAGTTATTACCAAATCAGAATGCACAAGGAAGATCTTAAGAAGACATTGGTTAGAATGTATGAGGGTCAATACAAATTTTAGGTCATGCCATTTGGAATAAGTAATGCACTAGCTACATTTTAAGCCATTATGATTAAAATTTTTCAATCATTTCTTAAGAAGTCTTTCATTGTGTTTTTTGATGACATCCTTGTATACAATAAGTCAATGACTTTACATTTAGAACACCTTCCTCAAGTATTAAAAGTATTGGCTAATAACACTTTCTTTTTAAAAAGGAGTAAGTGTTCATTTGGCAAGGATACTATTGATTACTTAGGGCATATTGTTTCTATTAAGGGGATATAGCCCGATCTAATAAAAAGTGGAAGCGATGTCTAATTAGCCAACTCCTACATATGTTAAGCAGTTAAGAGCATTTTTTGGGACTTTTGGGTTATTACAAGAGACTCATCAAAGGTCATGCTACCATTGCATCTCCTTTGACTAGTTTGCTTAAACAAGATAATTTTCAATGGACAAATCAAGCTACTAGTGCATTTCAAAATCTCAAAACAAGCTTTAGTGTTAACCCCTACTCTTTCCTTGCTAGATTTTACTATACAGTTCATTATAAAGATATACGCTTCAAGGACAAGTGTAGGAACAATCTTGCTATAGTAAGGTAAGCTAATTGCAGTTTTTTGCAAGAAACTTCCTCCACATTTATGTAAAGCCTTTGCTTACATCTGAGAACTACATGCCATAGTAGAATCGGTTCAGAAATGGAGGCAATATTTATTAGGTGCCCATTTTACAATCAAAACTAATCATAGAAGCATTAAGGAACTAATTAAACAAGTTATTTAAACCCTTGAATGGCAAAAATACTTAGCTAAATTGTTAGGGTTTGATTATACTATTGTATATAAGACTGGTAGTGATAACAAAGTGGTAGATTAATTATCAAGACGACATGAATACAGTTTTCATGGATTTTCTACGATCAATTTTGTATTGTTGATTGAAAGACTACAATAGGAATATGGTTCTTTGGAAAGTTTCAAAATGATTGCAGAAGATTTAATGGTAAAAGAATGAAGTAGCCTATATATTAAAGGAAAAACCTTTTATATTATAATCAAAGGTTGTAAGGATATTTCTAGTCTCTAATTCTAATATGATCCTAGTATTATTATATGAGTTTTATTCTATTCCCACTTCGAGTCATTTTGGCATTCTTAAAACTTATAAAAGATTAGCAATTGAATTCTTTTAAGAAAGAATGCACAAGTAGGATGAGGAGTTTGCACGTAATTGTAAAGAATGCTAACTAATGAAGCATAGCACAAGAGCTCTAGTTGGGTTATTGGCTCCCTTACTTATACTAGAACACATTTAGGAATATATAAGTATCGATTTTATTACATGTTTTCCTAAGTCCGATGGGTATCAATTATATATGTTCTAGGGTTGTTATGCAACAGTATTCAAGAGTCTTTGGTTGTGAGGGTATCCATATTGTTGGAAAAGTTAGATAGAACTATTAGAACGCAAGCTAATATAATAAATAATAGTAATATGATGAATAGTAATATGATGAATAGTAAAGAAACAACTACCCGAGTAGATAGTAGTAAGGAAGGTTATATGAAGCTGAAAAAAGATAATAAATAAGAAAGAGGTAAAAGATTGCTAGAGATCATGATAGAAAGAAAATTGATTCATATTGAGATATTTACAATAGATGATAATAAAGCGGTAGTTAAAGATAAAGGAAAGGGTTATTGTGAATCAAAATTAATAGTTGTATGTGATTTTAACTTAAGTCTTATACCATTGAAACTAAATCTTCCAATGGTTTGCAAGCCAATAAATTGAGAACACATATAAAAAAAAACCATTATTAATTGAGTATGAGAGAAGGAAGCCTTATGTGTTATTGGATATGGTAGGAGGTTACTTAAGCTGTCTTACATTTGATATATATTATAATTTTAGTCTAATATCATCCTTTAGTCTTCTATCATCCTATAAGTTTTAAGATAAATAATAAAATATTGGAGTTCATTAAGAAAAATCGTGCTACTTTAGAAAAAGTAGGTATTCTTATGCTTGAAATATTAGCACATGTGAATCTGAAAGAAGCCTGCGATCTTATGAGGAAATATTATTACCTAAATAAGGCTATAAAATAGTTTGTAACCTTAGTGATCCCTTAAAGGAATTAGCTATTAGGGTGCAAACAGCTAGGTATGAAGATTTAATAATAAGGCTAGCGTCCACATACGAAGATTATGTCTTTTATCTACCTGCCTTTATGGACTTCCATGGAAGAATCTACCACTTAGGTATCTTGCATTTTCATGAGCATGATTTAGCTAGAAGTTTAACAGTCTTTGCCCACAATCATCAAGAAGGAAACAACCAATCGGAAAAGGACATTATAGTCTCTTCAGTTGCCTTTAAGTATAAGAAATTCTATCTTTATGATGATGTTATTCAATGGTATAAGGAAAACCAGTCTAAGATCCATGCCTCTAATGATACTTTAATAAGCCTAGCTAAAGGTGCTAGTGATCCATTTCAGTTCAGAGCAAGGTCCTGTGTAATGAAAGTGTTCAAGAATATAATAGGATACCAATAACTCAAGATGCTGCTGCAAGTGCTTATCAGATCATGAGTTATTTATTGCTTAACGAAGAAATAGCTAGGAGAACAAATCTTATTCCCCACCATGGTAGGAAAATACAAGATGTATACATGTACCTACTTCATGATTATAAGGAATTTTTACATCATTGAATAAATGATAAGTTAAAGGTGGATATCATTTAATCTAAGTTAGATAGAAAGCTCATCAAAAGTCTATTCATGCCATTGATCTATGGAAAGACAATGATCAGCATGAAAAATGATATTAGGCAAAAATATGGTAAATGGATAAGTTGAAAGGATAATTATAAGACTCACAATCAACTACCTAAAGTTTAACTCGTAAAATTTAGGACGATCGGTTAAAATATCTGATCGAACCTAAATTATCAAATAAAGTTAGAAATATTAGTAAAAGTGATCCCGTAAATTTCACTTTAAAAAAATAAGCAATAAAATAAAAAATATATAAAATTTCCAAATTTTAAGTATATAACTCATTATTTATTGAAAATACGTAAAATAGATTTCGATAACTAACGAACTGCTAGAGATAAATTATATGTATATTAAAAATCATGAAATGACCTAAATAATATTTAGGAATATTTATTTGTACTATTTTATGAATTTACATGTAGGTAGAAACACACGTAATCACTTAAAATACGTGAAATGTGCTAAAATAATACTAAATAATTAAAAAAAATTCATAATTAATTAAGGAAAAATAAATAAAAATTATAAAAAAATAAAGAATGATTCAGATTTGGGTTGTGGCAGTTGGGGAAAATAAGAAAAAAAAATTAGTCAATTAAATTAGAACAACACAAAAGGCAAATTGAAAGAAGATAGGGCAATTATCTAATCAAATTAATACATAATAATTTCCAAAGATCTCTATAAATACCCCAAATTTTTTATACGCTCATTTTGGATGTCAAGAAGCTTAGAAAATTAGATAGAGGAGAAATTAATAGTAAATTAGGGTTTTACAAAAATTTAGCAAAAATCTGTGTAGTTGAGGCTTCTAAAGAGAACCCAAACTCGACAAGCAGCTGGGAGTGGATGACCACCACCACTACCACACGGTGGTGGCAGTGCCTAGGTGGGTTGAGACACCCATGGCTACCAACGGTGGCTGGAGCCACTTAAACTAGTGAGTTCAATTTCCAGCCCGATTTTATGTAATTTTATAAAAATAGTAAATATTCTAAGAAAATTATGAATTTTTTTATTCTAGAATATTTTAGTATGTAGTTTATAGGAAAAATACTATTTTAATGAAAATATGTCTCGTGATATATAATTCTTAAGAAATCATGCAAAACCGAACATGTTTTGATATAAAAATAAATGACCTTAGGAATTTAGTTTTGAGCCCAAAATTTTTTTGTAGACTACTTAAGTGATATAGAAAAATTCCACGAAGGCCTTTTTCAAAAATTAATTTTCTAAAATTTTAGATAATTTTTAGGCCTTAAAACGAGGCATAAAATGGGTAATTTAGGGTTAATTAAGTAATTAAATGGGAAATTACTGATTTGATGCACACTTATATGTTTTAGGACGTTGAAATCTGATGGGGTATGCTATTTGTAACATTTGGAGTGTTAGATGTAATTATTAGCATATTGTGTAGTAAATATGTAATAGGTAAAAAAATGAGAAATTTTGAGTTAATTTGGTAATTTAGGGTAACTAGGTTCAAAATCTGATTTGAGATGAATTTAGATATTTGGAATGTTATTTGATGTTGGGAGATGATATTTAAAGTGATGAGAATATTAGATGTATAAATTTTGTCCATATTAGGTGATAATGTGTAATATGTAATTATGAGAAATGAATAATTAGGAAAATATTGATTAGAATTAATATTATGATAATAATAGGAATATATAATAAATCTGATAAAAAAACTTAAATTAGGGTAATTATATAAAAAATGTAAGATTTTCTCATAACGGGGGTGAATTCGGTAACTAAATTAGGATTCGGGTGTACCGTACGGACTAAAACACTAGTTAAAGACTAAAAACAATATTTAAGATATCCAAAGGTAATGCGATTAATTTCACATTATGGATCGGAATGATTTCTTAGGGTGTACATTAAATCACTAACCAAAAACTGAGTTAAAAACCTAATTTAGAAATCGATGCGAAAATTAAAACAAAACTTAACTCGATTTAAGAAGAATTGTAAAAGACTTAAGACCTAGATAATTAGGTATATTAAATCCTAAACAAAAGATAACAATAAGTGATATAGGATAAAACCAACTTATAATAGTTATATGAAAAACTAAAACCACGCTTATATTATAGAGATGATTGGCGATGGTCTGAACGAGTGGGACCTCGAGTGAGTGAGCAAGGAGTCCAGGTAAGTTGAGATTAATACAGTGTTGTATTTTGGAGGCTTGAAATCGTATTTGACTGTGCTTGTTTTAAGCTGATGATATGATTTTAATTTGCTGCTTGGTTTGTATTGTATGATTTGTATGAAATGATTGATCACCTTAAACTGGACTGAATCAAATATACAACCTGTAATCATAAATTAGACCTGCATAGCAACTCATTAGGGAAACTTAGGATTCTCCAGCCAAATAGCGATCCCTTCGAAAGGGATGGCACTGGATAGCATAATGAGTCCCTTCTTCGTCCTTAGTCGAACTAAGTGATAAGTAAAGAGGTTACGGTAAGGGTAAAGTCAATGGTTCAAAGGTAGTCACAGGAGGAGCAGTGTCTCTATTGCACAAGACTAGGTTTGGTCGTGAGTTGTTGCATGAACAGTAACTCTTCAACCCGAATTAGAGCTAGCGCAATTTCTCTAATCTCACAATAGGCCGGATAACGTCGTGTGATGGCATTTGCTTAAACATGCATTACACCTAATAAGTTAGTTGATAACCTTGTTTTTGTTTGTGGTATAGTTTTAAGTCCTCCATCCTAACTTACTGAGTTGTAGTTACTCACATCCCTATAGACGTCGTTGTAGGTGTTGGCCAAGAAACGGTTTACAACTACTCTGAAACCAGCAACTACTGAATTCTAGGGAGTGAGGAAAAACATTTGAAGAATAGACATATATTTTTAAGGTACAAGCTATTATCTTAGAATTTTTCATTTATGAATAATGTATTAACTAGGAAATAAATTAAGGTAAAACGTTATAAACATTAATTATAATAACTGAATTCTAATGTATATATATATATTCTTACTTTTTTAGGTAAATAATTTATTTAAATTACAAACTGTTTACTTCAAAGTAGGTTAGTTATGAACGCCTTGTATAGATCAGGTCTAGGATAGCAGTTGTAAAGCCAACTTCTATCTTAAAATGGATTACACGGCGAGGCTGTTACGACTATACCACTTCAAGGTGTGACAATAGCTACAACCTCGCTAAACTTAGTAATGAATTTTAGAACCATAAATATCTAGACATAGTAAATTTTATGAAGTTGATTACCGCCATTAGTTGGTTTTGTTCAGCAATGGATAGAGTTGTTGTCTATATGATACCATATTTTATTACGAAACAGGATTATATGTCTTTCATAAAAGAAGAGATAATGGTTTATGAAAGGATTAGCAAAAAGAGACGACGAGTTACTCTAAGTGTACCTACTATGAAGAGGGATAAGTAAAAGATTCAATCCTCATCATGCGTTAACTTTATTCATTAGAAGGATGCATACATTGCATGAAAGTAATAGAATCATTATTGAGACAAGGTGCGCCTATATATACAGTGCATAATAATTTTATAACAACTCCGCCTTACGTAAGATTTGTACCTGATATATATACCAAGGTCTTTATCAATATGGTTCCTCCACTTAAAATAATTAATGATTTTATTCATACAAATCTTATTAATCCATACATTCCTACTCAAGATATCAATAACTTCTCACACTTATTCTATCACAACAATGACTATCCTATGCCATCTGGTCTTCTTACAGATTTTATGAATTCACTTTTACCTGATAAATCACTAATTAAAGATAAACAAAAGGTAAATGACTTTGTTAAGTATTACAACAACTATGTAGATGCAATGTGATGTAATCCAAATCAAGTGAATGATTCTGAGGAGCTTTCCCCTTTCCTTATTCAAGAGAAGTAGAATAAATTTAAGAAACTTTTAGAGAACAGAAGTAATAATTATAGTGCATAATACTAAACTCATAATATCGTATAATAATAGTACAAGGAGATGCTAAGGATATAGGTAGTTTAAGCTTAAATAGGTACTTTAGCTGCCGCCTTTTAGCAAATAGGTTAGGAAACTTAAGTAACTTTGAGTCACTCGTAAGTAACTTAGCGTACTGTGTATATGAAATGAAATGAAAACTATAAATGGATGAAAAAACTACTCATGAGTATAACTAGCAAGACTATGGAATTGGTGTTGTTTTTAGATATAATGGAGCATAACTATAAACTTAATTCTAGTCAATTATCCATAATTTCTAGTGTTAATATCTAATGTTTTAAAGATAAAGTTACGGATTTCAGTAACAATGGAATTGAAAGTGATGTGCTATATGATCCTATAATGGAACCATTGGTTAAATCGTCATTGGCACACTTCCTTTATATGAAAAAGAAGTCTATTGATATCAAAGAAGATGAAAATGGCAATAAATTACCCGATCTAAAAGTTTTCCATCCTAATTATATATGTTTCAATTTTATGGATAACTTAATAGCAAGTAAAATATCAGTCAAACAAGGATCTTTTAAACTTTATGAATTAACACCAGGTACAACGTCTATTGATAGAGGGATAATAATGCAAAAAGTTGATGCTTTGTTACAGAATCTAATTATCATTAAAATGGTAGATTCCTTTGTAACAAAACTATAAGTTGATGGTGAACAGGTTGATAGAATCTTAGGATTTGTTCAAACTAAAAGGAAACCATCTAAAGGAATAGGCTTACTATATTTTATAGTAATGGACTAGTATTTGGAACATTTAGATAATTCATTTATGATACTATAAACAAATCAGAA
The DNA here is from genome assembly GCA_024138005.1 of Lumnitzera racemosa. Taxonomy (NCBI): domain Eukaryota; kingdom Viridiplantae; phylum Streptophyta; class Magnoliopsida; order Myrtales; family Combretaceae; genus Lumnitzera; species Lumnitzera racemosa. Next base: position 103,276,905 of record JAMXBC010000008.1, on the reverse strand, counting down.
TCAAACTGTTTTTTGTCTAGGTGCTTAAATACTGTAGTCCTTAGATTTACTGATAAGAAAACAGTATTAAAATCTAATGAAATATTGCAGTTACACACTGTGCTTCCAACATGGGGTTTGACTGCTAAAGTATGTTTAAGAACCCGGGTTGGTAGAGTTTTAAGACTGTAGCGAGGGAAGCTCTACATTAATACTAAGGGGCTGCTACAATGGGAGAGACCTGAAAGTATCATTGATATGTAATATGTCTGGTTATCTAGTATCTTAGAAGATTTCTCTAGTTATCTAGTATCTTACAAGATAGTAAGATGTTAAATAGGATGTTAAAATGGACCGATCTAACCAATGAATCGAAGAGTAGGGAGATAAAATCAATAGTCACCAATAGGGCTGTTGTCCATATTAAGATGGATATCTTCCTCTGACTTCCATATTAAGAACACCCATACTGATTGAACCATTTATAGGCTTACTATAAAGAGGAGTTCCCTGCTGACTAAGAACTGGCTTATTGGTTGGCTTAATGACCACAAAGGAACGGGCTAAGATACTTCCTCACCTTCCATTGGCCGACTTATTGACCCAATTAGTGGCCGGAAGAAAGACTCAAAAGGCCCCTCCTTTTAACTAAGAAATAGTTGATAACTAGGATTATAGAGGCCACTGAAAGCGACTTTTAAAGATATCCACCCCAGTTCTCCATCTCTCTTTTTTGGAGGAGGTGATGTTCGAAATCACTCATCGGTGTCTATGATTGAGTAGACTAGAATCTCTAGACCTATCATTAGCCCTTCAAAGAGACAAGAAGCAGACGAGTCCGAGCTCGATGGAAGAGGCTAGTACGTCTAGTGGACAAGTGGACAAGTAGCATTGTCAGTGTCAGGAGGAAAAGTGGCCTTCTTACTTGACCACTAGAAGGGGAACGTCAAACATTACTTCGAAGCCGGGAACGCACTTCACTTTTGCTCTGTTGGGTAATCAAGTCCCGGTAGAGGCGCCTCAGCTCCATCCTTGTCCAGTAACCATTCTGAGTGGGAATAGGTTATAGTCAAAAAAGAATAGCTGCCTTAGATGGAAGAAAGAACGGTAGAATATCCCCTTTCTGTGTATAGGTGGGCACCTTCCTTTAAGGATGTTTCACCCTTTCTTCCACAGGACCGAAGAGTACGAGAAGGCAGACATTGATCTAGCAAGTCGGATGGCGAACCCAGCCTTGAAGGGCTGGGGGTCCGAGACTACTGTGGTCGCGCGGCACGGTGGTTACTGCCCTCGGCGATCCTGCGGAAACGGTGGAACGGAGCTATTCTAGGGGGGAAAGGACAGGAAAGGGAATGAATACAGACACACAAGCTTAAAGACAACAGGACAACTGTTTTTTAGGGCGCCCCTTACTCCATTCCCTTTCGGGAAATGGAGGGGCGGAAAACAAAAATTAATTAATGCTCCTTAGAGAGAACTAAGATATCACTAGCTTAGTCTTTAAAGTAAAGAGAAACACTCATTGGGAGAGAAGTACCTTACTCTGGCTCGTATGCCCTACCGGTAGATAAATTCCATGGATCTAATTTCCAGATTGTAAAAGCATCCACAAAAAGAAAATATTTATTGGAAAGATTTGGGCATCCATCTGCAGATGTCTCCTCCTTGCTTATTAGTCGAGTGCGAGTGACGCCATTTCAGTCCCTGCTGCAATGCAATTGATCCCTCTTTTGAAAGCTAGTCCTTTCCCCCAGAAGTGTTGATATGGGCCAAAAGGCCCAAGCAGAAGGAGGAGCTCCTCCGACTTACTTATCTTTCATTTCTAAATCCGAGGCTCCCCGACCGAGCATCTGGTTCCAAATATAGTAGAGAGAGGTGAACCGGGGTCAGCTTCCACAGGCTGGGGTTCAGGGGCAAAGGAAAGGAGGATCCGTAACCATTGAAGGGAGAGGCTGGCCAAAGCTACTAGGGGAATGCCAAAAGGACGAGTAAAGATTCCATCACTAAGACTGTCTCATGAAAGCTGTAGTCTAGAATGTTAGGGGGTTAAACATGAAAGATAAAGAGTTGGGCGATCCCCATATCCTCCTAACAGTCAAAGTTATCGAAAAGACTAACAACCAGATGTGAACTCTTTGCAAGAACAGGTTGTTTTCAAGGTAACTATATTACATATTGGGCCAGCTTCCCTATGACGCGTCGCTATAAAACTGGATACTGCATCTTTCTTGGCACGAGTCCAATTTCTTGGAAAACTAAGAAAGAATCTACTCTCTCTCGCTTGACTTTATCGGTAAAGCATTTCTTGCTAGATGGGCTTGATAGTGCCTTCTTCCGCTGACTAAGGTGTTTCGCTTGTGCGTTTTCAACATCCATTGCTTCTGACTATGTCGATGAAAAAGAAAAAGACTGAAATGGGACCGGGAAGACAACCCACCACTAGAGCTTGCTTTGCTCTCGCTCCACTAGCCTTGATTGATTAGCAGATGGAAGTACCAAGGTGCGTCTGGTTGTATCGTATATAAGATCATGGCTGCATTTAGGAGTTAAATTTTTCTCACATCTCCACTCTTGATCTTTCTCGTCATCTCTATCATACTTGCTTGACCAGAAGAATAGCGTAAGTAATAGAGAAACGGAATAGCCGTTTCGTGGACTCCATGGTGTTGTGCTCCTCAAAGTGCATGTTGCGCTGCTTTTTATTCGTAACTCGAAATATCATAAGATAAGATAAGTTGACTATCATATCAATATCATAGAAAGTCACTTCTACACCCAAAATTCCCATGGTTGGACAAAGCCAACTGGTGATTTCCGACAAGTCTTTCTTCATTTTTAGAGCAAGAAGCGGAACTACAAGAAAGCCTTTTTTTTTAATGGATCAACAAATCAATTCAATGCAGTTAGCTCCATCTTCTACGTCATCTAGGTTTGGGGATAGTCCGACAAGTCAATTCAGCCCTATGTCTATTGAGACTTCGGGTAATACTTCTCTAATGTCTATTGAGACTTCAGGTAATAATTCCTATTTCTTTTTTTTTTCCGGTATGCCGCTCCGCGAACAGAGCGAATGAAGAGAAATCCAACCTAATATCATGAATATGCTTCGACCCTTATCTCCTCATCTTCCTATTTATAAGCCACAGCTTACTTCGACGTTTCCAATTTCCCATAGAATCTCTGGGGCATTCCTAGCTACTATCCTTTTGTTTTTTTATCTTCTTTGTCTGAAAATAGGTTTGATTTGCTTCACCTATGAGAATTTCTACCAATTCTTCTTTTATTCATCAAAGCTCATCCTAATCTCCGTCGAGATTACTGCCTTAGCCCTGTCCTATCATCTGTATAATGGGGTTCGTCATTTATTGACGGATTTTTCGGGATTTCCCTTTCTTAGAATTGGAAGAAAAAGATTGAAATGACTGTTCAAAATTTCAAATTTCTCGGTTTCTAGTGGACTATTTTATTTCTTTTAGATGGGTAGGGTTGGTAAGCGATTCTACTTATTGAAGAATCAGTAGTCTTTCATTAGACGAGGCCTACGTGCAGTTCATCTCTGGTGTTCTGCTCGTGGGGAGAGGAATGTGGGTGTGGGGTCCTCTCACCAATGCTTTTTTTGCAGCTTTCTCCTATCTAGAAGTTAGATCTTTCTGGTAAGCGTATCTCCTCTGGCTGGTATAAGTAAGAAGGATATAGAACCTTGTCGAGCAGTCTAGACTCGCCGTGGAGGGGTATTGGTCTGGAATTGGTACTGCTCGCTATCGAGGAAAACGTCTGTTGATGAGGAGTTTACATCTATTGAGTGAGAAAGAATGTGGGCATAGTAAACAACCGAATTGGTTTTTTCCGGTATTTGTAATAGTTGGAGATATTCTTTGCCAGATAGCTGAGATGCTGGGGGAACCGGCAGCTGTGCCCTCAAAGACTTCCTCGGCTTCACGAACGCTGTTGCTGACTACCCGCACTCACTAATGGACTTACCAAAGTGCGTCAGGTTCATTTCAATAGGCTAGATAGGGGAAAATCAGATTGGATGGCAGGTGTAAATAACCATAGCATGTTATACGAAAGCATCGCTTTCTCTGTAGTGTTGTCACACAAGATATTCTTTAGTTCAATTTTACTACTAAAAAGGTAGAGTAAAGCCTTTTTAAGGAACATGTGCCTTCGGTGTCTCAGCTGGTAATTGGCATCATCGCCAGCAAAACCAAGGACCTGGGTGAAAAAAAAAAAAAACCTTCTATGTGGATAAATCACGAAGGACCGAACCGATACCAACGGGTGTAGAACTTCTCAATCCCAACCCCAATTAGGTCCCTATTGATGACCATCGCACTTTTAGCAAGAGGAGTTATAAAAGAAAAAAAAAAACATTGCAAAATGGAGGTTTGAGGAACTGAACTTTCTTCTCTGCTAAAAGAAAGTTCAGTAATATCAAACACTAGATATCATTGAAAGTGGTCTATATTAGTTGTAGTGGATAGACTTTCTAAACTCTATCATTTATTGTTCATATGGTGGTTAAATTACATGGGATGCCTTATACTATTGTATTAGATAGGGATCCAATCCTTGTGAGTAGATTTTGGAGAAAGTTGTTTAAGATCAATGAAATCATTTGTGTTTAAGTAGCTCCTATCACCCTTAGTCAGATGGCCAAATTAAGGAATTGAATAGGACTATTTAACAAAATTTGAGGGCTTTTATCATGGAGCATCCTAAGAATCGAATTACGTTTCTACCTTAGGCAGAATACACTTACAATACATCCTACCATGAAGGTACCGTGATTGCTCCATTCAAAGTAGTTTATGGTAAACCTCCTCTAACCATTGCAACATATGTAAGAGGAAGTTTCAAATTAGATGCTATAGATATGAAATTGATTACAAGGGATGAGCTACTTAAGTTACTATAGCAAAATCTAGCAAAAGCCCAACAACGAGTGAAGAATATTGCAGATAGGCACATATCAGAGGTTTCATTTCAAAAGGGGATATAGGTTTTGTTAAACTACATCCTTATAAACAAGTTTCTTTGTCTCAACAAAATCATCACAAATTGTCTAAGAGATTCTATGAACCTTTTAAGTTAATTAAAAGAATTAAACTAATAGCTTATGAGGTGGACTTGCCTTTTTAAAGCAAAATCCATTATGTTTTCCATGCTTTAGTTCTTAAAAGAGCTTAAGGATCGACTTTACCATCACTAGATTTGCCTATAGATGCAATAGATTCTAATCAACTTTTGGAACCCTTAATAATTCTAGGTTCACGACATATTATCAGAGATGGAAGGGTTGCTCAACAAATCTTAGTATAATGGAAAGGACTACCACTAGAAGATACGACTTAGGAAGACTTAGACTATTTTCGACATATCTATACTACTGACAACCTTGAGGACAGTTATTTCTCAAGAAGGTGGGAAATCTGTCATAGATAGGGACAAACATGATAGAAAAGTGTTGATTTGGCACAAAGACTGTGCCATGTAATAGTATACTTAGTTAGCATAATAGAAATTACAACTATACAACTTAAATTTGTTAGTAAAACTATGAGAATATAAAAGGAAAATAAACAAAAAGAAAAGAATCATTGAGGTTTCATAAAAAAACTTATAGATCTTGGAGTTCGACTCACTTAAAGAAGCTAACTTTTCCCTAACTTTTGAATAACTTCCATAGCCTTAATACCTCATATAAACACAATAGATTGAGTAGTTAGTACTAGTTTTCATTACTAAAATACCAAATCTAACCAAACAAGAGAGAAAGTTAGAGAGGGAAATAGAGTTTCATACCTTTGAGAAGGCAAGAGAGAAAGAGAGTTAGAAAAGCCAGATAATAAAGGGGAAAACCCTAGGATACTATAGAGAGGATAATTTGAGTTTGTGGGCTGGGCTTACTTTTAATTGAAGGACCTAACACCATCCTTGATCCTTAGTGATTTCCATGGAATTAATTGAATTCCATATATTATTTATTACATAAATAACCCATATTTGACTATATCACAACTTAATAAGCAATTAGTAACTACTGGTCAATTATTGTTGTACAAGTGTTAATTAGATATAAAGGACTTGCTGATCAATTTCAATTTAGTATCTTATAATAGTAGTCCATTGATTATTAGGCACGTAGTAACTTTAAAGTAAAATGGTGATATGAAAAGGATAGTGTGGTAATTTTATGAATTTGGTCGAGTTGGTATCTTAATAAATTTGACTAATTTTCATAATAGTGTTCGGAACAATATAAAGTTCACTAAAAATTGAAAAGAAATGTAGAAGTTACAATGATTGGAAGCCAGTAGTATGAAACCATTAGAGTCAATTACATAGACTACCCTTAAAAATTTTTATGATTGCATAGACACTCATAATTTTAAAATTCAACACTCCTGAAATAAAGGTAGCATCCATATTTTGTAATATGTTGCAGTTTATGTATCTACAACAGCTGACATGAAAGCTATTTTAAATAACTAATTTGTCGCATCATATAAAAAAAATAAAAGTTGAATTATTTGACTTTATCTCCATTCAACTTAAAACTAACGAGTAATTTAGCAAGAAATTTACCCTTTCATTTAAGTATCTAAAAGTAGATCTTTTAGCCTTTGCATGAAAATGTGCGTGAAATAAACTATCCTGCTGGACTGCATCATTAACTCATTGAACTATGCAAGCTAACTAACCTACCTACCCCCTTGTTGATTCACAGGTTAAACAGATTGGCTTACTTAATACGCTGATAGGAAAATTTAATCCAATCAATCCCGTTGTAGGTTGATAAGTTAAGTGAACCAACTCGCTAATTCATAACATTTGATTTATTTATATAATTAAGTGAGTTAAGCAAGTTAACCTAAGATTTAATTCCCTGACCTACATCATTGTTCTATTAATCTAGTATTTGCCATTTACTTTCAAAAGGATGTGATGTGAAATTAACGTGTTCCAAATACCACATTAATAAATATAATATTTACATAATAATGGGCTACTCTAAAGATCAGATGATGTACAAAGATTATTTATTAAAACCAAGAAAAAACCTGGCTGTTGAAACTTGAGGATAAATGAATTAATCTCTTAGCATAAGCATCCAAATCAATAAAATAAAACTAATCTACGAAGTAGTTCTAGATTAAGTAAAAATGATTGAGGAACCGTTAATTGAAATCACATAGCCATAGCATAGAGATGATAAAGTCAATTATCACTAGAACGAAATTATAATGCAATAAATAAATTAATTAAATTTTTATTAAAAATAAAGCATTTACATCAAGTAAACCATTTTTTTAACCCAAAAAGGAAAAAAGAAAAAAGACAATGATTGAACTACACAATGTTCACTTCAAGATATTGGATCTAAGATCAAATAAAAAGAAGGAAGAAAATAAGAAGTAAACGATTGAGCTACACAACGGCTATCGTTGTCTCCACAAAAGCCATCCTACGGATGATCACCATACAATGCCAATTTCTCTAGATGCCCCAGTGACAATACAATCCAATACTGGCGTGAATGTACCGTAGCTGAGATGGGCTGGCACGTGATTAGCTCATTGACTAGATTAATGTGTTTTTTTTTTTTTTTTTTACCTTTCAATTTTTGTGAGTTTGTCAGCAAACCTACCCCACATAAGTTAGCTAACTTTAACCCATGATTTAAGTAGAATAGACAATTTTAGTCTACATTTAAGTGGATCAAAATATTTTAATCTAATCCGTATTTCTTTGTTTTTTCAGATTAAACAAGTTGACCCTTATAACCTGCCTACTTACACGGCTCTATTGTCAATTACCCCACAAAATGATAATAATCTTATTGTTATCTAGATACCATTAATTATTCGTTAACTCATTTAATGGGAGGAATTGGTGTTCTACAAACATGAATGCATGAAATAAATAAGATAATAATTAATAAATTTTAAAATTTTTTATAAAATTATATTATAGTTTAATACTTTTTGTTAGTTCCAAGGTGTTACTTTCCTCTATAGAAGAAAAAAATAGCGAAAAATTAAAAAAAATCTCAAAAATACTAATCTTGAGAAAATAATCTCCACATTATAGCATTAAAAGGCGATTTCAATTTGAACTAAAATCGCTTTTTGAAAAGATGAATTCAGGTCCAAATTGAAATCACCTTTAGCCATACAACACATCCAAATAGATGTGTATTAAAACTGAAATCGCTTATATCATGGTACTTGAAATTGCTTTTTAAAGAAGTGACTTTAGGTGCCATTCAAGACCGTTATTTTTTGAATTTTATTTATGTTTTGCAATTTTTTTCCTTTCCATATGGATAAAGTCAAATGATTTAACATTTTTCTTATTTGACATGCCAAATTATTTAATTTAAAATGCCGTCAACGTCATCAATTGTAGACCCATAAGCTACCATATGATTACAAATTATGGATCTTATCTCTAATTTTATTTTTTGACTTGTAAATATTGTATTATATTTCACATAAGTGTTCAAAAATAAATGTCTACGACAACTATTTTGCAAACCAAAGTAAGGTTATCAAATTCACAAGTCTACATGAAATTATTAGGAGGTCAATAGCAATGAACTAGGGTAGGCAGGTGCAAGACGGGTAAGATATAGGGCTTTACTCGTATCATATCCTATAGGTATGGGTTCCTAAACTCTTCTACCTGTATTCTACCTTGTGACATCCTAAAACCACCATCTACCCTATACCTTGTAAAATTTACAGAGTATAGTTCACCTTGTAGAACCTATGGATCGCACTTACTCTAAGTTATTAAGTGTTATTTTAAGTTTTAAATTTGATAAGTTCCACCTGAAATAAATACAATATTATTTTTACTCCATTAGTTTCCCAACTACATAAAGGATTACACTTTAGTGCATTTTATTTTAATTTAGAGTATTTATTGTACAAAATTAATTACACTTAGCCAACTTACTTTTTGCACTAAAACAATATATATTGAAATCCTAATGAGAATTCAGTTAATTATTGCTAATACTTGCTATTAATTAGAATCTACATCTTAAACTGTGTATGTGTGTGTATGTGTAGCTAAATCAGCATTAGCACACTCACAAAGTTTAGAGAGAAACTTTGAAGATATGTTGTATTCACTCAAATGACTAGTATCTTACATTTGAGGGGAACACCCCTATATATGTAGAAAGCCTTTACAAATTAATAATTAAGATCAATTTGATCTAACGGTTACATTTGATTCTTAACTACCACATTCACCTACCCTACCTACTTATACAAGATTATGGACTTATCTGGAACTTTGCATCTTTTGGAAACTTCTAGTAAGCTTGGGCTTTAGTCTTGGACTTTAGGAACCTCCTAAGAATGGCCCATTTTGAGAGGTTCGTAACATTCTCCCCCGCTCAATTCGGCAACGCCCTCCTCGCTCCTTCATCATGGAACTTTTGAATCTTGTCTTTGAATTGCCATAGTGCTTTAGCTGGTTCTCAACTAGCCTCACTCTCTAGTCTTTCCTTCCACATAACCATATGCTCATGTCTAAGAGTCTGTCCACGTCTCCTCACATGTCTATTGGCTATAATCTCTTCAACTTCTTTGTCAAATAAATTCCATACTCCTATTGTGGCCCTTTATAATATAGCTCTTATGGGGTCTTCCTCATCCTTGTGGAATGGTTTTAGCATGCTTATGTGGAAAACTGGGTGGAATTTCAATTTCAATGAAAGTTCTAATTTGTAAGACACTCGCCCCACTTATTTCACAACTAGGAATGGGCCTTCATAGCACCTCATCAAACCTTTATGCAAGTGACCCCTCATACGTTGGATCAAATATAACTTAACAAGCATTTGATTGCCTATTTGATATTCCATCGGCCTACGCTTCTTTTTTGCAATCTTCTTCATTCTCTTGATAGCTTGATCTAAGTATGTCCGAGTTAAGTCATGATTTTCTTACCATTCCCTTACAAATTTATATGTAGGAGGGCTGGACTCTGTATGTCCCATTGTTACTGTATTAGGAGTTAAGGGTTGCCTTCCCAAGATAATCTCAAAAGGACTTTGTCAGGTAGACTCATTCTTCTATAGGTTGAACGAGAACTACACCACATCTAATAACTTGGTCCAATTGCATTGGTTAGCTCCTATAAAATGCCTTAAGTATAATTCCACCAGAGCATTCACTCGCTCCGTCTGGCCATCCATTTGGGGATGCAAACTAGTTGAAAAGTTCAACTTAAATCTTAAAAGTTTGAACAATTTTATCCAAAATTTCCCTATGAATCGTCCATCTCGATCACTCACGATGTTTCTTGGCAAGCCCCAATACTTTACTACATGTCTTAGGAACAATCGAGCAGCCTCATCTGCCGGGCATTCCTTTGTTGCTGGAACAAAAGCCTTATATTTTTAGAACCTATCTAGCATTACCATAATTGTACCATACCCTTCTTATCGGGGAAAACTTATAATGAAGTCCATAGAAATACTCTCCCATGGCCATTTAGGAATGGGAAGAAGCTCTAATAGCCTCAGAGTTGCCTTATGTTCTACTTTGTTTGGTTGGCATACAAGACAAGTCCGGACATAGCTCTCAACATCTTCTCTCGTGTGTGGACAAAAATACTTCTCTTCTACTAAGGCTTAGGTACAATGCGTTCCTGGATGACCTGCCTATTTAGAATCATAACATTCTCTACGTATCTCCCTTCTTAGGTTCAAGGAGTAGGGCACATAAATTCGATGTCCTTTTATGTATACTAGTCCATTCTCTTCCCAAAATCTCCTTATTTTCCATTCATAATGTTGGATCAAGAGAGCTTTAGCTCGCCTATCACTCTCTATCCCCTCTCAAATTCTATCAACGAAGTTGCTTTCAAGTTTACTAATGGCTTCCAACTTAACCCTTCGACTCAAAGCATCTGCCACAAAATTATTCTTACCTAACTTATGTTCAAGGTCGAAATCGAATTCTACCAAGAAAACCTGCCATCTAACTCACTTAAGAGAGAGCTTCTTTTGAGTTTGAAAATAGCTAGTAGCCATATCGTCAATTTTGACTACAAACTTCTTCCTTAACAAGTAATGCCTCTATACCTGAAGATAGTGCACTGTCACCATCATCTCCTTTTCATGTACTAGATATCGCCTCTCTATGTCATTCAGCTTCGAGCTTTTAAATTCCATAGGGTGTCCTTCCTACATTAAAACCCCTCCAATAGCAAAATCACTAGCTTCTGTACATACCTCAAAGGGTTTGCTAAAGTTAGGAAGGAGAAGGATCGGCTCCTTAGTGATTGCCATCTATAAGGTCTCAAGTACCTGTCATCTATCTATACTCCAAACCAAAAGAGTATTCTTTTTTAGTAAGTCTATCAATGGGCTCGCTATCCTCGAATTGCCCTTAATGAATCTTATATAGTAATTTACTAAGCCAAGGAAGGATCTCAACTCAGTAGGCTCCTTCCAATCCCAGATGGCCCATACCTTTCTTCACCCATTCTAATCTTTCCTCCCCCCACTACATGACTAAGGAACATTACCTCTTCTTACGCAAAAGTACATTTCTCTAATTCACATATAGATCATTCCTTCTCAAGGCTAAGAACACTGAGTGAAGGTGCTCTATGTATTCTTCTAATGTCTTACTATAAATCATAATGTCATCCAAATATATTACCATTACAAATTGATCAAGAAAGGGAGCTAATACTCGATTCATAAGTGTACAGAAAGTAGCCGGGGCAATCCCCACTTGGTGATATCCCGACCGTAAATCCAATTTGGAGAAGTATTTGGCTTCCCCCAACTTGTCAAGTACATACAATACCAGTGGAATGTGATACTTATTCTTTATAGTGACCTTATTCAAGGCTTGATAATCAATACATATTCGGAGTGATCCATCTTATTTCTTTTAAAAGAGTATAGGAGCTCCAAAAGGTGCCTTTAAAGGTTTAATGAAACCTACTTCTAGTAATTCTTTCAATTGTCACCTTAACTCCTCTAATTCTAGAAGTGACATCCTATACAGGACGGCGGCAAGCTGCTTGGCTCCAGGTTCCAATTCTATCACATGATCCACCTCTTTTCTTGGTGATAACTTCTTGGGTAACATTGACAGCATTATATCCCTAAATTCTTTCAATATCTCCCCCACTTGAGGTGGAACGCTTTCCTGACGAATAGTCTCTTCCTTGACTTTTAAAGCTGCTAAGTAAGTGACTTTATTCTTCTTGAGGCCCTTTGCTAATTGCATAGCTAATAGGAATTTGGTGGCTTGGCCTACCTTTCTTATAACAGGGACTACACGTTGTGAGTTATGGTCAAGTACATAAATGTAGTTGGCCTATGGTACAATAAGTGTATCGATATAATCTAAGAAATCCATCCTAACCCCCAATATGGAGTTTTATCCCTCTAGCTACTTCGATAGTGGGAACTTCTTTTGAGTTAATTGTTTTGAGCCATGTTTTGGTCTCCTCCACTTTTAGCCCCAAATTCTTTACTGCCATATCGAAAATGAAAAGATGAGATGCTCTTGTATCTACGAGGGCATTAAGTTTCTTACTTACTACCAATACTTCAATATACATCACTCCTTTTCTTCTTTTGTTAACTTGAGACTTCATGGCACTAAGTAGTCGAACTGACCCTAACTAAGCCTCATCTCCTTCATATGAACTCTTACTTGCTATTAGCACTGCCAATCTCTCTTTCTTCGGACACTCCCTAGCATAATGGGGACCATTGTAGAAATAACATTTCAATTTACAGGGTTTCCATCGCTCCCCATCTCTCCCTTTACGAGTTCTACCCCGATTGTTATCATTTTCCTCCACCTTGGCTTTCCCCTCGAAAGAACTCCCCCTCTTCTCCCTCTCAACTCCCCCTTTCCATCTTCCCCTTAAGGTCTTAGGATCTATCTTCTGAAATTCCAGTAGGCCTTTAGCAATTGCTATAGCCTTGAAGATGTCTTCTACTCCCCTTCACTCTAGTTCTAATTTAACCCAGGACTTTAAGCCATCTACAAACATTACCAAAGTATCTTCTTAGTTGAGATTTGGGATCTCCAACATCAATTCTAAGAATTCCTTTACATATTGCTTTATGTCACCCTTATAAGTTAGGTGACGCAATTTCGCCTTTACTTCCTTAGCAACATTTTGAGGAGAGGATTAGCCCTTCAGCTCTTATACAAAGCTATCCCATGTATTAATATCAGCTACCCTCTTACGCTACCATATCATAGTAGAGTCTTTTAGATACATGGCAGCAGTACGTACCTTTCCAACATCATTTAAGATTCCTACAATGTTAAAGTATTATTCCACTCCCTACAAGAAGTTGTTTACTTCTTGAACGGACCGCGTTCCATTGAAATGTTCTAGCTTGGGAATATTGACCCTATAACCTGTCTGGACAATCACTCTATTTGCAATAGCAATTTAACAAGCCGTCAATTAAATCTTAAGATCTTCAATCTCCTGGTGCATGACTACTACCACTGCATCAATCTTAGCTTCATAAGCCTCATAAGCCTCTTCCTTAGTTTCTAAAGCCGTGACTCGAGCTTGGAGAGCTTCACCCCTCTCTTTAATAACGTTTCTATGTTGCCTAAGCTCATCTACTACCTAATTCAATGCTCTTTGCAAGTCGCTTTGAAGTTCTTCTTCCATCTCCTCAAGACTACCTTGAGACTCATCAAATTGTTCCTTAGCTTTAACAATGCTCAACTCTGCCTTATCCATCCTATTAAGGAGGGAGTTCAGTAAGTCTCAGAAGCTAGCCCTTTATTTAGTAACACGGTAATCATCATGGTCAGCCAACTTATCGATCATTAAAGTGTTGTTATCTCCTCTAGATGACATTTTCTCTACAAGTAGTCCCTTTCTTAACTCTGATACCACTTGTCATGGGCAAATTCCATCACTTGATCCCATATGATACTTAGTGTTCCTGACCACATTAAAGAAGGCTAAGTCAGCCTATAGTACACTCACAAAGTTTAGAGTGAGAAAGTAAAGAGAGAAACTTTGAAGATACATTTTATTCACTTAAATGACTAGTGTCTCACATCTGAGGGGAATACCCCTATATATATAAAAAAAACCTTTACAAATTAATGGTTAAGATCAATTCGATCTAACGATTACAATTGATTCCTAACTACCATATTCACCTATCCTACCTACTATTAAACAAGATTTTGAACTTCTTTGGAACCTTTTGGAACTTTTCACCTTCTGGAAGATTCTAGTGGGCTTAGGCTTTAGTCTTAGGCTTTAAAAACCTCTTAGGAATGGTCTATTTTGGGAGGTCTGTAACATGTGTCTCATAAAAGAAGTAGAGATTGTCTTCAATAGAAAGTAGTAATGTGTATTGTATATTTAAGGTTTTATTAAACCAGCTTTTTTCTTCTATTTTCTTTTTTTAGAAAGCGAAAAAATTGTAACAAAATTTATTTATTTATTAATATTATTATATCAAAGGGTGCATATAAGGTACCTTGAGTTAATACCTATACCTTAGTCTATGGGAGTAAAATTACTATCTGAAACCTACTATGTGACCTTCAATACTCATTCGGAACCTACCAAACAAAGGAGAGTTTAGAACCAACCCAATTAAGGAGAGTCTAGGTAGGTACATTGTATGATAGGGTTACTCACTCACCCTTATTTAGATCTTAGAATTAAGATGTTGAGACATATGTTTCTATATGAAACAACTTTCAAATATGTCACGCCCCGAAGCAGTAGAGTCATAACAGCCCTACCGTGTAAACCATCCTAAGATAGGAGTTGGCCTTACAACCGCTATCTTAGACCTGATCTACACAAGGCGTCCATAACTAACCCGCTTTGAAGTAAACAGTTTGTAATTTAAATAAATCATTTACCTAAGAAAGTGAGGAAATATATATATATACCATAATTCAGTTATTGCAATTAAAGTTTACAATAATTCTCCGTAATATATTTCCTAGTTATTACATTATTCAGAAATGAAAAGTAATAAAATATGTGTTGATTCTTCAATGTTTTTCCTCACTCCCCAGGATCCAGCAATTGCTAGCTTCAGAGTAGTTGTTTGCTGCTTCTTAGCCAGTACTTGCACGACGTCTATAGGGATATGAGCAACCACAGTTCAGTAAGTTAAGATGGAGGACTTAAAACTATACCATAAACACAACAAGGTTATCAATCAACTTATTAGGTGCAATGCATGTCCAAGCAAATGTCATCGCATGACGTTGTCCTGCCCGTCGTGAGATTAGAGAAATTACGCCCGCTCTAATCCGGGTTGAGGAGTTGCCATTAATGCAACAGCTCAAGACCAAACCCAGGCTTGTGCAATGAAGACCTCGCTCCTCTCGCGACTACCTTCGAACCATTGACTTCACCCTCACCGTGACCTCCACTCCTGTTACTTAGTTCGATTAAAGATGAACAAGGGACCATTTTGCAATCCTGTGCTATCCCTTTCGAAGGGGTCGGTATTTGGCCGGAGAGTCCTAAGTTCCCCTAATGGGTTGCCATGTAGATCCGATTATGATTATAGGTCGTATATTTGATTAGGTCTAGTTTAGGGTGATCAATCATTTCATACAAACCATAAAATACAAGCCAGGACAACAGGCAGAATCATAGCACCATTCATAATCAAGCACATGCACACATCTAACTATCTAACAAGTACAACTAAGCATAATCTCAAGCCTCCAAAATACAGCAACGTATTAATCCCAACTTACCTCGACTCCTCGCTCACTCACTCGAGGTCTGACTTGCTCAGGCCATCGCCGATCATCTCTATAACATAAACGTGGTTTCAAATTTTCATATAACTATTATAGGTTCATTTTATCCTATAACGCTTATTGTTATGTGTTGTCTAGGGTTTAATATGCCTAATTATCTAGGTCTTAATCTTCTACAATTATTCTAGGTTTGGGGTTAGGTTCGGGTTCGGTTTTCGCATCGATTTCTAAATTAGGTTTTAGTTCAATTTCTAAATTAGGTTTTAGTTCGATTTCTAAATAGTGTTTTATACTCCAATGCTAGAAATTTGTTTCAACCCATAATGTGAAATTAATCACATTACTTCCTGATCTCTTAAATATCATCATTACCCCTAGTCAATATTTTATTTTACCCAGTACACTTAAATCCTTATTAGTGTACCGAATTTACTCCTGATATGAGAAATTTTTTATATTTTTCATATAATTATATAAATTCAAGTTTCCTATCAGATTTATTGTGTATTTTTATTATTATCATAATATCAATTTCTTATTCTAATATTTTGTATTTATTATATTTCTAATAATTGTGTATTATGTACTATTATTTATTATGTACATAATACACATCTAATATTTTTATCACTCTAATTACTATCTCCCAACATCAATTATCATTTCAAAATGTCTAAATTCATCCTAAATCAGATTTTACACCTAATTACCCTAATTTACTAAATTATATTAAAATGTACTATTTTTCCATATTACTTATTTACTACATAATTAACCTAATAATTACATCTAACACCATAAATGCTACAAATATCATACTCCATCAGATTTCAACATCCTAAAACATGTACATATTCACTAAATCAGTAATTAATCATTTAATTACTTCATTAACCCTAAATTACCCATTTTATGCCTCATTTTAAGGCCTAAAAATTATCTAAAATTTTTTAAAATTAATTTTTGAAAACGGGCTTCATAGCACTGTTCTATATCATCTAAGTAGTCTACAAAAAAATTTTGGGTTCAAAACTACACTCGTAAGGTCATTTATTTCTAAACCAAAGTATGCTCGGTTTTGCACGATTTCTCAAGGACCTTATATCACGAGACATATTTTCATAAAAAATAATATTTTTTCTACAAACTACATACAAAAATATTTCAGAGTAACAAAATTCATAATTTTATAATAATATTTACTATTTTTACAAAATTACACAAAATCGGGCTGGAAATCGAACTCACCGATTTGGGTAGCTTCGGCCACCGTCGATGGCCATGGGTGTGTCGACTCACCTGGGCGTTGCCACCACCATGTGGTGGTAGTGGCTATCCACTCCCAGTTGCTCGTTGGGTCTAGATTCTCCTTTATGGCTCTTACTGCATAGTTTTCCTTTTTTTTTTTTGGTTTTTCTCTCAATTTTCACCTCTCCCTAATTTTCTCTGATTTCTAATTATCCAAATAAGCTTATGAATTTTTCTTGCTATTTATAGGACTTTTTGGTAATTATTATGCATTAATTAGACATGACATTGCCCCATTTCCTTAATTTTTGGCTTTTATATTACTTAATTCTAATTGGTTAATTTTTCTTTTTCAGATTCTGACCTACCACGACCATATTTGTATTAATCCACACCCTTCTAATTTTTTTATGATTTTTCTTAATTAATTTAATAATTTTATTTAATTATTTCTTATTATTTTAGTATATTTCGCTTATTTTAAGTAATTACAAGTATTTCTACATACGTGTAAATTCATATATAGTACAAATAAATATTCCTAAATATTATTTAGGTTATTTTATGATTTTTAGTATACATATAATTTATCTTTAGCGATTTGTTAATTATCGGAATACATTTTACGCATTTTCGATAAATAACGAGTTATATACTTAAAATTTGGAATTTTTATATTCTTTTGTTTTATTGCTTATTTTCTTAAATCCAAACTTACGGGATCATTTTACTAATATTCCTAACTTTACTTATAATTAAGGCTCAATCGGATCTTTCAGCCGATCGAAGCCTTGAATGACTGATTGTGGGGTTTACAAAATATTGTGGATTTGCTTAAGGTATTCATAAAATACTTGAAGTGCATGATGACAATAAAGTAATAGAGAAATTAAGTTCATTTTCATTAAGAACTCTTAATCCATGATCTAACATACGCAGAAAAAGGATAAGCAAAGTCAAAACTAAGTTATTTTTCCATTATTTCATTAAAAAAAGATTTGTAATTTATAGAGAATTGAACCTTTTAACTCATCTTAAACTTGTGAATAGCATAAATTGAAGTAAATGGATGTCCTTATAAACTTTGTAGCTAGAGCTAAAACTTAAATGAAGATAATGGACATCAAATAGGAGAGTATGAGAGAAAGAAAGAGGAAATAAAATTAAAATATGATAGGGAAAATGGTGCAATATCCTAATAATTGATGGGCTTATAAAAGCCTAATTGTATTTTTTTATATATTTTTTAGTCCATATTTCTCAAACATTTAGAATTGGTATAGTTAATTGAAAACACACAATTTTACTAAGTTTAACGTATAGACTTGTAATTATATTTGTGCCTACATGATAAAGACTTTATATTCAATTTAATTTTAAAAGGTCTCATAAATCTATAAACTCGTAAAATCACAATAACCAACTTTTTCCATATTCCAAAAGAAGTGTCTTTCTTTAGCTTATTAGAGAGAGAAAATCCTCTCTATAGTAAGAAGATTGACACGTTATGTTTTCTCTACATACATAATTTTTTTGCCTTTTCATCACTTTATGGACTAAACCCGTTTCCTTTTCATTATACACTTCCATCATCTACTATTTATTTGAATACATAGAATCAAAATTGTAAGTTTATAGTTTTATAAAAAGTATACATATAAACAATTCTATATTCATTTTAACTAAGAAAAATATTATAAAATTATAAACTCGTAGTATTTTTAACTTGCGATTTTGACAACTATATATGTAGCCACATTTTGAGCTACTTTTATATCATTTTAGCTTCCACCATTCTATTCCTATATAGATCATTACAAACTACAACAAAATTTGAAAATCACAAAAGAAATAAACCCATACATCATCTTGCTATTTTGAACCACAAGTTTGCTTTCCTTATTATTCATACCACTAGAATTTGTCTGTATCAACTCACTAATAATGTACTCTAAGTAAGTAAGAATAAATTCAATAATTGTGTCCTGCTCTTAAAATCACATGTATGTCGATATGAGGAAAAAGTGAAAACCAAATATCATTAATAAACCTATTCTATTCATGTTCAGTGTCGATCTACATAACTTCTTTATTCATCTTTGAACCATACCCTTGCTAAATCATTCTAATTGTCCTACAAAAATTATATATCATTGGTAAGTATTCTTTCATAGTCTTGTGTTTACTAATCAAATCGATCTTGTTTGTTTCAAGCATGGAAAGCCAAAACAAAGGAAAGTCTGAGATAACATTTCAAGTTATAGATAATGATTTTGTAGAATTTTTAATTTTGGAATTTGATGATTCCAAATCTATATCTAATAAGGTAACAATGGTTAGTAAAGTGTTTGCTGGTGAATCTATAAACAAGCTAACTGTAATGAATAGTTTTTGAGAAGCATGAGGGGAATTTTAATAAGTAAGTTTCAATCCTGTAGGGGTTAATAAGCTCTTAGCAAATTTTGATTCCATTGAGATGATGCATAATGTGTTAGCTAAAGGTTGGTAGTCAATTTTAGGACAAATGTTCATATTGTGTTAATGGAGTAAAGATTGTAATTTGATGTGCTTAATCTAGATTTGGTTGTTTTTTGGATTAAAATTCATATATTAAAGTTAGATCAAATGACAACCAATAATGTAAGATGGATTAGTGTATCGTTAGGTGAAGTGGTTGATAACAAACCTGTGAATGGAGAGATGGGTCTGAAAAGAAGCTTTCTAAGGGTAAGGGTGAAGATAAACTACACTAAACCACTTGAAAAAGAAATGTAGATAACTAGATCAATGCATTAGAAATATAAAATTTCCTTCAAATATGAAAAATTGTTAGATTTTTGTTTTGTGTGTAGGAAATTAGGTCATATAGCAAGGTTACATTATCAAGGATGGATGTAGTGGGAATTTTGGTCCGTAGCTTAGAGCTACACTAGTAAGGGATGGTTTCTAGGCTAAAGTAATGGAGAATAGGGAAGAGGAGTCTTGGAAGTGAGTTGAACATGGCAGGTGATCAAAAAATGCAACCTCAAAAACAATCAAAAGTACCCAAACACTTCAAAACATAGAAAAATCATTAGTCCCATCCCAAAAAAAAAAAACTATACTATCCCTTCTTCCACTGAACCCAAATCTCCAATTAACACCAACACTAAAACAGCCTCAATGCCTTCTCCTTCGAAACCCAAATCCCCTCTAATCAAACCTCTAAACCCAAAACACAATGAAGACACCACAAAGTTCTTCCTCAAAATATTTTGTTGAACTCCCACTAGAAGATGAAACGGAACTACACATTCCAATCTTAATTAATGAACCAAACACTTCTATCATTCTTCTCAACTAATTAAAGTAAACTAATATGAGATTATTGTACCCTAAACCATAGTAAATACACTTCAAGAGTTGACTCTTAAGAGGGCTAGAGAGGAAGAGGAGTTAAGGAGTAATAAGAAGATTAAAAGTGAATCAAAAACCTTTAATCTAGATGTTCAAAGAAGACTTAATTAGAGCATGAACAGTACGGTGAAAAACAAGAAATTAAAAGGGAAAGGTCTGGGTGGTTGAAGAGGAAGGAAGCCTAAGAATAAAAAAGTAAATAAGGATAATCCTGTTGTGATAGTGAAAGTGTAAGAAGTAAATTTACAAGTTATTATGGGCAATGGTGGTTGGCCCTTAATAGCTATAAGGGAGCCATGAAGATTTTGGGTTAGAACTGTCAAGGATTGGGTCCTTACTTAACAATTCAAAATTTAAGTGGACTGATAAATAAAAATAATCCAAGCTTAGTCTTTATCATGGAGACTGAAAACAATGCTGGATATGTAGATAAAATAAGAAGAAGATTGAGTTATGAGGGTGCTTTCCACATGGACCCTATAAGTGTTGGAGGAGGTCTTGATTTGTAGTGGAGTAATGATGTAAATGTTGAAATTCTAGAGGTCAATATTAACATTATCACTTCAAGGATTTTCTAGGTTGATAATAAGCCGTTGGGGACTATATTATGGGTATATTTTCTTTTAGAATTTCATAAAAAGTGTCTTTTATGGAGAGATTTGACTCAATTGGCTAATTTTATGTAAGGTCCATGGATGTATTTAGGACATTTCAATGAAATTTTAGAAGAACATGAGAAATATGGAGGAATGCAAAAAAGTTGAAGACAAATTGAAGGTTTTAAGAATATGGTGTCTCGTGCTATGGTTTCTCATGCTAACCTAGTGGATGTGGGTTCCAAGGGTCAAAAATCCAATTGGTTAAATAAGAGATATGAAGGAGAGTTGGTGAAAGAAAGTATTAATAGAGCTTTGATTTCTAGTGAATGAATTTCAATGTATCCTAACACTCAAGTCCTACATTTACCTATTGTTGGTCTAATTACATGGCACTATTGGTATCCTTGGAGAAGCAAAAGGTGAATTTTATGAAAATTCAATTTAAGAATATGTGAAGAGTAGTAGAGGTTTGCCAAGAAGTAGTTGAAAAAAGTTGGGATGCTTTTTATGGCTTAAATCTTATGATTTCTGTTATGGATAAATTAAAAGTATGTAAGGAGAATTTTAAGGCATGACGTAAGGTGGTTATTTTGGAAGAGATTGAAGAGCTATTTAATAGAGAAGAGGAATATTGGCACTATCGCTTAAGGGTTAATTGGTTGAATTATGATGATCGTAATACTAAATTTTTTCACTAAATAACTACTAATAGAAGAACAAAGAACATTATCTTTCAAATTCAAGATGAAAAAGGGAGATGGTCAGACGAAAATGATGGAATGGTGGCAACTTTCTCCAAATTTTTTAGCAAAGTTATATAGACATGAAGAAAACAAAGATTAGAAAGGTGTATTAGAATGGGTTAAGCCTGTTTTTAGTAGTGATGCCAATGAAGATTTGTGTGGAGAAGCGTCTAAAGAGTAGATCAAAGATGCGACATTTCATCTTAGGGTTTTAAAAGCATTGGGATCAAGACATTTTCCAAGAATATTCCATAATAGCTTTTGGAATGTTATTGGAAAGGCAGTTGTTTTAGTAGTCTAGAATTTTTCCGACCAGGTATATTTCTTGTAATCTAAATTCTACTAACCTTGTGCTTATTCCAAAAGTCCTTAATCCAAAGTCAGTCACTCAATATAAACCAATAAGTATTTGTAATTTCCTTTATAAAATCATTTCCAAAATCTTAGTAACTAAATTAAAACCTTTCCTTTGTAAATTTATTTCTAAAAATTCAAGTTCTTGTGGTAGATTTATATAAGGCTTTAGATTCAAGGAAAACAAAAAAACTATTGAATCTATTAAACTAAAAGCTCTTGTCAAAGGCCTTAAATTATGTAGACAATTCAATATCACTGAAGTTTGTATGGAAACAAATTCTCTTACCGCATTAAGATGGCAAGCAACTATAATTACAAGATGGGACATTTGGAATGACATAACATGGGCTAAGACACTCCTTACTAAAGTTAATGGCCATGTTAATGATGCTACGAGAGAAAGAGATGCTACAGTTAACTGACTAGCTAAACGTGCTAAGGACAGGCAATCAGACTTCTACATCAACGACCAATCCCATTTGAACATTAAGCTCGAAAGGATATTGTTACAGGACTCTTGGGGCTTAGTTACAGCTTGCCTTGTATGTTGTTAATTTCAATTTTGCTAGATGTGCTATTACGAGATTGGTTATTGTATTTTGAGGGAATTACCCTCATTTCCTTGTTCTTTTACTTTACTGTTCTATAGGATATTTCTAAGGGGAGTAGTTGTAAACCTCACAAATTTATCCTTTTAAGTATAAAACCGAATTTGAATATTCTAAGTAAGTTCCTTAAGTCAATAAAGCCATAAAATTTAAAATTGATTAAAAGTTTAATTCAAAACCACAAACGAATATGAAAAATCTTAATTTGTTAATCGAAACTCTAATCACATATAAAAACCTTAAACATTAAATATGTATTAGTGTAAGAGATTGACCTCGAACGTAATAAAAACCTTAATCGCGTATGAAAATCATAAATCCTGTGTAAGTGTAAATACAAGAGATAAAGCTTAAACCCAATAAAAAAAAAACCCTAAAACCTAAAACTTTAAGCCTATAAAATACATAAATTTACTCTTACGGTAATAAAACCTTAATTGAATATGATTACTAACGACATGCTCAATCGCGTAAAATTGTTAACAAACGATTAAAAGTAACTCCTAAATGCTAATAAATATAAAAATACTAAATTAATTTATAAAAATTTATATGCTATTTTATAATTAATATTAAATTTATATAAATATAAATAAATTTGTATTATGTAAATTTAGATATTTTACTTATTATATATGCATTATATAGTAAATGTTAACATTATATTTTATAGTTTTCATTATAATTTTATTACTTATTATTTTAATTAATATTTATGGGATTAGAAATACTTACAGAAAATTCAAAAATTTATTTTACTTAATTATTCATTTGTTTCCTTATTTATCCCTTTTCTTTATCTTTATCTTGTATTTTCTTTTTCTATCTTAATTTATATGCATTAAATATATATATATATAATATTACATGTTGGCTAAGTCAAACATGTTAACTAAGTCAACATGTCATTTTCATCTTGAAAAATCTACCTTTATCTTTTCCTTTTCCTTTTCCTTTTCCTTTTCTTTTTCTTTCCAATTTCCTCCTTATGCCATGAGCCACGCATACCTAGATATTCTACACTTTTCTTTCGACTTCCACCAAAATACAACACCACAATTGAAGTTTACCACCCTACAAATTGAACCAATATTCTCTCTCTCTTCTTCTCATCTTCCTAAATTTCTTTTCTTTTTATTTTCTTTACCTATCTTTCCATTTTCACTAACACTATAATATCCCTATCTTTGACCAACATCAAAAGAGGGATACTAAAAGGATTCCATCTCCAATTTTGCTTCAAAAACCTAGTAATCATATAACTCTTGTTTTGGTATTATTTTTTTTATTTCTTATGTAAATTAGGTTTATGAATTTTCTTGTATATTCTTGTATATTGTTATACTTGATGTTTTGGCATGTATTTTAGTATGTGGTATTAGAAATCTTATGTATAATTAATGAATTATAGATATATACAATATTATTCCTTTAGAATTGTGTTTACAATTATATATATATATATATATATTCTTAGACATTCATATATATATATATACATCTATGTATAGAACTTAATTATGTATACATATGATAATAGTATAGCATACGTATGCATACAAGTATAAGTACATATACTAATATACTAAGTATACATATATGTTTAAGAATACATATGTAAGTATATATAAATATAAGTGTATACATATTTATAGTATGTTTAATTGATGTGACATAATAAAATGGATATATATATGTACATATGTATGTGTATGAGTATATATTATATAAAATAATATATTAATTATAAGCACATATAATAAATTATTAGGTACAATAAAATAATTAAAAATATATAGGTACTTAAGCAAATGTATATAAATACATACTTATATTATGATATAATTTATTTATCCCGTTACGTGAATGTACATCCAAAAACAATGAAAATAAACTATAAGATCATAAAAATTGAAGTTAGAACAAAAAAGTTATACGTAACTAAAGATTTAAGATAAATCAAGGAGAATAAGTAGATTAACTAAGTTAATTGACCTTATAAACAAATAATGAGGAAAAATAAATAATTAGATACATAAAATACCATAATTTACAAATATACAAATGTATTTACTATTTTCCTTAATAATTAAGTTAAACCATATTCATGTCATACTTGAGTTAAAATGGGAAATTGGGTAAACTATAATAGATATTAATTAACTAAGGAGTCTAGTTTTTTTAGAATATTTATAAGTTTTATTATTCTTTTAAGTATTAAATTATTGAGTTTTAGAAACTCCAAAAACTTGGAAAATGAGCATTAATCCAGGTGAGCGAGTTCTAATGACTCACTATCTACTTATGCATGTTATTTGTGTAATGTTTTACTAGTTGTTATTACTTGTATGTCTAAATAATTGTCTTTCTTATGTGATATCATCTATATAACTACCTTCTTAAATCGGTAAATATAAATATCTGAAAAAAATAACCTGTCATATTTATTGTATGTATGTAATCCAATTGGTATACTGATGGAGAGTATTAGTTTTGCAAAATTTTGAAAGAAGTATTTTTTTGAAAACATGTTTTCTTTTTTTAATCTTAAACATATTTTTATATAATTTCTACGAGATCTCGTAGTACTCATAAATAATAATTTTTATTGTTAAGGCAAGCTAGCATGAGATCTCTAATTGGTAGCAAGAGAACTCACTTAGTTGAGCTTGTAGGGCCTTGGATATATGTTGATAGCGAAAAGACTTGCTTAGTTGTACCTAAGGGACCTTGGATGGTAGATGGCCCTAGTTGGGGTCCAACTATTTGAACTGGTATTTTCTACTCAACTAGGGTAATAGTTAAGTATCGCTTTGAGGGATAGTGCCCTTAAGCAGTCTTATATAAGTAAAGTGAGGTGCCCTATATGGATAAGTGCAGGGGATAATTAAAGTGTAAACGACGTAATTCTGCACCTTCTATAATTCTGTACCCATATTGATTTGTTGCTTACATTCATCGGATTTTTCTAAGATTCTGAAGAATTGTAAAATATCGAATATTCATAGTCATTTATATTTTATAGTAAATTAAATAATTAAATTGAAAACCTTAGCAATTAATTATTTAGAGTCTTGCAATCTTTGATTTGCAATGTAATTTTTGTATCATGGTTGCACATATGATTTAAAAATTTTAGACAATCCTACTAAGCTCTCTCTTAGGGTCCTAACAATCATTCTCCCTTATTTAATTTTCATGCAGTTTACAAGTGCATTATATCTTAAGAGGTCAGGTTTATGCCCCCCCCCCCCCCCTCTCTTCACCTCATCACCATGTATAGGGTTTTTCTACTAAAAAGAAAAAACAAAATGATAATATCCTAGCGGCTAAAGAATTGTTTCTTTTCAAAGAGTAAGAAAAAAAAATTGTGCTTTAAAAATTGACACGAATAAGGCCTATGATCGTATTGATTAGGACTTTCTTAAGCAAGTTTTGGTGAGACTTGGAATGCATAAGAGGTGTATTGATTAGATTATGTAGTGTTGAGAATGGTAGAACACAATATCATGGTAAATGGGAGAGAGTTTATTTATGATTATAGCAGATAGGTTGTCTAAAAGGTTGAACTCACTAGCAAAAGGGGGTTTATTAGAAGGAGCGAAACCTAAGTTTTCATGCCCAATTATTATACATTTGCTATTTGGTGATAGTTCATTATTTTTCATGGAATTGGATGAGAAAAATCTAACTTTACTCAAAGATACACTAAATTTCTATTATGAAGCAACAAGTTAATAGGTGAATTTCATGAAGTCCAACTTATTTTTTAGTTATAACAATCCTAATGAATGAAGGTAGGCAATGACAACAAGTTGAGAGTATTGGAAATAACTAATCCTAGTAAATACTTAGGTCTATCAGCATTATTAGGTAGATCTAAAATTGAAGCTTTGAAATTTGTAAGAGACAAGGTAGAAAGGAAGTTGCAAAGGTGAAAACAGCAGCTTTAATGTGCAGTAAGGCAAGAAGTGTCAATAAAATCAGTTGCCTTTGCAATCCTTACCTATTCTATTGAGTGTTTCTAGTTCCTTAGGAGATGGTGTAACATAGTGAATGGACTTATTGCTAAGTTTTGGTAGGGATAGCAGAAGACTGAAGGGAGAATACATTGGGTTAATTGGTGAACTCTTATGCAACCTAAGGAAAAATGAGGAATAGGGTTGAAAGGTATTATACTTTTAATCTAACATTACTTACTATGTTGGCATAGAGAGTCTAACACAACCATAATGCTTTATGGGTTAGGGTACTGAAAGGGCTCTATTTTCCTCATTCTAATTTCCAAAATGCCAAAAAAGGGAGTAGAGCTTCTTAAGGTTAGGTGAGTATCTTAGAAAGAAGAGACAGCTTGTTTAGAGGAGTTATATGAAAGATTCATGATGAGAAGTCAATTAATGTATGGGAAGATAGGTAGATCCCAATGCTAGAAGGCTTTAAACTCAAGAGTGATGGCTCTAAATAGCTTCCTAACCTAATAGTAAAAGACCTTATTAACAAAGAAGGTAGATTTTAAGATCTTAGAGGAATCACTAACTTCATCACACATCACAAAAAACATGTGATAAAGGAGATAGTTTTACTTGTCAAAACAAATCAAGACTCCATAATCTAGTTGTACATGATGATTGGCAACTTGGTTAAGTTAATTTATTTTTTAATGATGGAACAAAATCAGAACATGGTGCAAAATGTTCTATCCTCGTTAGAAGTGATATTTGCAAAGACTAGAAGCAACTTTGGAAATTAGATGTACAACCCAAAGTGAAGCACTTTATGTGGAGGGTATATAGTAACGCTATACCACTGTTTGAGAATTTGATGCGAAGAAGAGTAGTACCTACAAATGACTATTTATTTTGTGGAGAGCAAGAAAAGGTAGAGCACACCTGGTTGCTTTGCTTGTAGGTAGATGGATGCGGACCAGAGCACTAGATTTGTAAGTAAATAAGCAAGAAGTGAGAAAGTTCTCATCTTAGGTATAGATGTGAATAGCAGAAGGAGAATGATGAAGGAAAAACAAGAGTGAAATATGTACTTATATTACGCGATTGTCTTGGAGGATATGGAAGGGGTGGTATGAAGCATTATATGAAGAAAAGTAGTTGGATCCATATAGTGTGCTAAAGAAAGTTAGGGTAGCCATGGATGAGTGGAGAAGAAAAAGAAAAAGTAAATTTGAAATCAACGGTGCAAAGGGATGAACAATGGGTACCATAACAAGGAAATATCATTAAAGTTAATGTAGATGAAGCCTACTCAAATGGTAATAGACATAATGTAATAGTAGGTATGGCTAGAAATGCGTAAGGATAACTAATAGGAGGATTTGTAGTACTATAGACTATTTAAGTAGTGAAGTAGTTGAAGGGCTAGTAATTCAAAGGGCCTTAAGAAGAGTTAAGGAGCAAGCCAAACCAATATTATAATTGAATATGATGCTAGCAATTAGGTTGTAGTAGTAAATAAAAATAAACAAATAAAAGAGCTCCGTAGGATAAGCCAATGCGGATTTGGTCGAAGACATTAGATCTCTGATGTTTAGTTTAGACAATGTTGAATTGATTATAATATCGAGATATGCAAATGTAATTGCTAACTAGGTGGTTGGTTACACTATAAGGCAAATGTATTCGATGGATTGGTGGATAAACCCCTTATCTAGCTTACTATGGCTACTTAACTTAGACCTGGTGAATTATACTTTGATTAATAATAGTTAATCAATGAAATACCAGTCTTCTTTTGACAATTAAAAAAAAAAAAACTACTCTTTTCACTTGTTAATTAATAGATGATATATCTTTTAATGAACACTCAATATGGGTGTACTATTTGTTAATAAATTATAATTGATTTTGAGTGTATCTTTAATATCAATAGACTTATAGCTGGGGAAAAAAATTATGAATCATAGACCAAATTGCAAACTAGATTGAATTGAATTGAATTGAAAATAAGTTTTTTTTTTTTCTTGGCAACTAATTTGATTACTAGTTTGATTTAGCATCAATCAAATTTAAGGTTCGCTTTATAGGTGTCGTTGCTTGAAAGTAGTATTGAATGTTGGTTCCTATATGAAAGGAAAGGGTTAGGCTAAAGGAGGTATCAGGGTTAATCCAACATAGTCATTCTAATGCCTAAGTTAAATTTGTATGAGTTAGAGAAATAAGTAAGCAAGTAAGTAAGTTTTAAGAGTATATTGAGAGTTCTTACAGTGATGGTGTTCCCTTATTTATAGGCACTTGTTTAATAACTATAGTGACAGGTAATTCAACTGCTTAAGACACATGGCAGTTACTTAATTTAGTCACATGTTGGGAGACAAGGCTAGTGGGTAGTTATGCAGTTAAGTTTGGCAGATGCTAAGCCGTTTATGACCCCCATTCAAATTCAAATTATTAGAATAAAGCTAGTCAGGCTTTATAACCCATCAAATGGCTAGGCCTAAAGTCATCCTAATCGTCAGACGAGGTTATGTTACTGACCAAGGCAAGATAGGATAGATTAACGAGTAATGTGCTAAGGAATAGTTAAGGAGGGAAAAAATCCACTATCATCCAGTAAGGTTAAATCAAACCAAATCAAATTCCTATTAAAAAATATAAAGAAAGTTTTATCATGTGACCAACTAATTTTCTTTAAGTTTCTTTTTTTTTATATCCTTATATTACTGATTTATCATACTTTCTGGCTTATTTTGTTCCTTCAATTCCCAATTTATGTTTTCTTATGTAATGCTTTTGCAGTTGTTCATTTTGCAAAACCTTTATGGCTCTCCTTATTTGGAAGTTAATTATAATCTGATCCAATGCGTTTATATTGGATTTAATGAGATTTATAATCAAAATTGTATAGGTTATACTTTTTTATTGTTAAATTTATAATATTTTATAAAATAAAATCAAAATGGTTTAAACCGCAAACCAAATAATACCAAATTAGTTTTTTCTTTTTTCTTTGGCTTTTTTTCTTTTCCTTAACTTCCAAAAACTTATCAACTAAACCATTTCTTTAAGTTCCATTTAAATAAAAATAAATTAATTTTAAATTGAGTTCAACAAGTGGGTGAATCGCACTAAAACATGTACAATAAAAATAATAACATAGCATTCGTGTGGTCATGGTCAATAAGAAAACAGGGAAGCAACAGTCACATCAAATCGAGTGCACACGCACGGACGCAACCAAGATCAAATCAATATGTCTAAGCATATACTCGCAACACTTTGTAGTGAAGTGACTACAGCATGGACCCTCGGTTGGACACGGGGACCAGAAAATTGGGCTCGAATTCCACAAAGTCAGCGAGAGGCTGAAAAGTTACGAGAGCATAGGGCCTCATGTAAATGGCTACAAGGCCCCCTTTCAACCACACAAATCCATGGGCCCTGCAGAGATGTGGGATTTTTCTATCCCTCACACTCCAACAATATGTTGCTTTGGTTTGTAAGCAGTATTCCTTTGGTTTCCCTCACGTCATAGAGAAAAGAGAAAGTGGGACCCTTTGCCTCAAAACTTAAAAGTGAAGTCTAACTCCATTTCAATTCCATCCGACTTTTCCTTCCACTCAATGGGAATGGATGTTAGCTCTTAGTTTCTCATAACTCGTAAGGCAAGATCAATTTTCAAATGGAATGAAAATTAATTCAATTGTCTTACTTACTATTCTATAAAGCATAAGGATGGTAGGAAAAGAAAAAAAAAAACAAAGAAAATTTCAATGACACCTTTCTAATTTGGAAAAAAAAAATTCAAAATTACTACATGAATTTTTTATATTTTTACACAAAGTTTGAAATTACTAGTGTTAGACCCAAGTGATATATACTTGTGCTAGCCAAAAAAAAAAGCCATATATGCTTGTTAAATTTACCGTTACTTAAAATTGTACTATTTGACCATAATTACTTTCCACATCATTTTTTAAAGATGATAAATATAGCAAATTTAACAAATAAAAATTCAATTAAGTACAATATCTTACAACTTCAAACTTTAAATGTAAAATTGGATAGGTATGGTTTGACTAAGTGTGTTGGCCAAAAAGAAAAGTTAAATTGGGTATGATATTTGCAACTTCAAACTTCATGTGCAAAATTTATTAGAAAAAAAAGATGTAAAATTTAGGTAGAATTTGTCTTTTTGACTTTGTGAAAGCACCTTAATCTTGTTTGTTAAATAAATTATTATTCATATTTGTTAATTGGAATTTGCACTTTTTTTCCTTCATTTTCAATCCATACTAAACCCCACCAATTCAATACAAAATTTATATAATAATTAAGGAAAATGTATTTTTCTTCTAATGTCCTAGAAAAAAAAAGTATTTTGAAGTTGTAATCGATTAAAACAAGAAAAATAAAAGAATGCTTAATACTAAATGGGTGGAATAGTTTTTACCTAGTCACTTATGGAGTTTAAAGTATGGACATGTTAAATTTTAAGAAAAAGTATAAAAAAATTCTTAACGTCTACATCATTTTTTATTTCAGCTCTTAACGTTTTAAAATTTTTATTTAAATTCTTAACGTTTACAAAAGTTTACACATAATCCTTTTAACTGACATTATTAGATTTTAAATTAGAAAAGTAAAAGAATGTTCTCAACGTTTACTTCTTTTTCTATTTTAGTTCTTAAGGTTTCAAAATTTTCATTTAAGTTTTCAACGTTTGCAAAAATTTATAAAATAACCATTTTAATTTATGGTATTAAATTATCATTTATACATTGATAAGTAATAATATTCTGTTGGTCCTTATATTACTTTTAAGTAAATAATGTAATAAAATATTAAACATTAATTAAGGTACTAAAAAAGTTATAGAAAAATATTAAGAAATAATGAAAAATTATAAAAAAATGGAAAAATGAAAAATATGTAAATTTGAAAAAAAAACTACTAAGATAATATATCTATATACATATATAGTAATATTAATTTTCAAAAAAATTAATAAAATAAAAAATATATATATATAAAAGCAAACTCGATCATTAAAGGGCATGAAGAGGCTGATGACTATCATTAATTTAGAATAAAATTAATATTTATATATACATGCATCTAAGTGTGTATATATATATATATAACTAAATGTATTATCATAGTATTTTTTCTTAGTTTTGCATATTTTTTCTTATTCTTCATTTTTCTAAATTTTTAATATTTTTGTATAATTTTTTAAATTAATTAATTTTAACATTTTATTATATTAATTATATAAAAGAAATATGCGGACTACTAAAATGTTACTACGTGTTAATATATAAATAATAATTTAATGTTATTCATTACAATGACTAATCTATAAATTTTTATAAATGATGAGGGCTTGAATGAAATTTTTCAAACATTAAGAACTAAAATAGAAAAAGAAGAAAACATTGAGACCTTTTTATACTTTTTCAATTTAAAATTTAACACCGTTATTTAAAAGAACTTATTTGAAATTTTTTACAAACATTAAGGACTTAAATGAAAATTTTGAAATGTTGAAGACTAAAATAAAAAATGAGATAAACGTTGAGAACTTTTTTTCTGCTTTTTTCTAGATTCTAAAACCAAAAAGTGGCTACCAAGTGAAATTTCTTAAACTAAAAAGGGGTTATTTTATTTGGAACTTCACTAACCTGGCTAGGAAATAAATAAATAAATAAAAAACAAATCTATTTTTACTTTGTCATTTTGCAAAAAGGAATAGAAGGAAAGAAATTTTTTTGCAAAATTTAATTTTTATTTTTTGGCAATATTTACTTCTTTTTTTTATTTCTTTTATAGCTACTCTACAGTAAAGGTAAGTAGGTAATCAAATTATATTATATACCATGTAATATTCTACATAATCGAGTAACTTCTAAGTGGATAATGAAGGTAATAAGGTGGGTTTAGAATATAATTTTATGAAACCTACTCCTATACGGTAGGGTGTAGGATGAAGTTTCAATATCCTGTATCTACCCTGTAACCTATATTCTAAGATATATAGGCTACATAAGGGTTATACCTATCCTATAAAATTATTAAATAATATTAATGAATGTAAAAACTTTATTATATTTATATCTTCTAAGTTATGTAGCTTAAGTTCGTAAAAAATAAGGAATCCTAAAGAACTTCTTACTTTATTTCTTTTACACCTTTCTTATCTTTTCTCAACTTTATATTTTCTACTACTCTTGTTTGATCAACTCTCCTGTTTAATCTCTTCTCTATTGTTACTTATGAGCTCCAAAACTAGCAATTTGAGATTTCGATCGGTTGAAAGACCCGATCGAGCCTAAATTATAAAGTAAAGTTAGAAATATTAGGAAAATGATCCTGTAAGTTTAAATTTAAGAAAATAAGCAACAAAATTAAAGAATATAAAAATTCTAAATTTTAAATATATAACTCGTTATTTATCGAAAATGCGTAAAATGCGTTCCGATAATTAATTAATCGCTCAAGATAAATTATATGTATACTAAAAATTATAAAATAACCTAAATAATATTTAAGAATATTTAATTGTACTATATATGAATTTACATGTATGTAGAAATACGCATAATTACTTAAAATACGCGTAATGTGCTAAAGTCATACTAAATAATTAAAGAAAATTCATAATTAATTAAGAAAAAATAAAGAAAAATAAGGAATGATCCAGATATAGGTCGTGGCATCTGGGAAAAATAAGAAAAAAATCATCTAATTAAATTGAGAGAACACAAAAGTCAAAAATTAAGAGGTAAGGCAATTGTCTTGTCCAATTTAATGTACAATAATTACACTAAAGCTCTATAAATAGCAAGAAAAATTCAGAAACTCATTTGGACAGTTAGAAATTAGAAAAAATTAGGAAGAGTCAAAAATTGAGAGAAAAACCAAAGAAAAAAAAAAGAAAAGGAAAACTATGCAGTTAGGGCCATAAAGGAGACCCCAGATCTGACGGGCATTTGGGAGTGGATGACCACCACCACCACACAGTGGTGGCAACACCCAGGTATGCTGACACACCTATGGCCACCGATGGTGGTCGGAGCAACCCAAATCGGTGAGTTCGATTTTCAGCCTGATTTTGTGTAATTTTGTAAAAATAGTAAATATTATTATAAAATTATGAATTTTGTTATTCTAAAATATTTTTGTATGTAGTTTTTAGGGAAAATAGTATTTTGATGAAAATATGTCTCGTAATATAGAATCTTTAAGAAATCATGCAAAACCGAGCATATTTTGGTTTAGAAATAAATGACCTTAGGAGTGTAGTTTCGAGCCCAAAATTTTTGTGTAAACCACTTAGCTAATATAGAATAGTGCTATGAAGCCCGTTTTTAAAAATTAATTTTCAAAATTTTTAGATAATTTTTAGGTCTTAAAATAAGGCATAAAATGGGTAATTTAAGGTTAATAAAGTAATTAGATGGTTAATTACTGATTTAGTGAATAAGTACATGTTTTAGGATGTTGAAATTTGATGAAGTATGATACTTGTAGCATTTAGAGTGTTAGATGTAATTATTAAGTTAATTATGTAGTAAACGAGTAATAGGGAAAAATACTAAATTTTAAGTTAATTTTGGAAATTAGGGTAATTAGGAGAAAAATCTGATTTAGGATGAATTTAGACATTTTGAAATGATAATTGATGTTTAGAGACAATAATTAGAGTGATAGAATTATTATAAGTGTATGATATACATAAGAGGTAATAATACATAATATGTAATTATTAGAATATAATAAATAGAAAATATTATAATAAAAATTGATATTTTGATAATAATAAAAATGTACATTAAATCTTATACGAAACTTGAATTTATGTAATTATATGAAAAATGTAAAAATTTCTCACATTAGGAGTGAATTTAGTACACTAATACGGATTTAAGTATATCGGGTAAAATAAATATGGACTAGGGGTAATGATGATATTTAGGAGATCGGGAAGTAATGTGATTAATTTCATATTACGGGTTAAAACAAATATCTAAGATTGGAGTATAAAACACTACTTAGAAATCAAACTAAAACCTAATTTAAAAATCAATGCAAAAACCGAACCCGAACCTAACCCCAAATCTAGAATAATTGTAAAAGACTTAAGACCTAGATAATTAGGCATATTAAATGTAAGCCCTAAAGCCAAGCCAAGCAACCGTAGGGTTGAACTTAGAACCCAAGGTTTAGGGCGATCGGTTAAAGGACTCGATTAAACCCAAATTATAAACTATTGAGAAGAATATTAGTAAAACTGACTCCGTAAACTTAAATTTAAGAAAATAAGTAATAAAATAGGAGACTATAAAATTTTCAAATTCTAAGCATAATAAGTATTAATTACCGAAAATGCGAAAAGTGTAATGAAATAACTAATAAATTACTAGAGATAGATTATATGTATACTAAAAATTTTAAAATGACCAAAATAATAGTTAGGAATGTTCACATGTACACCACATGTATTTACGTGTAGATAAAAATACGCGTAATTACCTAAATTGGCTAAAAACTAAAAAAATAATTAAAGAAAATTATAAAATAATTATAAAAAAATCAGAAAAAAATCAGAGGATGATAAGCTGAACCAAGATCAA
This sequence comes from Lumnitzera racemosa, assembly GCA_024138005.1. Classification (NCBI taxonomy): domain Eukaryota; kingdom Viridiplantae; phylum Streptophyta; class Magnoliopsida; order Myrtales; family Combretaceae; genus Lumnitzera; species Lumnitzera racemosa. The sequence goes on along the minus strand of JAMXBC010000008.1, from coordinate 103,241,616 downwards.
GTCGTGGCAGGTTCAAACCAGAAAAAGAAAAATTAACCAATAAAATTTGGACAACCTAAAAGCCAAAAATCAAGGAATTGGGGCAAAGTCTTATCAAATTAATGCAAATTAATTGCTACAATTGTCTATAAATAGGGGAAAAAATTCCAGAAGTCATTTAGTCAGTTTAGGATCTAAGAAAAATTGAAACACTGAAAAAAATCGAGAGAAAATCCATAAAAAAAAAAATGTGCAGATTAGGCAAGTGAACCAAACGAACGACTCACCACCACCTGGGACCGAACCACCACCACCACCCTACACTAGAACCACCGCTTGGACCGGCTGACAACCTTAGACCGGGCTTAGACGGCCAGAAAGCTTTGGACCGGTTAGTCTCTTCAATGACCCGATTTTGAATAATTTTGTAAAATTAGTTATTTTGCCCAGAAAATTATGAAACTTGTTATTCTAAGGTTTTATTGTATGTAGATTAAGGGAAAAATAGTAATTTAGTTTAATTAAATCTGTAATTATAGGGTCCTTAACAAATTGTTCAAAACCGAGCATGACTAAACTAGAAAATAAATAGGCTTAGAAGTGTAGTTTGGAGTTCAAAATTTTTCTGTAGGATGCTCATATGATGTAGAACAGTGCTATGAAGCCATTTTTTAAAAATTAATTTTCGAAATTTTTAAGTTAATTTTTAGCCTTATAATGATGGGAAAATTGGGTGATTTAGGGTTAATTAGGTGATTAGGATGTTAAATACTGATTAGGATATTAATTATATGTTTAAGGATATTAATCTTTGAAGTGGAACCCTAATCCTAGCCTTTAGGTATTAAGTATGGTTAATTAGGGAAATTAGGTAAGTAATATAAGAAATTAGTAATATGTGATATTATAAATTAATAAATCTAAAAAAAATAGAGTTATTTAGATAATATTATAATAGAAATCAGAAAAATAATAAATCTGAAAATAACAATTAATCTTAAGAAAAAGTCTCAAAATGTAAGATTTTTACACATCAGGAATAAATCCGATACCGCGATTAGGGTTGGCGTGTACTAAATAGATTAGAATACCAAATTACAACCCAATAGGATATTTGGGCACTCGAGCTTAATGTGATTAATTTCACATTAGGATTCGAGTATATTTCAGGCTTAGAAATCAAAGTTTAAAATTTCATTTAGGATTTGAACACTGAAATAGAGTACATAAATCATTAGGATGTAATGGGTATACACGGACAAAAATGAATTAAAATATAACTTAGAATATGAAACCGTAAATTTTAAGTACTAAAAAGACCTATTTGTATTATAGGACATCCAGAGACAAAATCAGCTTGCGATTAAGGGATCAAGCGATCAAGCGATCGAGCAAATCCAAGTAAGTTGGGTTATTGCTTATTGTAATAGAGTACTAGTTTTGTAGTACTCGGAGACTTAGGCTTGTATATGATTGTGATTGTAAGTAGTTTACGCATGTGTTTGATGTATCTGAATTCGTGCTGAATTTGTATTGTGAGTGATTTTGTGACTGATTGAATTGGTATGAAATTGTTTGAACACCCTAAACGGAATTTAATATCAGTTGACCTCAAATAATTAATAATGTCATGCATTGCAACTCGTTAAGGGATTACAGGATTCTCTAATCAAATACCGACCCCTTCGAAAGGGATAGCGCAGGATTACAAAATGGTCCCTTCTTCATCCTTAGTCGAACTAAGTGACAGGAAAGGAGGTCGCGGCGATAGTGAAGTCAATGGTTCGAAGGTAGTCACGGGAGGAGCGAGGTCTCCATTGCACAAGCCTGGGTTTGGTTGTGAGCTGCTGCATAACATGGAAACTCCTCAACCCGGATTGGAGCGAGTGAAATTTCTCTAATTTCACAACGGACCGGACTACGTTGTGCGATGACACTTGATTGTTGTATTTCATAAAAATAATTGTTTGATAACCCTGTTTGTGCTTGTATGCATTCATGAGTCTCCAATTCAACTTACTGAGCTGTAGTTGCTCATACCCTTATAGATCCTTTTGCAGGTTCTGATTTCTAAACACTCAAAGCACTATGCCATCCTACAATTACTCAGAGGTTAGTCTGTTGGAAGCCAGGGGTGTGAGGATCAAGTTACTTAGTATAGTGTTTAACTAGAGGGACCATGTAATTAAGAATGAAAGACTGGTAGTTATTCTGTAATCTAGTAAACTGTTATGTTATGTAAAACTACCTGGGAAGCTCTGTGGACATATATATATATATATATATATAATATTGTACATGTTATTAGAAATTTGCACTATTTATCATAATGGTAGTTTAATTGTTAATCGGACTGTTTACTTCAAAGCGAGGAGTCGTCGACGTCTTGTGTAGGTCATGTCTATGGTAGGCACTGTGAGACCAGTTACTATCATAGAATGGTTTACACGGCGGGACTGTTGCGACTCTGCGACTTCAGGGCGTAACATTAAACCTTAAACAAAACATAATAATAAGCGTTATAGGATAAAATAAACTTATAATAGTTATATGAAAAACTGAATCCACGTTTGTGTTATAGGGATGATCGGCGATGGCCTGAGTAAGTCGGACCTCGAGTGAGTGAGCAAGGAGTTGAGGTAAGTTGGGATTAATACAATGCTGTATTTTGGGAGGCTTGAGATTATGCTTGGTTGTGCTTGTTATATAATTGGATGTGTGCATGTGCTTGATTATGGGTAATGCTATGATTCTGTTTGTTGCTTTGGCATGTATTGTATGATTTGTATGAAATGATTGATCACTCTAAACTAGACTTAATCAAATATACGATCAATAATCATAATCGGACATGCATGGCAACCCGTTAGGGAAACTTAGGACTCTCTGGCCGAATACCGACCCCTTCGAAAGGGATAGCGCAGGATTGCAATTGGTTCCTTCTTCATCCTTAGCCGAACTAAGTGACAGGAGAAGAGGTCATGGCGAGGGTGAAGTCAGTGGTTCAAAAGTAGTCGCGGGAGGAGCGAGGTCTCCATTGCACAAGCCTGGGTTTGGTCGTGAGCTGTTGCATTAATGGCAACTCCTTAACCCGGATTAGAGTGGGTACAATTTCTCTAATCTCACGACGGGTCAGATAATATTGTGCGATGGCATTTGCTTATACGTGCGATGGCATTTGCTTATACGTGCGATGGCATTTGCTTGTACATGCATTGCACCTAATAAGTTGATTAAAAACCTTATTGTATTTATGGTATAGTTTTAAGTCCTCCATCCTAACTTACTGAACTGTGGTTGTTCACATCCCTATAGACATTGTGCAGGTGCTGGTTAAGAAGCGGTATATAACTATCCTGAAGCTAGCAATTGCTGGATCCTGGAAAGTGAGGAAAAATATTGAAGAATCAACACATATGTTATTACTTTTCATTTCTGAATAATGTAATAACTGAATTATAGTGAATATATATAAATTTCCTCACCTTTTTAGGTAAATGATTTATTTAAATTACAAATTGTTTACTTCAAAGCGAGTTAGTTATGGACACTTTGTATAGATCAGGTCTAAGATAGCGGTTGTAAGGCCAACTTCTATCTTATAATGGTTTACACAGCGGGGCTGTTACAACTCTGCCGCTTTGGGGTGTGACACTAGTCTTATGTTTACTGTCATTTCATGGATTTTGTATTGTTAAATATGTTATAATGGATTTGCTATTATTTATTTTAAACAAGTGGACTAAAGTTTACAATAGATGTAAAGTTTGTAAAAATATCCTTTTCATGAGCTTATTACTTTTTCACTTATGTTTAGGACATTATATGAGGTAGATTTTGTAATGTTACATCCTTGATATGATTTAAATGAATAGGATGTTATAAAAGCATTAACGGGTTTAAGTTTTTGAAAATTTATAATAAAATTTAATGTTATGAAATATAATTAAAAAATTATAGACTTTATATGATATCCTATATCATACAAACTCTATATGATATAAGTTTTAAGGTGGTTTTAGGATATTATAAGGAAAATTTCGACTTCAAATTTTAGGAAACTATACTTAAAAGATAGAGTATTGGTGAGGCTCAATATCCTACACACTTCGTAACTACTCATCCTATTATATAACATGCAAGTAATAACCCATATATTTGAACTTTATCAAATCTTTAATATCAACCTAAGTAAATGCCTAAACCATATCTCATGTACTAAAGATCGCAACTCCTAAGTTTCCACTTATATACTTATTTTAGCTTCAATTACATTCACTTTAAGTCCCTCTACAACTTGTTCAATTGACTTAAGGGTAGTGGAAGTCAATCACGTCCTATGGTTGACTAAGAAAGAGGTAGTCAAGGCTTGTTGGTTAATCCAGGTAAGTGTCAGGTCGATTATGTGATGTCCTAAATTACCCTTCTTTTCTAATTTTTCTATAAGAAGCACTCTAAAATATTAAATCGTATCTCAAGTACTAAAGATTGCAACTCCTAAGTCTATTGGATCCACTTATTCACTTATTTTACCCTTCTTTTCTAAGTTTTCTATAAGAAGCACTCTAAAACATTAGATTAACATTGGATTTGTTTTCCAATTATGTTTTTATCTAATATCCAAAATCGTAGTTAAAATCCCTTATCGATTTTATCTGACATTCAATTTCCATTGCATCATGTACAAAGATCCAATATTTTGTATATATCTTTTATGATTAGGACAAGCTGAATTTATTCCTCTAATTATAATTTGAGTCTAAAAGATTAAGGCTTTTTACTAAATTAATAAGAGACAGTCAAAAAGGCTAATTTTACATAAGACAGGAGAGGAAACGTCACCTAAGACCTAATATAAAGATGGTTTATAACAATATCATCTCTATTCAGTTTTAAATAGTAGATTGTTTTGATTTTTTTTTTCGATATTAATATTTGAAATTTCTTTGACTACAAATATTGTAACGGTATATGTGTATCTTCAACTTAAATATGAATAGTCCAACAGGAAAGGAGACGTGTCTAATCTAAAAGATTTGCATGGTGACCACTGGATCCTAACCAACATCCCTTGGAAAACTTAAGGAGAAATGAAATCCCGAAGGAGTTTTAAGCTAAAAGTTTTGTAGTGTCTGCTTAGAGCAATGAAGCAGGACTAGATTCCGTAGTGTGGTGGACCCCGCTGGTTCCCTAGACTCGAAGCCTCGACCCCCAATTGACCGAAAATAGGCCTTTTGTCTTGTCCCTATCTTGCACCTCATTTCTGCAGTGTCACCGCCCCACCCTCACCCTCAGGCCCCAATGCCCTCTCTCACCCTCACTGTTATCAATACTTTCATTTTCACCGAGCCCTCTCTAACGTAGTGCTACCACTTCTTCTATTAAATAAAGGGCCCTCAAAGCCATCATCCAAGCGTGAAATGAAGTTCCACTTACTTACACGCCTTAACCTCTCTCTCTCTCTCTTCCATGTAACAGTTAGCTCCAACACTGTACAACTCCACATCGACATTCACACGTATCCCAACAGAGACTCTCTGCATTTCCTTCACTAGAAAAAAACTCTAATTCTCATCCCACCCCAATCTGCTAATTTGCGCCTCCCACGCTACTCTCAGTCCAACAGACAAAACTCCCAACTGAAGTCCTCCTTTCTCTTTCTTTCTTATAATTCGTTTTCTCCTAGAATCAGAAACCACCTGTGTTACCCAGAAACAATCACCCCAACCATCAACCATTGCCAACTCCATAATCCAAACACATCTCCAGAACAGAAAACACACACACACACACACACACTCTGCGTCTTTAAATGGGCAATCTTAGTCCATGTACTACGACAAGTACTAAAGCTGAAACCTTTAGGACCTCATCAACACCTCGACTACAATTGTTCTTCATCACCATTTTTGCCCTAGCCCTAAAACTCACGAACTCAGATCCAAGCGACGAACTTTGCCTTACCCACTTATCCGAATCTCTCGAAGACCCTCTCCACCGTCTCACCAACTGGACCAAATCTTCCTTCGCAGCCCCGTGCGGCGGCTTCACCTCCTACATCGGCGGTGCCACCTGCAACAACGGCCGAATCTACAAGCTCTCCCTCACAAACCTCTCTCTCCGGGGCACAATCTCACCATACCTCGCCAACTGCACGAATCTCCAAGCCCTAGACCTGTCCTCCAACTACCTCACGGGTCCGATCCCACCTGACCTGAAATCCCTCGTAAACCTCGCCGTCCTCAACCTATCCTCCAACCATCTTTCCGGCGAAATCCCGCCGCAGCTCGCACTCTGTGCTTACCTCAATGTGATCGATCTCCATGACAATTGGCTAACGGGGCAGATTCCTCAGCAACTGGGGTTGTTGATCCGGCTGTCAGCTTTCGACGTGTCAAACAACCGGCTTTCTGGTGCGATACCGGCATCTTTAGGGAACCGGACGGGGGTATTGCCGAAATTCAATGCGAGTTCATTTCAAGGGAATAAGGATCTTTACGGGTACCCATTACCTCCGTATAGAGGGAAAGGATTGTCGGTGTTGGCCATTGTAGGGATTGGCTTGGGAAGTGGATTCGCTAGTTTGGTGCTTAGTTTTACAGGGGTTTGTATTTGGTTGAAAATTACGGAGAGAAAGATGGCCCTTGAAGAAGGAAAGATTAGTCAACTCATGCCTGATTATTGATCATTATTATTACATTTCAAGGTAAATTTGGTATCTTGATGGGAAATCAATTAACTCAACTAAACAAAGGAAAGGAGAAAAAAAAAATAAGAAGAAGAAATATTGGGCTCATTTTTAATGCTTCGTCTTTTCTCTATTTAGTTATATGGTGTTTCTTTTTAGCAATATTTTTGTTTGGGGGGAGAAAGATAGGTTTTGTATCTTGTTTAGTTTAGTTTTTCCTATTATATTTTCATTTTTTGCATTAATTTTGTCCGGTTTTGTTTACCTTTTATTCACTGTACCACTATCATTATTTTTCTCATCACACTTTTTTTTTTTTTTTTTCCTTTGTATTGTTTTGGCGTTGTTGTATTTTGTCAAAAGATGACCGTAAAAAGGTGTCAAAAGTTAGTGTTTTACTGCATTTCTTATTTCCTCTAAGTTTTTTTTTTTTCCCAGTTAATAATATTAGTAACAAGTTTAGATGTGAATTAAATAATTAAAAAAATTTACTTTGAAATCATGTAAATTAAAATTTTGGGAGTTTTTTGTTTTTCATTTTTTCCCGATATTATTAGGAAGTGGTGAAGTCAGAATTGTACTGAACAGTACTGTGAAAAATATTATTTTAAATGCATGTTTTAAAAAATAAATAAATAAAAGGGTATTTTAGCAGGGATCTGGCTGGCAATCTTCTCAAAATTCTAGTACGAGAGGATATGGTTGTTGGGTCATGAACCGAATGTCATTTCTCTTCTGGCTGTTGGATATGCAAATGCACGTATGCTTTTTATGTTGAACAAGCGCGTGAGTACCATGATGTTTGAAAACATAACTCTTTTTATGGGCATTTTATTTTTTCATATGTATGTATGTATGACTTTTTGGTTTTATCGTAAATTTTGACTAGGAAGGTGGATTGTGGATTGTGGAACACGAACGACACCACTTTGCGTCGAGATTTTCTCTGGTTCTCTTGATCAGTGAAAGTGAAAGTGAAGTGATAAAACGTCCACTTCCATATTGTTTTTGTTTCTGATGGTTCAGTTCGGTTAGTTTATAATTACAGATAGAAAAAAAATGCCAAATGAATTCCTTGGTTATCTCCATATCAATCACTGTACATGTAAAGCATATTTGACACAATCACTGTTACATCGTCTTTTCATGAGGTAACTGGACCCGTTAGTTTCGTCAGAATGTGAACTTGTCTTTTTATATGCATTATCAAACATTTAAACGATATGGTTTGCCTCTGAGGAATGGAAAAAATAAATAGAGAAAAAAAAAAATATTGATCTGTATTATTCTTTTTATAAATCGGCCATAAACTGCATAATATATGAGTAATACGTAGTAAATATATAGATACAAGTATTAATATAAATGCTAGGTATCAAATTGCTTGAGATTGGTTTCTTCTAAAAAAATATAACATGTTCTAATGTGATAACTTCGGTCCCATAACATGCAATTTACTCTCTCTATATATATATAGAACAAAATATTATCTTCATTGTTTTCCATGTTAAGTAATTTTTTTTTAAATTAAAAAGAAAAAGAAAAAAAAAAGGAGGTGTTTTGAGGCGACCGAGTGGTAGGATATGTTTTCACAAGTTGCAGATGATTTTCACATCGTTAACCATACAAAAACTCCCTCGAGCTTACTGTTTATATGGTGGGGTTCAAGATTCAATTAATATATTTTTAAGTACATACACATATAAAGTTAGGTCAATATCGAGATTGGATCCACATCCACTTCATATGGGATTGGATGGAGTTTTCTTTATTTATTTTTAGTACAATTGTGCTACCTTATCTATAAAATAAAATAATAATAATAATAATAATAATAATAATAATAATAATGAATTAGAGTTTCATTCTTTACTTATTCCACGTGAAATTGCTATTAAGGTATTTAGTTTAATTTTCATCCAACAATAGCAATTTCGTAAATAGTAATTCCATAAAATGCTCGATTGTCATTTTTTAATTGGGCTCATGAATTCCAATCCAACATTAAAATTACCTCCATTGCCCTTGTCTTTTCTTCCTACCTTATTCCACCGAACACCACCAATAACACACCGCCACACAAATTCTGATAAGCCAACCATAACTCAAGTGAACCACTGGCGCAAAATCTGACCATACATTTGTTCCACTTTTACTAGCACACCGGAACACCTTCCGTACTCCTCTTCCACAGCAAATGCCAAGTGAACCACACGACCGCATGACCTTTTCCACTCTCCACTGGTTGACCAAACAAACATCGCACACCACCTACAATGTTCTCCCCTGTTGACACCACAACCGTCGAATAAAACACACCCCTTTACACGGACGGTGACACCAATCACCCACTCAAACGCCGACAACCAAATTTGAGAGGCCTATAGCATATACTCAACCATTGGCCACCCAACCACACGATCAGCCATTGTTCATAGTGTCACATCCGAACACACAGCCCTACCGATAGGTGCTCCTACTCTTTAATTCGAATGCTTCGCAAGAACCTCAGATCCTAGAAATCAAGCGCCCAACGAGCACCTAGGGTTAAGGATCAAAATAGTAAAAGAAGATTGATGATGATTTTGAAGGTAATGAAAGCTGTAGAAAGGAGGATAAGGAGAAGGCTAATGAAGAGGAAGAGGATTGATGACGACGTTTACGATAATTTTGAGGGTTTTTGAGATATAGAGTTAAAAGAAAGATTGAATAGCGAAAAATGGTTGTGTTGGTTAATTCAAGCGTCATTCCTAATTTACATGTCTGCGACAATTTAATCATTAAAGTTTTGTCACGGATGTATTTCTAAGTTGTTTCTTTATCCAATTGAATATAGTAATTACTATCACGCGTTTATTCCTTTCCTAATGCATTTGTATTCCTTTCTCTCCTCAACGGACTATAAACAACATATTATATAATATTATTGTCCTTAGAAACGTGAAGAAATTACCTTCCTAATATTATGATAGTTTCTATTATCACTCACAAAAGTGCCTCTTCATTTCTAGAATTTTTATGCCATTCTTCAATCTAAGCCGAAGTTTTTGAAAATTGCCCTTTTTGGTGTTTGACACGTTGTTAAGATTATCTCCTAATCTTTTCTTATGAAACTATTAATACCACTATTTATTGGAAGCTTAAACCGATACTTAATATTGAATTTTTCATCGTTTTATTTGACAGGAATAATGGGAATCAATCCGGTGAACATGTGAGTGAAGGAGAGGAACAAGAATAAGCAATAGTGAGAAAAAGTTAGCCGTAAATTATTTTTATTTATTATAATCGAAAAAGAAAATTGTTTTGTTGAAATGAGTATGAAGAGTCCCTCCTTTAAGTTATTAAATCAAGAAATATGCAAGATATTATTGTACACTTTAAAAAAAATTTAAGTGCACCAAAGTATGATTTTTCTTTCCTTGAACTAGCACTTCATATACTTCTTAATAATTTCCACTACAATTGAGGGAAGTTAGGTAATTTTATAGGCCCTTCAGGAAAATGTTCGACTAGTTTAGTTATATTTTTCAAATTGATTTTATAGGGAATATACAGCTGGCATCAAAACGCAATTTCTTCCTGCATATTATGTCAATCGAAAGGTAAGTAGGTGTTTGAAGAAGTTATGAATAAATAACGTTCTTTTCTTTAAAATTGAGTACCAAACCCCTAAATTTCTAGAAAGCTTCCATTTAAATTCCTAGATAGACTATTTTTTACCATTGACTTTATATACTTAAATTTTAGATTAATTTCCACTTCATACTTGAACTCATTTACTTAAGTGAACTTGAACTCAAACTAGTTTAGATAAATGAGCCCAAACTTGAGCTTCAGTTTGAAATTGAATTCGAATTAATCTAAAAATTTTTAAATATATCTTTTTATAATTTTTGGATTATATTATTCTTATTTTTATATAACATGATTTTTAATATAATAATCGATTAACGACTAAATTCATGAGTCTATTTGTGAGTTTATTTGCAAACCAACTGGTTAACAACATAACGAGTTTACCTTGAATTAACTTACAAGTCTAAATATGAAGTCGAGGTTGATATATTTACGAATCTAGTTTGAATTAAATTGAGTTTAAAGTGAGCAAAGTTCAAATAATGGCATAAGTCATTTATAATTCCAGTGGTAGAAGGTAAGTTTTAAGAAGAATTTATAAAAATATTTATAGTGTACTGTATGTTAAATTTTTATTTATTTTTAATAATCACATCTAAAACCTACGACACAGGGAATTGCTTTGTCGTGTAATTATGAGTGTGACTGAGCAGGTGGTATCGCTTTTGTGATCCAGCAAAAGATTAAGCAGGTAAACAATGGAGAAGGAACGTGATTGCAGCTTGTCCCCATAATTATGGTCATCAAAATTTGATTATGGCACCCTATGCACCGTCTTCCCTTTCATTTTGTCGATTTTAATGATTTAATCTGCTAAGGACCTTTGATGATAAAGTCCAAGTCTAAGTTTAGGGAAGCAGGCTTTTTAAGCATTAGGTGGTTTGGATTTACTGACGTTTTTCTTGTTGGGTTGGGTGACAGAAGAAAAAGCACAGTAAATTACATAGTTTAGTAAAAGTTACTGCAAAATAGGTACCAGAAATGCAGAAATGTCGCAAATTTGTGTTCTTGCTTTAAGAAACTTGTTGCACGTAAAAGCGTGACTGCCCAGCAAGCTTTTTTGTTTTTTGCTATGAATTTTTCTTCACTCGTATTTCAGCGATTATTTATGAGCAAAGAAAGACTCAATCTCCAGCGTCTCATCTCTTTTGGGAAATTGTATGGGATCCGACTTCTGAGTAGGGATCAAATAGAATGCAACAAAGACAGATTACTATGAAGCATCCATTAGCGTTTTTGGGCATTTAAAATCTTATAAGATTTTACGTTGAGTTTTGAAACTATTAAAAAAAAGAAAAAACATATATTAATATATATATATATATATTAATAAAAATATTTACTTTTATCCTCTCCGCCACTCATGATCTGCATCAATTTTACACTATACAATATGTTTAGTTTTCAAATTTCATTTTTATGCAATTCAATAAATGTAATTAGCTCTAATTGCTTTTCACTTTATTCTTTTCTTTGTTTCATTTAAACTTCATGAAAACCGGCTCTTATGGAATCATTTAAACTTTACAAAACCCCTTTCTTATAGGATCTTTATTCCTATAGAAATCAGTTTTGGAAATAGATAATAAAATCTTAAAGATTTCATAGAATTTTAAAATATACTAAATTTTATAGAGATGAGTTCAAGTTTTATAAAATCCGCCCAAGTAATCTTAAATACGAAAACAAAATATAACTGAAATATGTTTTTCAAGACATAGTCGCATCCACCGTATTCTTAATTTTCAGGATGTCTCGTTTAGGGGTTTCCTGTGTGCATTAAGATAAAGGGGGAAAATAAAAAGATAAAATAAGAATATGAGTAGCTAAAGGTTCCTTAACGAGTTTTTTCAATTTTTGGATGTCAATTATAAATTTTCTAATCATCAAATGATATTGGAGCTCCTTGTACATGTTAAGCGGTAAAATAGAATTAAAAAAAATCCTATCATTTTATGGATTTCCTTTTTCATTAAACATTTAATCAATTCCGAAACACTATATACTTTTTTTAAGTTGAATAAAAAAAATGTCGGAACTCTTTGCAAATATGAACCGTAAAAAAAAAAAGAAAACAAATAAATAATCTTTCAACAAAAATGGATCCTCTAAAGAATTTTAAAATAAAATTACACATTTAATGATTGAAATTGTTTTGATTTTTAAAACATCATATGATATTATAATATCATTTTTTTTATAATATTAACCTTGATTATCTTAAAGGAATAACTAACTTTAAAGATCCAAATCCTCTTTCTATAGATTTCCTTTTTCATTAAACAATTTATAGAAAACATTACATATTTCTAGCTAAATAAGCTTATGAATAAAACCTCTTATTGATTTATAAGTACAACGTAGGCGGGAGCACATAAAAAAAGATATATTTTTTTATAGGAAAATGTTAATAGATTTTCAAATTTTCATACACATAATCTTTTTGTATGTCTCTTAATCAAGGTTCCTGTCATTTTTTTTTAATCGAAGGATATGTTTATAAAAGTTTAACATATTATATCGGTATTCTAAACAACCGATTCTTATAAGTAACTTGTCATTTTATAAATGATACTCAATTAAAGTTATTTATCAAATTTTTTATTGCTTTATAGGTCCTATATTATCATTAATTTTCAAATAATGCACAAAATATATTTAAGATAAATATTAAATTACATAAATTCTTTCATTATAATTTCAATGTATTTATTATTATGAAAATATAATAGTTCATATTATAAATATTAAATTGTGTAAAATAGTGCAAGAGTGCAACGGCACAAATTGATACGGGCCATTTGATTATGTTCAACGACACATGGCTTTATTAAATTAAGTTTTTTTAAAAAAAAACGAAAAAGAAAAACTAAAGATGTTAGAGTGCAATCACTACCAATATTGATACCCCAATTCTTATAAGCATCACATGGTGCAATGCAAACTTTAAAGCTAAAGAAATATTCATACAAATATCAAATATCTCTTATAAATATCCTTTAAGTTGTAATTCAAAGTCTTCTGAAAATATATTAATCTAGAAAAGATTCATGCCAGATGGCATCAAATCTTGTGAGTTACGATACATAAGTTGTCAAGTACATTGCAAAAAATCTGAGTCAAGATGATGTAAGTTTTCATTCTTTTAAGCAAAGAACCGTGGGGGATTTTAAAAAAAAAAAAGAAAAAAAACTATTGAAAATACTCGAGATTCATATAAAATATGTGGAGGACATTTTGTAAGAAAGAAATTTTAACGTTGGATGCCAAAAATGGTGATAGGAATCAGTTAGCCGTTTTCCTAAAAGGACTTTGTCCTGCGATTGAATTAATCCGGCCCTACAAAAATAATGAAATCATTAAAGCAAGCCATGCATGGAGTGTTCTGCTAAGAAAGATTGGACTCCATCCCATGGCCACGACTTTCCTCCACCCGACCCGACCACTTTGGACAGCAATAAGCACTGTCTGCTGTTCCTTCCCTTTATTTATTTATTTATTTTTTTATTGCTACCTTTTTGTTCGTAAGCAATAACAGTGATTCGGGAGTCCTTGTAATTCCACAAATACATAAAGAGACCTTAAAAGAATAAATAAATTCTAAATTAGCCCTGTGTGCTCCATTCAAGTAAATTACGGGAGGAAGAGGTGGCTGATTTCGAGGGCATCTAGATTAGATTACTATACTATTCATTGGAATGTGCATAAACATAACTCACTTGAGGGGTCTTCAATATATTATGTATAAGTGGATGATATTTAATTAGGCATCTGGAATGCCTGTCATATATGCCTATGCTTTATCTATATTCGCGAACAAACATATCAGCTATAGTGTGTTAGAACTTCATATGTTAGTTTTCTCTTCTATAATTGTGTGTCTTCTACTCTTTTGTATTCATATTTTTTGTTTTTAGTTTTATTCATGCAACTATTGTATATTGCTATTACAGAAATATATAGAAATTGATAGAAACCCGTTATAAGAATACTTAACTCTACGATCTAGATAATCCTGTATTTATGTTGATATGCAATAATGAATTTATATCGAGTCTTGCTTGTGATTGTGATATTTTGACCTTAGGATTTTCCATAAAATTCAGCATTAGCTTCCACACCTCTTTTACTGTATTTATCTCTCTTTATACATGTCGTTATGGCATCAAACCAAGTATCGTCTAGTAACCTGGACTTGTATAGTACATTGGTACCAAAGTTAGCCTATGATCTTATCACTTTGATATGAGAGTGAGACAGGCACATATTAGGGTTCTTCATTGCGTTGTCTACACACTATAGAGATGACGAGAAAGTACAATATTGAGAAGTTTTACAGATGTATAATTTTTGCTTTATAGAAATTGAGAAAACATAACATCTTTAATTGATTATAAATTTCGGTTTAAAGAAGGGGTTGGAAGAAATACTATAATCCATAAGGATGATAAGTGGGCACATCTTGTTAAGATATTATGATGGCAATCTAGTTTAGTTTAACTGTCGAGTTGAAAATTTAATTTTTATCTTTTTTTTTTAATTCAATTTATATTAAGTCTAATCCACTCAATATAAATCTTTGAAAAGATTTTAATTTATGAAAAAGGAGTCACTAACCAGTTAAAGTTAGGAAAAAGGATAAAATTATGGTCCATGAGGGGAAAGAATCGAATTTTAGCTACAAGATTCTAGTTTTTCTAAGAGGAGTTTAGAATTTAGAAACTAAAGATCAAATGGGCTCAAGTTTATATAATAATTAAATGGACCTTTAATTTTATCTTAAGGAGAAATTTGCAAGTAAAGTGGGCTTTTTACTTAATTCATTGGAAAATTGGAAAAGACTTGGAAAAAAAAAGGGTTTTATTTATTTTAAGCTACTTGATGTGTTCGTGCAATAGGATCAAAGCCACATAGTTCTTTGTGTCAATTTAATTTATGGAAAACTCTTATCGCTTTAAGTTTTAATATTTTATTAATTTTTAGAAAAATGCGTTTTGGTCTACTTTAAAAAATCTAAAAAAAAAACCCATAAATTTTAGAATAGTGCCAATTTAATTTTTGATTTATAAAAGCCCCTTTTAATATTGAGAAAAACATTTTTTTGGGTAAAAACCCATTTTATTAATACTAAATTTAAAGAAACATACCTATAAGCTAAAATTTAACATAAACTCAATATATTAAGGAAGACATGCAAACTAATCAATTAACATGACAACATGCACAATTAACACTTATCATATTATAACTTATCACTAATAATGTAAATTAATTAATTGATGGACTATGCCACTAAATTAACAAATTAATACTATTAACTATGCACATTAATCATGAATCATTTATTAAACCATGTGATTCATAATCCTAAACAAGCAAATCATTATTTATCATGCAAATTAATCTATACAAATCAATTATTAAAACATCCTCATGATAACCCTAAACAAGCAAATCATAGTTTAATTAACCATGCAAAACACGCTATGCTAACCTATTATGTATCATATCAACATGCAAATTTATTATATAAAACATACCAATTAACTATTAATCTAAACGTACTACTTGTGAACTAAACATACCAATTAATAAATTTATTATTTATCAACATAAACATATCAATTAATTACTAATTCAACGTATAACATTACCCATCAACATGCAAAACACATGAAATAACACATTGTTATTCAAAAAGCATACTATTCATAACATGCAAAAAAGCAAATATATATATATATATATTTATATCAAATACTTGGTAACTAATGTCATATATATATAGTTATTTTTATTTTTTCATTTCTTATTTTTTATTGATTTCCAAATTAAAGAAATAAGGGAGCAAACTACCTGGTAGGCAATAAACCGATGGTAGTTGTGAGGCAGTTCTATTGGTCTTAACATGAGATTGGTGGCTCTCCACTCTAGAGAGGGTGCTCTACAAAACTCCTAAGTTAATTTCCAGAAAACTTAAGCTTATTCCTATGATTTCATCCAAAACTTTAGCCTAGTTACGAACAAATCCTAATAATACTCTTCTTCATTCAAATATATATCCATATAAACTCAAGCTTTGTTAAACAAAATTACCTATTGGGCTTTGATATATAAAGATCGAGGAATCTCCTACTTTTTTTTTTTTTTATTTCTCTTTGATTCACTCTATAATTAGAGAAATCAAAGAGAGAGTGTGGTTTTTTCGTTTTTAACACCTTGAGTGAGAAAGTGAAGAAAGCATGCAATTGTGATGCCTTGCAATGCTTGAGGATGGAATGAATGAAGCATAGGGGGACCCTATTTAGAACTTTAAGTTAGTATTTGTAGTATAAGAAACTAATAAATTGGAGAAAAATCGTATGTTGTTTATTAATGGGTTTGTTTAGTTCTTCCCTTTTTGTTGCTAAATTTGATCATGAATTTGTGGAAATTTTTAAAATTAAATGTGCAAAGATGTTTTAGAAGCTTCACTTGATTATTCCATGCAGTTACTTTGAGATTATAAGTTAAGGAATCCTTAAGTTGCCAATTCAAAAATGTATGTATTATTCTTTTTTTTTTTTTTATTTCTAAGTATATTTTTTAGAGCACTTGCCTTCATAATAAAATTCAAATTTGGAGTACAGTGGCAATTACTATATCTATACTTTTAATTTTTACTTTTTGTTTGAATTAATTTGGCCAAAAAATGAGTTTAATTGGAGTAAAGATGGAAAGGGGCTTGAATTGGGATATTTCTTCCTTTTTTTGTGCAATTTCACGAACTAGGAGGATAAGAAAGCAAAAGGTTACGTATACGACATGTGCCACGTATCCAATGCATGCATATGTTGTACATGTTGACATAGTTGTCAAAATTGTGATTCTACTTATACGATTCTACAAATTTATAATTTTAGAAGATTCTTTCAAGTTAATTCGAGTATAAAATTGTCTTCATATAAAAATTTATGTTTTTAACCAAATTTACATGTAAACTCGGTAGAAATTTATATTTTCAATCAAGTTTACTAATTCTACATATATAAGTTAAATTAGCTCAAAAAATGAAAAAATACAACTAAGTTTTTACAAGTCATCAACTATTAAGATATTATATCATCTTCTCTATCTTATTATTATTTTTTCCTCTTTCTCTCTCTTATTCCATTACTTAATGTTCATAGCCTTCATCGAGGTTCTAGCTCTAATAGCAAAGATTACTGGAAAATTATATTTTTCAATTTATATCATCAACTTGTTGGTTTCAAATTAAAAGGACATTCAATAGACTGAGCTCATAACCTCTGTCTTCCAACTACCAAGGTAGACTACTTAAGTTGTGCTCGATTTTCAATGAAGTTGTACATCGAATAATATTCAACTTATTATGAGTTGAGCGCTATATATTTTCAAGCCTTAGAAATTAGCCTTGGCATTTTGGAGATATTGGTAAAAATGATTTCCTTAGATCTTTGAAAAGATTTGAATCATTGCTTGTTGATTGTAATAGAATCAATTGGGAATAAGTAGGCTCGAGTAGAGCTCAGATTGATTGGGCTTGGATCTTGCCTCCTACTTCTTAATTCTTAGAAAAAAAGCCCCATGTAGATGTAGCCACTGAAGTCTTATGATGTTTAAGTTAGTAAGAAGGACTAAAGGAAAGAGCAGGGGAGTACTAAGGACCCAAGGGTAATGCACATCTTGTATGAGGTACTCAAAGTTAAGGTAATAAGTTGAGATTAAAATAGAAGAGTTAAGAGGGTTACAAGAGTCGAGAGAAAATGAGAGAGATGAGTTTCGATCCTTTACCTCATGGTGCTTGGGTACCTTTTATGGGGATTACGTGGATACGTGGTAGTTTAGGGTTTACTCATATTGGTTGTTGGTAAATAGCATGTGTGGCGGTAGAGATTGGGCAACTTTAGAGGCTGACCAAATCTACAGAGCAGAGATTTGACATTCGTAGGGTTATTGAGTGTGTTGAGCATATTACAGATGTCAAACATCCATTAATGAACAGTAGTAAAGAGCAAGCGCTAAAGACAATAGTTAAGTTAGGACACTGAGGGAAGGATCGATAGGTACTTAGTTAAGAATGAGTTGAGACCTGAGTTGATGCTAAGTAGTCAGCGCATGTAGGCTCTGTAGTCATGCTAGTCTACTTGGGTGAGACGTTGTGTGGCTCGCTAAGAAGGTTGTGTTATAGGGGACAAGCTCGTAATGCCAAGTGGTCGACATGTAGGTGCTCAATGGTTGAGTCAATTTACTTAGGTAAGATGTTGCATAGCTTGCTAAGCAAGTTGAGATAGAAAGAATGAACTCGTTGTTAGCCCTATGGTGGGCTTCTTTACATAATGAGCCTTGGTCTGAGCAAGAATTGGGTATCGATACAGCAATACTACCCATGACCAAATCTCTACTAAATCAAGTGATATTCAAAAGGAGATTATATTTACTGTACATGAGTGAAGGGGTCATTAATGATGTATTATATGACTAAGTTTGTATCCTGGATTAAAGATATAATCAATAGATACGTGAAGTTATAGATTAATGATTAGGAGATGATCTTTTCATACTATCTTCTATCTTTGTTGATAGTCTAGTTGATAGAGATCAATAGATCTCCAAAGATAGTTGAGGTTGAAGAGGCAAATCTAAGAGTAAAGACGTAATTTACTTTCAGTAAATTTAGAAGTGCTAGGTGAGGAAAATGTGTCCATGGAAATGAGACTAAAGCTAACATAAAAATGATAAAGGTAAAATAGTTATAGATATATTGCTCACAAAAGTAATAGATTAAGTATACTTCTTGACATCTAACATACAAGGGATATCCTTTAACTAAATGTTGGATAAGTAATTTGTCTCACATATTTTCTAGGAGGGGATCGGTTCTAAGCTTAAAGGCATGTGCTAGGTGATTTTATGTAAATAAGTAGTAAATGAAGGCTAAACTATTAGTATATACGGATTTTAGGTCAAAATGTTCAATAGTCAAATCTACCACTCGATTTGTCCTCTTTTGTTTTGTTACTAAAATATTGCATGCTATTAGTTACTAAAACACAAGGAGATTTGATTGTATAGATTTTATTTATTTATTGTGGTGATCTAGTAGTTAGTAAGAGTTAATTTTGCTAACTTATTATTTTTGTAAAGGATTGTGGCTCCTAGTTCTTGAGGTAGTTGTTTGTTGTATGGTAGAAGATCTTATTATAATAATAGTAGTGGTAAAAAAAAAAGAAAAATGTAGATGGGTAAAGTGACAAACAAATCTATTTTATATACTTAGGAGTTGCATTTGTCAGTTTATGATGAGAGGAGTTTAGAGGAAAGTAAAGTTTGACAGGCTCAAGGAAACTCATTATCGCATGAAGTGTTGATCAAGGTAGGTAAATAGGTGTAAATGGTTCTAAGAAAGTTTAAAACTAGACATAAGCTTTATAATGAGTAAAAGGTGTAATCCAGTTATAGGATAACAATTGCTTACTATTAGTATAATGCATAAGATATCTCTAAGGTAAGCATTTGGCAAGGTTAAAGAGTACTTATTGGAATATAGGAGAAATTTGAGTTTCTATATGTTAATAGGTCATTTTAGACATGGGCCCCTAAACCAAAGATAACCCCCTCTCAACATAGGTCGAGCTCTTACAAGGTTGATCTAACCTCTAACATTAGTCTTATATCCTTGTAACTTGGACACCTACAAACAGACATAAGCTAAGTGTCTAAGAGATCTATTATTCTTGCAAGAGCCTATGCCGAATCACTAGTTACAAGTCCAACCTATTGAAAACTAAGAATTTGAGCCTTTAGGGACATAGATCTTATGGCTTAAGTTAACTAAGCCTTGCCTAGGTCAACTAAGCCCAACTTAAGAGTTCAAATAGAAGCTAGAATAGCTCGGTGGATAAAGTAAGTCAATAGTTGTTGCCAAGCTCACTCTATAAAATAAAAAGTAGATCTCTAGATGCTAATTCTTTTCTAAAAATAGCTTACCTCATCCCCTGTGGATAGAATATAAGTAGGGATAGAGAAGTGGTGAACTAACCTTTAAATAAGTTAATGTTGAAATTATTGATAGCAAAATACCTGTTTGTTGTTAGCAAAATACCTGTTTGTTGTCATAATTATATTGCATTTTATATATGTAAAATAATTTTATTAGTATTAATCTACAATAGTTCTTAAAACTTAATATAATAGAAAAATTCTTTTAGAAAATGATAAAGGATGTTTAATATACTTTATAAAAAGTTAAAAGAAAAAACTTTTTACTTTTTTATTATGCACATATATTAAATAAAATTTAATTATTAATTTATTAAAAATGTATATCAATATATGAAACTTATATAACTTTTGTTTTTAATAAAAATAGATAAAAAAAAATACATGTACAACAAATTACAAGTAAAGCAAAAAAGGGAAAAAAAATGACATAAATATAAATATTTTACTATTCTTTTTCATGATAACTTTGTATGATTGTTATATTAGCAATTTAAAAAGGAAAAAAAAAGAATATCATTTTAAATATAAGTTATTAAGTAATAAGCTATTCAATAATATAATCCAATTTCATTTTTGTACTATTAATTGTAAAAAAGTACTAAATTAAGTCAAATTTATCAATAGTTTATGTGATAAGGCCAGAACATTTGTAATATAAATGATATAATTATTATTAATGGCGTATTACTAATAAAAATATTACATTTTAAGAGAATTTATTTAATTAAATACGATTTATAGTTAACGAATTTAATTTTATTAGTTATTGTTAAAAAATTAATAAATATAAAGAGACATATATCAATCAAACAGTAAATACATCTTGAAAGAGTAAAATGATAAACATGCGATATGAAGCCAACATCTCATGTTTCCAAAACCAAACACCTAACCACTTAGCAATTGTTATTTTATGCCACATTTTATACTTTAAAAAATATATTTAACCTATACTTTTCCTTTTTAAAAAATTTAAAAATTGACTTTTTCCTAAGATTTGGGGGCTTAGGGCCCTTATGGACCACCTCGAACTCATCCTTGAGTATGAGGCCTCTTAGTGAGGAATCCTTACTTTTATAAGATCAAACACTCTTATGTTCCTTAGTCTCTCTCTTTTTACTCTTATTAACTTAAGTACTAGAATGGTTATACTGAAGCATCCTATAAAGGTCTCGAAACAATACTGTACATATCAAATAATGAAAATTTAAGCTAATATGTAGATTTATTAAGGCATTTTCTTCAATCAAAGTGATGGTACTTTTCTAATTGTTTATAACCTAACATTAGACTTTTAAATTTATCATGATTGAGTTTTTCTCTCAATTATTCATGGTTCTTATTGATCCTAAAATTGTGGTAAATGTTTAATATCCTTATCTGTATGTCATATTAAGTCAACAACATCATAGTCCATCATGTATGTTGCATAAAGCTTTGTAAGTGAGCTACATGAGTCAACCCTAAGGATATAAATGAACTAAGCTGTTTCATAAATTACTCAAGCTTGACTTGAGTTTTACTCAAATTCTATTTAGCAACCATGATATGCCCAACTCGAGCTTAAGTTACTCGAGTAGCAAATTAAGCTAAGCTCAAGCTTTAGAATACTAAGCTCGTGAAACTTATGAGTCTAATTGAATTTGATATAAATTTTAATTTTTCTTAAAATAAATAAATGTAAGGTTATTCATGGAAAAATGATAAAAAGTTTGTAACTAAGCTAATTGAAATGAACTTAAGCTCACAAAATATATTTTTATGTCAAATTTGAGCTTAAAATTTAGAGCCCAATTGAACTCAAGTTGAACTTGAACTTGAACTTGATTTCGATCTCAATATTATATTAGTTCGATTTAACTCGATTATACTCTTAACTAACTTACCTTACCTTACCTTACATTGATCTATGAATTAAGAGAGTTGGCTTGCCAAGCAAATGAAACCTATGAGTGAAATTGGTTGGCTCCACTACTCTTGCATAGCTTTAGTAGTAAATAAGATCTTTGTGAATTTCCTTATATCTATTACAACCTAAAAATCATAGTAGATGCAAACAGTTTTGATCGCTTCATTATGCTTAACTCTATTTAAGCATATCAGTTAGGTTTGTCTCTAATGATTGAATCCTTATTTTACAAGTTAGGATATAAGGCATGACTTCTTATACAATGGTTGCTATAATAATCAAACACTGATTTTTGAATGATGATAGTATTTGTAATATTATTGTTATATTATAAATAGAGAATCTGAAATTTTATAGGGTAAAAGTACAATACCACCTTAATGCTAGCACTACCATATGAGACGTACTATGTTATGTCTCAAGTCTTGTGTGTACTGCAACCTAATAAATTGGATAATGAAATTTAATAGTGCTACGGCGGCGAACAAAATCTGTACCATTCAAGTGTTTCAACAGGGCTGCCAACAAAAATCACTATCCAAGTGAAAATGAAGAAAGAGAAAAAGTAAAATACGGGTGATAATTATGTCAATTTAAAACAAAGATAAAGTTGAGAGCTCACTTTAGGGCTCTCTGTCTAATCTAACCAAAAGCTCCGGATCCAAAGGCTGCGGTTGTTGCGAATTTCCAGCTTCACACCGAAAGAAAAAGGATGGTCAAAGTATGTGCTTTCGTTCTTCTTATTAATCAATCCTTCCAAGAATGGCGTGCATGTCATCATGGGCTGGGCCCCATGCTCCCTCACACTTGTCTTCTTGATTTTCACGAAATGTAATATCCCCTTCTTTACATTAATGTAAAATGAAAAAAAGAAGATAGGTTTTACAAAGTAAATCTCATTTAAGAGTGCATTTTTGGGTCGGAGTTAAGTTTTAGGATTTAAAATTTGAAAAATTTACTGTTTCATGAAAAGTATTTCTAATAAAAGAAAAATGCGTGTGAACAATTTCCATTTAAGTAAACAAATAATCTTAATATCTATTTACTACTATAAAGCAGGTTGTAGTGGATGTCTTTTAATTGCACCCGTCAAATAAAATGGAGAAGAAGAAGAAAGAGAAAGAGAGAGAAGGAAATGATGAAAAAGAAAAGAAAGAGGAAAGGTATGGGCAACCGAGACAGTTTCAAAATGTTTTTATTGATTATTATATTAGGATGTCCCAACTAATTGTCCCATGCAAATAATGGAAGAGTAGCAATAACAACATGAGGTTAAATGGGTGAATATTATGTTAAACACTAAACAGTAACTTTTAGGTCAAGAGTAGCTATTAATTGTCATTGAGTTAAAGTGTTATAAAATGGTATGGAGCAGTTTACTAGCTGAAAGGAGAACTAGGTGCTAGTGATATATGAGATAAAGTAGTCAATATTAAGTTAATATTAGCTAAAAACTTTTTAGTCTAAGTAAATAAAAAGATCCATATCTATTAGTCACCTATTGATTTGGTTATTAACTATTTTTAAGGTGAGGATTTTCCTAGTTAAATTTAAATTTTCCTTAGAAAAAATTATGAAATAGTTTAGATACTATAAATTATTAACTTATATTATTATCATTTCAATACATAAAATATATATTTGTGGTAAAACATCATAAATTATTCTTATCATATGTATGGATTAGTCATTCCAGGTTATACCAATTACAGATTTTGCTTTTATAAGTTGTTTCTTCTTCTTTCCTTGCCTTTCCTTTTTTTTTCTTTTTTTTTTTTTAACTAAGACTATCATTTGATGTAACAATTTCTTTATATAAAAAAAATAAAAATTATATGTAAAAGAAATGTTTTGAAATAAAATAATTGTGATAATAGTAGATATCATTGATACGGTTTTCAATGGAGTTTCCGGTGGTTTGGTAACTGTTGGTAGTAATGGACTTGCAAAAAATCCCCTTTTGGCTTAGCCAATGAAAGTTCTATGATACTTAAGTTAATGAGGAGAGTATTTGGAATTGAGAAAGTATGTGAGAGAGTTGATTTTAGACAGTGTCTAAAGGATTGGATCCTTTCACTTGGTGTTTTCTTTCTATTTATAGGTAAGGGAATTAATCTGTTCGACCACATGGCAAGAGGAGATTAGCTGGGATGAATACTAAGGAGGTCGCATTGTTAGTATGAAAAAGGACTTCTACCCTTCTATAAGTTAGTAGAAGCTTTAGGAATAGGCTTGTCACATTAGCATGTACAGCTACCATAACTTGGCGACTAGACTTCTGGTCCGTGGTTAAGATGCTATCTAGCACTTAATAAAGAGAGAGAAGGAAGCAAGGAAGACGGCAAGTCTAACTATGTCAGCTAGTATGCCTTCTAATGGCCACTTTAACTTGGTAGCGTATTCCTTTCTAGTGGTTAGAAGGTGAAACACAGGATCTTTAAGAGGAGCTACAGGTGCTTAAAGCTTGGTCTAAGAATGCTTAGGGTCTTAGCTCTTCCTGTAGGTTGCATGGGCTTTCCGATCACGTGCACCTAAAAGGGAGCATAGAAGTTACTTGGAGTCTTTGTTTGCATTGCAAGCTCTAAAGGGTAGCATTAGTGTGCATACTCGAGTTGATTTGTGTACTTGGTATGAGAAAGTGTCTAGCAAAGGTGAGAAGACCTTTTAAGTGGGCAAGTTAGGCTTGGTAGTCGGCTTAAGCCTTTAAAGCCTTGGATCGAAAAACCGTTAACAAGTTGGATTAGGCTTAGGTTGAAAAGTTGAATTTAGGTTAATATATATATATGTATGTATGCATGCATCAATTATAATCTATGATTTTAATCAATGTGATTTTAGTTTGCCTAGATGGGTCATTCTAATGTATCTTATAAATATGTATTTATATATATTTTTTCCTTTGTTAAATGTGTACTTTATATTTTATAATATGATTGTTATACTACATATAAAAAAGTTTGAAAATGGATGTATAAGTGACTAGTGGCTTTGACAAAGATGAGGACTGGATTTGAAGAAGTTTGAGAAGTGTAAATTTGCTTTTCTTTTTCTTTTAAGCATATGATGTCTTAGAAAAATGTGTGTGTCCATTTGGCAAATTAAACATTTCTCTATACTTTATAAGGTTGTCCTTATTTTTATTTTTGAAATAAGGTTTCATTCTTTAGTGAAATACTTCTTATGTTATAATCCATGTATATATGTATATAATGCAAAATATTTAGATGTTAAAATATAGGTAGACAGGCATCTTAAAATTAGTAAAAAGGGTAATTGTATTTCAAAAAAGTTAAATTCATGTTATATCATAATCATATTATGTTTAAATGAGTTATCTAATCATTTTACATTTAGGATAAACATATTACGGTGCATGTGCCCCTTATATACACACACACACATATATATATACACTTAAAAATACACATATACGAGCTATATATTAAGGGAAAAATGTCACTGATATATATAAAATTATATAATGATATGGGTAGAAATACCCCTGCCAAATTAGCCAACATAGCTCTAAAAGAAAACGAGTTAATTATACATAACTATATTAATTTAAAATTTAGAAGTTTTTATTGCAATTTCAAAGTTTGAAATTTTCATAATGAAAAAGTAAAAGAAAATTTTGTATAATAAGAAATTAAATATGTAACCTATTAATATATGATTATGTTATATTTCTTAGGTATCCATATTTTGAATACATTACCATCAACTAGGGTATAAATGCATTTTTATTTTTTGATATCTTTTATGAGCTTTCATAATTTTTTTTTTATAAAAATAAAACCCTGAAGAAACACAAACCTATCCAATCCAAGCATAATCTTAAACTAAAGTTTAAACTCTGGAAATGCTAAATTGCTCAAATTCTAAATAAAAGGGGAAAACATCTTGTCTAAAATGAATGTACACGTCAATAATGATAATAATAATAATTCAATTAGATCATACTTAACATTCTGAATACTTTGCATGTGTTCTTCTACTACTCTATTTGCTACATTGATGTTTCCATGTATAAAATTTGGATCTAATTGCAGTTTTGGTCAAAGTCATGATTCGATGTACAAAATGTTCTTTTACATCTTAAAACCTTTTTACATTCATTTTGTGGAATTTGAATTATATTCCCTCATTATGCCTTATTACGATGTTTATTTGGTTTTTTATCATAAAATCACAAATCCATAGGAAACCCTATTATTTCAAATTAAGTAATAGAAATTCCTTAATTCAACAAAAAATCACGATTTCTTACCACTATCACTACTACTATTACCACTACTACTATTACCACTACTACTATTACCACTACTACTATCACCACTGCCGCCATCGCCATTGCTACCGCCACCATCGTCACCACCACCTCCACCGCTACCACTGCCACTACTACCACTGCCATCGCTATCACTGCCATCGCTACCACTACCACTACCACTGTCACTACCACCATTACCACCACCACCATCGACCATCGCTGCTGTTACCACCGCTACCACTAACTACTGCCACCATTACCAGTGCCATTATCATCACTACCTCCACTGACGACCACTATCATCGTTGCCACCATCATCGTTGTTGCTGTCTTGCCGCCACCACCACCACCACCACCAACCATCACCACCACTACTATTGTCACTACCATCACCATCATTGTCATTGCCACTACCACTAACCATCGTAGCCACTACCGCCACCGTCGCCGCCAATATCACCGCCACCAATCATTGTCATCACCGCTATCATTGCCACCATTACTTATTACTTTAGGATTAGTTGGGAAAAAAAATTGATTGATGATAATTTTATTATTAAAGTTTTATTACATATTTATTTTTAAATTATTTATAAATTTAATTAAATAAAGTAATATATATTATACCCTTATTCTATTTCTTATGAAATTTTAATTCCATTCCCTCTTATTCTATTCCATGATGTGACGAGCTTAAAATTGTACATTTACTTTTTGCCAAACAATCGATTCGAAAGTTTTAGCTATGGGTTAAAAGAGAAAAGCCTACCCTTTCAACGGTCTTAAGAAAAACTAAAAGTACGGTTCGGGGTTTATTTTGTGTGTAAGTATATATATATATATATTATATGTATATATGTACGTTATTAATTGTTTTGTGATGACCTTACAGTTCTCTCGAGGTTTTTCATTATCTATCATAATTATAATAGGAGTGACCGAAAAATTTTCTGACTGTGCAACAAAACCATAGGATTTAATTCCCCACTCGAGGAAGGTGTTGGGTGTTAGAATCCGAGCAGGAGTATGCTGGCATGATCATTGCTGTGTACATTTATACTACTTCTGATTATTGCAGAACCGTCACAATGGACCCGTTACTGCAATCAATGTTAATGTTAGCACCCCAAGTCTACGCTCATCAATAGTCAGTCATGCTCATGGCAAGATTCCTTAGGTGAGGAACATTCTCCATAATATGCTTTGTACAACCATGGACACGCAGATTTCACGTTTGCTTTAATTCACCTCTTCTTTTTCCCTCATGTTTTTTAGGCCAGTTAAAAAAGGTTAAAAGTAAGCTATCAAAGTCGAATCTCACTTTAATCTTTTATATGAACATAATAAGTTTTCAAAATATGTGGATTTTTGCTAGCCTAAACCACATAGAAGAAAAATACAATTCAACACCTAAAATTTCTACTTTGCAAATAGATTCTCACATCTTACCTTCCATTTGAAATTTAAAAAAATTAATATATTTAATTGATAGGCTATTAGAGTATGTTTACCAAGATCCCTTGACACAAACCGCAATGTTAAGGAACCTATTTGTATCAATTAACATGCAATCGTGACACAAATTCCTATGTGAAATTTCCTATACCAAAAACCAATTAAGTTACCTTTATAGGGGTTCCTTAGCATGAAACCCTATGCTTAGAAACTCATTTTTATTAAGAAGGAATCCTAAAATGAGTCTCTATGTCAAGGTTCCTTTAGCATAGAATCCTTCCTTCCCCTTTCTTCTTCTTCTTATTTATTTATTACTCATAAAGTCTACATAATATAGACGGTTAAGTCTGATTCATAGGCTTCAAGCCCTATAATGAATTGAGTCTAAATCTTTGAGCTAAGGTAATAAGATTCAAAGAATCTAAGTTCATGAAATTTAGAATAACTAAGGAGGATTTCGCATGATACGCTTAGAGTAAGGCTCATTAGATCCACTTATTTAATAACAACCTTTCTTAATTTAGCTCACATATTAAATAAAACATTTATTGTGCAAAAATCCAAAAAGGAAGGTAATTTGGGATCCATTAAGTAAGGGGCTTACATCAACCATTGATTATCATCCCCATCCTATAAATGATATCAATGGCCAACTTTTATAAATACCACCCCCTCTCCCTCATTTAGACATTAGATAGAATCTTACACAAATGTTGTCATGCTACCGGAATCTTGCCTTGAAAGATTGAATACTTAATTATCTCAAGAACACAACCCGTCCATTACAAATCATAAAGTTTGATGCAATTATGCTCTTTTACCTGTCATACTAAGAGTTAGAGTTAGTTGAGATTACCTACCCCTCACCTCTACCATTCTTCGTTTGACCACCCTATATATACTATTAGTATATAGGTCCTTCTCCTTAGTTATATGTAGCGTAATTTATATATGGCACGTACGTAATAGTCACATCTAAACCTCTTCATCTGCAAATGATAATAAAAAAAAAAATGGGATCCATAAATTTTTTTTAAAAAATGTTGATTATTGGTGCTTGACACTGTGTCCTCTGCTAAGCACCCACTTTTTGGTATCCTTCTCCATTATAAGGAACTCCTTACAAAAGTTGCATTCGACCTGAAATGTAGTCTTAATTTTTAAGTCTTGACAAAAATTTTGTCAAGTTAGAAGCAAATGGGACCCATAAAAATATGAACATTATTACTGAATTTTTGTGAAAAACTTATGAATAAAGTGGAGAGATCCTTAAAGGAGAATGCTCCTTAAAACATCGGTGTAACACCTAAAAACTGTATAGATTCCTCAACACTACTCGTGATCTTAGTAAATTGTTTCCACTCTATTGTTTAAGAAAGCAAAAAAGTGAGTGGATCATGTATTTTGATTTTGTAATTCCTATTATTGCTATAACAACAAAAGAGCTTATGCATAACATTCCCAAAAAGTCTATTGTCATGTTTAGTAAGCGAAAATGAACCTTGAATAAAATCAAAATTCTAGATTCCATTTCATTTCTCATGTTTGGAAATACTTTTAGAAAATGGAATAGTAACACTTTAGAATTTGATTCTAAGGAATCATGGTTCCACATTCAAGGGGGGATTTGAATGAAATCATGATTTCACCTTTTAGGAGGTGGGATTGCAATTATTTTTCTCTTTTATTAATTAAATGACTTATTTAAACTTTAGTCTAATTATGATATGTAATAATTAAAGGTATTATGAACAAATACTACTGTATACACATTCTATTCTATTCTTTTCTATGAATATTTCCAAACATAGGAGTTGATTTATCATTCCGATTTTAATTCTTCCAATTCATTACATTCCAAGCCAATCCTACATATCGAACATGATAGAAAGGTTGAGTTATGTAATTACTTATGTCTAATGTATATACATTCCATTCCTTTCCATGCTATTCTATTCCATCAATATTTCCAAATACAAGATTTGATTTATCATTTCGATTTTGATTCCCTCAATTCATTCTTTTCCAAACCATTCTTACATATTAAACATGATATAAGGGTTGAATTATGCAATTATTTATGTAATATAACAATGAAAAATATTTTTTGCATATACAATGTTTAATATGCAATGGTTCTTATAAGCATATTATATTGGATGTAGAAACATAGAATCCTAACCAAATTTATATTATTTAAGCTAATATTTGAATTACTAATAAGAAGACATTACCTTCTTATTTAAATTAAAATGCATTTAACATATACAAAAGATTTTTTTAATAAGTGCATTGGTGAGGAATTCTAATATGTGATAAGAAGGGAATTTTAAATATTTTTAGGAGGTAATTAAGGGTTTGGTGCACTTTGTATAATGGTAACAACTTGTTTAATTCACCAAATGAAATAAAGTGAGAACGTAATCAAGATTCATGAAGGATGGAATAAAGGGAGAATAATGGTAACAAGCAGACATACCTTGTTATGTAAATTAAAATGATTCTATGAATATTTCTAACCCCACCGCGCATGCCCAACCCCTCCCCCCCTTTCCCTTTTTGCTCAGATTTAGACTTACTCTCTCCAAATGTCAACTCTCGGACTAAACCCTCTCTCTATCTCAACTCTCAATGGTAGTGGTGGTGCATGATAAAGAGTGATGATGGAGGACAATGATATGTTGTATGGTGCACGACCAAGTGGGTAATTTTAGAATAAGAAAAGGGAATGAGTTTGTAATTGAGATTCATAGGATGTAAGGGAGGAATTTCGATTCAATGATTTCAAGTAATTGGAATTCATTAGTACTATATTACAAATAAACAAGGTAATAAGTAATAATAGGGAAATTGCCATTCGCTCCAAGTAAACACGCGGTAAAAAAGTAAGCATTTTACCTTTTCATTGTAAGATATACATATGTATATGTATATATATTAATTAAAATTTAACTATTAGTACATACAAAAATAAAATTAATACATATAACTTATACAACTTTTGCTATAAAAAAATTGATCATAAATAATATGTAAATAGGAAATCACAAGAAGAGCGAAAAAGGCAACAATATATAAATATAAATATATAATTTATGAAGAAATTTTCATGTTTACCAATTAAATAATAAATATTACATAAATATTAACTATATAAAATAAATCACCTAAATACCAATACTATATCTCATGTTTAAAATGAGATATTAATTTTATATAAATATCTCATTTTGAACACGAAACACTAATTTTATATGATATTTCTTTTTTATTTATAAATTGATGATTTTTAAGTCTTTCAACAAAATCTATCATGTCACAATAATATTGATTAATTAATTTACTTATTTATTTATGTTTATGAAAACATTGAATTAAATTTTTATGTAACTAGCCCCAAATTGTGTGGTGTCTTGTCGTGTGTTCCACTCCACTGTACTAATGTGCACTTTCCGATTTGTTTGAAATTCACGCATTGTGGAGCCTAAACAGAAATCAACAGTAATTGCTATTTCCAAGTGGGCGGCTTGCAGTAGTGCAATAGATTCTCGCATTTACCAAATGCAATGCGAGAAAGCCATGGCAGGAGTAAGTTAAGTGGTAAGTAGAAAAGGAGATATTTTTGTAATTTTTAAAATCGTATTTTTAAGATATGATTTAGTTATGATATTTAAGTAATATTTTTTAGATAATTTATATTGATATAATTTTTTTTATAATAATAGTAGACATGCATCTTTTCTTGATTTATTTTTATAAAAAATTTGCGACATTGTCTTATTAACAGTGTTCTCAAAAAAAAAAAAATTGTCTACGTAATTAGATTAATCATCCAATAATCCATACTCATTTTCATAATATTGGTGAAAAAAAAAATAATTGGAAATAAGTCATATGATTGTTAGTATTTGTTTATATTTTATGTGACTAAAATACTTGTAACATTAAAAATGTAATTATATTTATGGTATACTAGTAGTAAATATATAGCATTTTAGAAGAATTGGTTTAGTTAACTATAGTTGATTTATTCTATAATCATGACTTTAGCTACTCTGGAATAGAAGGGATTTCTATTAAGTTTGGCTATAACCCAAATAATTAATTCAATCACATTTTCAATGCATGTAAATAGACCAAATAAATGTATTCACAACCCCACTCTTGAAATTCATATCTCTTGATTTCACCATTCACATAGTATTGCTATGGTGATTGTCTAGTGTTTGATTTTTTAATTGCATTCTCTCGACAAACAAATATTTTAATTTGCCTAGATTATTACAACTTACTACTACAGTTTAGTATTCATTACAAGTTTCTTTTGGTTTCGCCTTTTGTACCTTGCACTATATTATACTCGCACAATATAATGAGCATTAAACTTACTTAGTAGTATCAAATATAATGTTAAAATTTGCTCATTAAGATATACATATAATACATGCTTTTTGTAACAAGTTTTAAATTTTTCTCTGATCTTGGGGTTAGAGAGCCTACTAGGTCTGCCCCTAATATATCTTTTTTTATTAACTTAATATGTCAATTCCCTTTCCTGTAATTGGATGTGAATTTTTTTTTAAAAAAAACGGAATGTTGATTTTAGTGGATGCGGTATACCATCTATTACTTCAATTTTGATTTCCAAGACCAAAGGGTAAGATGACAATTTTCAACTCCCTTTTCGGATGTGATTTTATCAGAATTGACAATTTTAGTGAATGTAGCATTTCGATCTTGACTTGGATTTTGATTTCTAAGACCAAATGTGAGGAAATATGGTTTGGTTCCACCTTAATGGAGGAAAATGACAAATGAACCCAATTACTTTATGTAGAAAGCTTTACGTTATTTGTACATGGCTTTTGTATATGTGTACGTGCTGCTTTACATGTCATTATTTTCTTCGCACGTGACATATTTAGTAGTATATTAACCCCTCAATTGTACATATTCAGTTATGACAGTTAATACAATATACACTTCAGTTTCTCTCGCAAATGCTCTCATTTTGTTGGCCTTGTTTGATCGCACTGAGTAAGTCCAATTTCTTCAATTACTTTGCTTTGTAGATTTCAATATGGTATTAGAGCACTAGTGATACGCTACACTAAAAACAGATAAGGTCGACTATATTGGATTGTGTCCAAACTTATAAAAAGCTTGAAATGAAAGGGTGATGAATGTCGTAATAAAGAGAAAACAAGCAATTTCCCATAAACAATTCCAAGGATATGATACACTAAGGAACCTTTGTAGACTTACAAACTAACTTAATATGATGCACAAGCAACTCAATAAGATTGCTCCCTACCTAACATTACTTAAGGGTTAGGATAGGAGTATAAAGAGTAAGCACAACATCTTACAAAAAGGAAGAACTTTGTATATTTAAAAATGGTAAGATGATGATGATGCAACTACAATGAACAGGGGATATTTATGCCCAAAAATCTAAGGCAACCTACTAAGTTTGGAAAAAGCAAAATAGGTAATGTTTAAAACACGTAAAATATAAGGACTGCTAAAGAGTATTAATGAAAAATCAAGAAAACATTTTGTTTGTGTAGCAGATTCCATCATGTGGGTACCTGGACATGTGGTTGGCAATGAGAGGTGGGCTTTTTAGCGTAAATAGACAAAAGAATATGATTTGCCGAGTTGAGCTATTGACTCGTCCAAGGTGAATTCAACTTGATGCGAATCCACGAATGCCCAGCGAACACGAACCACAAATGGGTATTCAATGTTTGAGTAGGATGAGGAATTGGAAGTGGAAAGGGGGTTTTGATGGTGAATGTGTATGGATATCACACACTAAGATACAAACAAAATCAGGGGTTGAGCTCGAAATAGAGTTTGATACAACTTACAAACACTAAATATCACTCAGGTTTCAAATGAGAGGTTAGATGCAACTCACTAAGTTGCTTAAATGAAGGGTTCACTACAATCTTTAGGGTAAGATTGATAAGAATACAAGAGATTAAAGAGTAAAGCACACTCAATAATTCGAAATGTAAGCTCTAAGAGCTCAAGAATATCTTTACTCAAAAGGAATGTTTAAGTGTAATCACTGTTTGTGTATTCTTCTCCTTTCTCTTTTTTTGGTTAATTACAAAAGTTGTTATTTATAGTAAATTCTAAAACCCTAGTGGCAAAACTGTAAATAATAGACAAGATACTTAAACCCTAAAGAATAGCCTATAAATGAAATGAGGAAAATATTTACAAGGTATATAAACTACGCATTTAATAGAGTGGTTAGCATGTAATCATCTAAGCTGTCTGTAGGATCAGACTTGAGTAAGGGCCGGTTGGCAGTCAAGTGTCTGAGTTAGGGTAGGATGTTTTGAAGTCTTATTGTGCTTGGCCAAGCTCCTAGTGAGGTCGACCTACAATTGCTACACTCATGAATTGCTTGGCGCTAGCTTTCTCATGTTGTACCAAACTGTTCTTTGCCCTTAAGGCCACGGCTCTTTAGTCACTTGTTATCTCAACAGATGACAAACCTGATGTTGAATGGTTCCGTTTTCTCCTTTCGTCCTTTGGTTATCAGTTCAGCCTTAGCAAAAGCAAGTTGCTCTTGGGTTAGGATAGGTCTGCTTTAGCATTTAGTAGGTCTGCATTGGCTTCTGATAGATTAGCCTTGGCCTGAGGATTGTTGTGGACTAATTTCTATCATCGCCATGGGGTTGAAAAGAAGTCGTCCTCGACTTTAGATTGTGAGCGCGGGCTTTGATACTGAAAAGGCTCTTATTTTTCCTCCTCTTTATCATAGGCACCAGGCTGTTTTAGATCTCTTCAACACTTATAGGAGTCAAGCAGCAGCTCTTCCTATCCTTCTAAACCATGTAGGTGCTAAGGAAGCCATTGTAGATCACTCTTCGGTTATACTCCTAAGGTCAACCAAAAAGTAAATTTGCTGCATTTATAGGCACCATGTGGGAGTCAACCTTGTCCTCATATTGTCCAACCTTAAATGCTATCCAACCTCTTTTATGTACATGGACTATACCTTTGTCATTAAACCACTTCAATCCATGTAGTTAGGGATATGGGTAGGTTGACAATCTCATCTTCTCTACTAATTCGATAGAAATGATGTTAGTGTAACTGCTTCCATCAACAACTAGGGAACAAGTATTCCCATTCACCAAACATCGGATTCGGAATAAGTTCTCCCTTTAAATTGGGTCTTCTTTAATATCAGCTCGTTTGCTTATTAGGGCTATGGGTTCTCCCATCTTAGGATAGACGTTAATTGCTTCCTCACTCTCAGAGCTCTTATTACTTTGTCTCTCTACTTAAGTGTCGGGTCCTTCACCTTTCAAAATCATGACCCTCTTATTTGGACACTAAGAGACAATATGTTCAAAGCCCAAACATTTGAAGCACTTAACTTCTCGAGCTTTGGTGCTGGACACTTTCTCCTTCTTTGCTTTCTTAGTCTTAACCTGGTTAGGTCAGCTAAGCTCTCATTTCTCCATCCTTTTCTTGGGCTTTTTCTTTTCTTCATTCCTCTCAAGCTCAGGGTTGCCTTGTTAAGGTTGGATGGTTACCCTTTAGTGCCTTCTCTTCTGTCTCTTCACTCTTAATGCCAAGTTGATCATCTCAGCCAATGAGTTGAGCAGTTGCAGTTTGACTACGTTGGTAATGTCATCTTAGAGTCCACTCAAGAACTTAGCAATGGTATGATCCTGTAGCTTAGCAATCTCACATCTAGTCATCAAGGTCTTA
Organism: Lumnitzera racemosa; assembly: GCA_024138005.1. Classification (NCBI taxonomy): domain Eukaryota; kingdom Viridiplantae; phylum Streptophyta; class Magnoliopsida; order Myrtales; family Combretaceae; genus Lumnitzera; species Lumnitzera racemosa. The sequence goes on along the minus strand of JAMXBC010000008.1, from coordinate 103,205,928 downwards.
AACTCTTGCAAATATTCTTCAATAGTGTTTCAACCTTATCTTAGGTGTTAGAATGCATGGAGCATCTCTTATTTAAAGTAGGTCAACACAAAGTGCTGATTCATCAAACGTTTTATAAGCCTCCAAATTTTAACTAGCTCTTCTCTTTCGACATCTTACTTGGCAACTAATTTATCCTACTAAAAACTTGCATATTCAACAAAAGCTAACGAGGCTAGCTTTAGTTTGGTTTTGTCATCACATTCATAGTACTCAAGTAACTTCTCTACTTGGGGAACCTACTCAAGGAACTCTTTAGGTTGGCTACCACCATTAAAGGTCGACAGCTTATGCTTAATATTGTTAAGTCCTCAGCTATGTGTTCGGGGTTCATCCCTTGCAATCCGAGCTGCTCGGTTAACCTTGAATCGACTACTTCTATTAAAGCTCTACTCGACTTTGGCTCTCTTTTTTGTACTCCTTGGTTCACCTTAGAGTCAATACTCCTGTCATCGTTTCTCCTAAGTTTAAGTTGGTTTTCTCTTCTCTTCTCTTCATCTCGATAGCTCTTCTCAGCTATTGTTCATCATTATCAAGCTTATTGGAACTACTTCGACTGGTAGGTGTTCGTTCCCTTCTTTTACCTTGACTAACATATCTACGGCCTTTGACTAATCCAGTAAGTTCCTAGATAGAATCAGTAAGATTCTGAATTTGATATTCCATGTTGTTAACATGTCTCCTCAAGCTTTCGCGAGGACTATCTCCACTATTCTCGACATTACCTTTCGACATTATGGTACATACAATAAATTCCAGAGAGAGAAATTTTAACAAACACGTAACCCACTTAACTGTACTTGACTTGTAACCACTACTAAGACAATTCCACAAGTATTACAACAACAAAATGCAACTAACAATGACCTAGAAATTACTGCTGCTCAATTTCTATAGCTACCCATGATAGATAAACACTTCTACAATTAGAGATAACTATTGAAATTACTGTTGCTCGACTCTATAACTCAATATAAGCAGTACAATACCATGACTACTAAGAATATGAACAATGAACTACATTACAGAACAATGATTAAAAGAAATGTCCAAACCACAAATCAAACTTTGAATAACACTAATACATGTGTCTCCCTAAATCTCTGATACTAGCAAAACTGATGTGAATCTACGAACACATAATGAACATGAACCACGAATGGGCGTTCGATGTTCGAGTGGGATGAAGAATAGGAAGTGGAAGGGGGTTTTTATGGTGAATATGTATGGATATCATACGCCAAGACACAAATACAATTAGGGGTTGAGCTTGAAATAAGGTTCGATACAACTCACAATCACTAAATGTCACTTAGGTTTCAAATGAGAGGTTAGATACAACTTACTAACTTGATCAAATGAAGGGTTCACCACAATCTTAAGGGCAAGATTGATAAGAATACGAGAGATTAAAGAGTAAAGCACACTTAATAATTCGAATGCAAGCTTTAAGAGCTCACAAATATCTTTACTCAAAAGGAATGTTCAAGTGTAATCATTATTTGTGTATTCATCTCCCTTCTCTTTTTTTGGTTAATTATAGAAGTTGTTATTTATAGTAAATTCCAAAACCCTAGTAGCAAAATTATAAATAATAGACAAGATACTTAAACCCTAAAAAATGGCCCATAAATGAAATGAGGCAAATATTTATAAGGTATATAAACTGTACATTTAACAAAGTGGTCAACATGCGGTCATTCGAGATGTCCGTGGGATCAAATCTAAGTAGGGGCCGGCTGGCAGTCGGGTGTCCAAACTGGGGCAGGATGTTTAGAAGTCTTATTGTGCTTGGCTGAGCTCCTAATGAGGTTAGCCTACAATTGCTACACTTATGGATTACTTGGTGCTAGCTTTCCCATGCTATGCCAATCTATTCTTTGCCCTTGAGGCTTCGGCTGTTTAGTCACTTATTGTCTCGATAGACGATAAAATTGATGTCAAATGGTTCCTTTTCCTCATTTCGTCCTTCAATTATTAGTTTAGCTTTAATAAGAATAGGTTGGTCTTGCATTAGGAAGGCCCGTTTTAGCATTTAGCAAGTCTGCATTGGCTTCTGACAGGTCAGCCTCGACTTAAGGATTGTCATAGACTGATTCTTATCACAACTTGAATATGCTCTAGGTAACTTGAAGATGGGTTGGCTAAGCTGGTGGGTAGGTAAGCCAAGTGGTTAGTTGAATGCTCCTTAAGTTGGCATTCAAAGATAGTTGAAAGGTATGGAGAGCTTAACTTAGAAAAGACAACAGGTCGGTAGAGAGGAGTAGCTCAAACTCTTCAAGTATGGGTTGGGATGAAAGGATGTACCTTGTAAAGCTCTCCAACCTTCATGCTCGGGCTCTAGTTAGTATATTGGTTGTTTAATTCCTATCATCCCCTTTAGGGTGATTGGGATTTGGGATTAAACCTTATTCTAATCTTCTTCTAATCGGTAGGAGCTAAGGTCGGCAATGTAAAACATGTCGAACACTCCAAAGTCTTCGGCCAGCTCCATTCAATAGGCATTGTTATTGATCCTTTAGAGTATCTTAGATGGTCCTTCGGCTCGGGTAGACAACTTGTTCTTCCTCTTGCTCAGAAATCTTTCCTTGCTCAAATATAGCCATACTAGGTCATTGGGCTGAAATTGCTTGGTCTTATTTCCCTTTCCTTTCTTCTTCGACTTCTTTGTAGCTCGGTTAATTTGCTAGGTAACCTTCTGGTAGATTTGTTAGAAAGACAAAGTTTTGGTTCTTACTTTTGGGTCTTCTTAGTCGAGTGATGGTACTAAAGTGTGATCAAGGGGGAATTCGGGGTTAAAGCCATAGATGACCTTAAATGTTGCATGTTTAGTAGTGGCATGCATTGTTCTATTATAAGCAAACTCCCCTATAGGCAAGCATACATCCCAATCAGGTAGGTTCTTCCTTACTGCAACTCAGAGTAGTGAACCTAAGTATAGTTAATGACCTCTATTTGACCATTAGTTTAGGGATGGCAAGAAGTGCAATAAAGTAACTTTGTTCCCATTTAACGCTAAAGAGTCTTATAGAAATGGCTCAAGAATTTTGTGTCTTAATCTGACATCACAATCTTCAATACTCCGTGGAAGTGAATGATTTCTTCCAAAAACAAAGAAGCAATAGCCAAAGCATCATTGTTTTGGTTCAAGGCATGAAGTATGTCATCTTATTGGATCTATCCATGACGATTGTCACAGAGTCTTTGGCTTAGGTGGTTTAGGATAGTCCGAAGATAAAATCCATGCTCAAATTGGCCCATAGTTTAGTTGGGATTAGTAGAGGCATAGCTTTTCCTCGCTAAGCTCTGTTCTTTATTCTCTTACAAATCATATAACTCTCTACCATATAATGCACATCTTGCCTCATATTGGGCTAAAAGAACCTTGCATTGAGCAGTTTGTATGTCCTTTTCTCTATAAAATGTCCAGAATGAGCTTCTCACACTAGTAGCTCTCTTAAAGAACAGGTCAACATCCATAACTTGCCACCTCAAAACATATATCTATCCTTTACATGATAGTCATCCACTATTTTTCCGTCCTCACATCATTAAAATATCGGGTCAAAATGGAGGTCTTGGGGATATTTCTCTTTTATGCTTGCAAAATCCTAAAAGTTGGGTGTGGAGTTCAGTAAGAAGAGTATATCTTCTTGACAGGGCATCGGTAACCACATTAGTCTTACCTTATTTGTGCTTGATCACAAATTTGAAACCTTCCAAAAATTCTACCCCTCAAGCTTACCTCTTGGATAGCTTAGTCTAACTTATGAAATATCTCAAGGACTTACAATCTATATAAATGACAAATTCTCTTAGTAGTAGATAACGTTGTCACACTTAAAGAGCTTGGATAAGGGCAAGGAGTTCTTTATCATAAACAAACTAGTTCAACTGAGGTTCGCTTAACTTCCTACTATGGTATGCAATAGTTGGCCTTCTTGTATTAGCACAGTACCTATACCAACACCTGATGCATCATACTTAAGTTCGAACATCTTTTCGAAGTCAGGCAAAGCTAGTATCGATGCAGAGGTTGAACTTTACTTCACCTCAACAAAAGTTCTTTCTTCTTTCTCTCCCCACGTGAATTCCATGTTCTTCTTTATTAGCTTAATAAGGGTCTAACAATGGTGTTGAAACTCTTAATGAATCAATAGTAAAAGGATGCTAGTTCATGGAACTTCTCACCTTGACACATATGGTTAGGGTTGACCATTCTACATTAGCTTAGATCTTCTCATCATCGATTCATAAGCCTCCTCCACTCACAACTTATCTAAGGAAGGTAACTTCTTCTTAGCAAAAATAATACTTCTTCAAATTTTAATAGGAATCAACTCCTCAGACAGGTTATGCAAAGTTGAGCTAGAGAATTGTAAGGACTTACCCAACTTATAATAGCTTAAGAACCATTTAAGGGTGAAGATTCCCTAATCTATCTCAGATTCTTACAGTTTCATTGACTTGAGTGCCAAACTCTAATTGAGATCAACATAGCTTCCAAGCTGTTGAGCATTAGGCATCTATCCAAGCCAAGCTACCTAACTACCCAACTTGAAGGGGATCTTGACAATTTTGAATGCCTGAGCTTAATCTGAACCCATATTATGTCGGGCCACTTTCTAGATTCTCTCCTGACTTCATCTCAACTGAATTCTACAAGTGATAAGCTGTCCAAGGACTTATGTCGATAGGACTAGTTGCATTATAGTCCACCAACCACCACTTGACACGTATCTTTTAGGATAACATTCTAGAAGGATTCTCCACTTTTTCATACAGAACATTATTTCTCATTTTTACTCCTTTTAATATATTTAAGGAATCTTTTGCATTTAATCCTTTTTATCTTTTCCTAGTACACTTGTAACCCTAGTGGGGCTAGTATATAAACTCCTTTTTCTTGTACACAGACATCATACTTCCATTAGTGAATTATAACTTTCTTTAGAGTAACCAATACGTTATTTATATTTTCCTTTAGCTCTTATTTAACTCCTTTAGCAAAAGTTAGTGACGAGTGACCATAATATTATGTTTGTGTATCATATTGAGTGATAGGATTAGGCTGAGTAGAATCAACTGGTATGTCATATCTAATTGGTAGTTGCTTCAATTGCTAAACCCCTTTGTTTTCTTTTCTTTCTATTCTGTTGTGGTGTGAACTCTAAGTATACAACCTTAGAGAAATGTAAGCTTTGTTAGTATCAGAGCACAGTTCCAAAAGGGAGTATGTGAAGTGTAATGGAGTTTTATGCATGTTTACTATTAATAGCTATTGTGTTCTTCCGTAGCTACTACAGTACGTTCATATGGAGTGTGTTGAAGTTGAGTTTTATTGTTTTGAAGTAGTGAGATGAGAAGTATTAGTTACGTGAGGTAAGTGTAGTAGTTCATGTTACTCTATTCTACTTTGTTTCTTTATTACGAAAATAGAGCAAGGTCCATTTCTATATTATGTTTGTGTTGTGTTAGTAGGTGAGATATTTTGAATGTGTTCGAGAGATTATGGATAGTGAGTAGAAGGCTGTGTTGAGTATTGTGCTATCTAAATTGTCAAGAAGTATCTACTATGTTAGATTCCAGTGTTCACAAAGTTGTTGGTGACCATGAATGCAATATTTGCGAAGGCCGTTGTCAGGACCTTAAAGAGGGCTTAATAGAATTGCTTGAAAATTTCCATATCACGTATATACCCATGATATGGAAACTGCCTTGCAAGTCAAAGATTGTAAGACTCTAAATGATAAATCACTAAGATTACTGATTTTTAAGTAATTAATTTATTATACAATATAAATATAAATAATTATGAATGTCCAATATCCCATAGGTCCTCAAAATCGTAAAGAATTGGTTTCCACTTTTAAATGATAAAAACAAGTAATATAGACTTAAAAATTTAAACTTAATAAGATTGAAAATGTAAGTACATAAATGGTATTTACATTTAAAATTTCATATAAACTAACCAATTTCTCTCTAATTCCAACCTCTAAAATGTTTCAGTACTTGCACTCAATGTTTGGCTCTTAACGTATATCCGATTATCTATCATCCTGCAAAAGAAAAATTTATGGGGAGTAAGCTATAAGAACTTAGTGAGTTATTCTTCATACTATACTAGCAAATAAGTTATCAAACGAATTATGATAATCATATGAATGCATGCACATACAGTATGCCAAACAATATATGCAGTTGACTAGTACTGCATATAATATCGGATTTTAACACCCTTCGAGATTAGGGTTGGAGATCTATCGACACTAATCACAACCGGGTCTTAGCATCTAGGTTTTTAACTATAAATTTATATTTCGTATTTCACAAAATACATTTTCATTTCTAAGAAATTTAATAGTATACCAAAATCCCAGGTCTAGCAGTGAGGTGGCCTTTGCAGTCCATACTCGCACCCTATAGCGGAGGTCTCTAGACTCGACCCTCAACTATACGGTTAGCGTCTCTATCGCCTAGTAAGTTCGTAGGTTCGGGTAAGGTCATGTTGTATGAGTGTACCGTACAAAAACACTTTAATATATAGAAACAACCCCCACAAGACCTCTCTTTACCTCCATGTGAAGTGATGGCCGGAATAAGTAATGCAATGCATGGATAATGCATGACCCTTTTATTTAAGATAAGCCAAATATATTTAAGTCAAATTATAAAGCAATCAATCAATATCAACAAACCATCCAAATCATGTAACAATCAATCATATAATTAAATCATTAATTATTGTATTTAACAATATTTTCTACAGTAATCAATCAATATCAAGCACATGCATATCCCGAAACCCCATGCATCAAGTTATTAGTATTCAATTTAAGTGCACTAACTACAATCACAAATGAGTATAGAGTCATCGAGAATATTCACTTGACTATGACGACTCGCTCTAGTTGTAATAATTGATTGAAAGATCCTCACCCTCGTCGGGATCACCTGATCATTATGAGATAATAGGGATAATAAGTAATTGAATTAACGGACAGTTTTAGATATTTATTTACCTAATTCTACTTAGATTACTATCGGTTTTTATTCGATTAAACCTAATCGCTAATCATATATAACTTTTTTATTCTATTTTCGATATTTACGAATTTATAATCGTTTTTCATCATTTTCGGATATACATTCACATAGTGGTGTCCGTTTTGGACGTTAAGACCCATGTTTTACAATATGGACTAATTTTTTTGGAATTGTAACTATTAAGACTTAAATATTCTTATTACCTAGTTTTATATCTTATTTTAGTACTTAACGGTTTAATTAGTCATTAGATTTTTACACGTAGATAATTTTATATAGGTATTATTAATTTATGTGCTTGATTAAGTCTAATTCAATTAAAGATACGTATTAGGGGCTTAAAGGTGTTTCGACCTATATGTATATGTACATTTATATATAGTATTTTCTTATGTTATCTTATATTTTATTATTTTATAGGCTTATGTCATCGCTTATGTTATCATTTGATTATATCATTGCTTAAGTCATCAATCACTTATGTCATACTTACATTATCCATTACATATGTATACTTATCCTTATGTATTCATATAATTTACACATATGTTATATATATATACACTTATAGTTCTAACATACTAGTATGTATACTTGTGTACTCATATGTATACTAGTATATATACCGGTATATACATATAATGACATACGTATTTTTATACGTATTTTCATCTGCCTAGAGTACCCTCCTAAGAAAGCTTCACATATTTTATATTTTTGCTCTTTAAGTGCTTATTTAGCAAGGTATATGTATGTACAGTTAATAAATACCTCAGTATAGATTATGTATATAATGGTTACTTATGTACAAAGGTCTTCATACATGTATTTATCAAGTGTATTCCTGTGTTCACATGCTTAAGTATATATATATATATATATATATATATGTATTCTTCTTCCAATTATTTAAGGATTCCTACACTTCTAATAAATATGAAACTTTCTACCTTCAACAATATATATGTAAATATTACACAAAAGTTCCTACACTAACTTAACTTAGATAACCAACTCACTAATTAAGATAAGAAATCATATAAAAATATACATTTTTTCTACTTTGGGAATGAAAAGCAGAGCAAGTATATGTGTTTTATTGGTTTATGGTAGTAAGTGAAGTTGTATAGTTGAAGTTAAGAAGAGGTTGAAGATGGAAAGGACAAGGGGAGTTCACGGTTTTATGGGAGGGGAAAAGGAGCTGTTCTTATCTTAATTTGTGTTTTATAATTGAGAAAAGTGAAGTCTAGAAGAGGGAGAAGAGTGGATGGCAACAAAGGGGCAAAATTGGGGAAAAAATTGTGTAAAAAATTAAAGAGAAAGGAAGAAAACTCTAGATGACAATGATATGTTTGTTGACTTAGTCAACATTTTGAAATTAAGTGAAATTTGTGTGTACATAATGGGGGTAATTAAGGAAAATTTAGGAGAAAAATTAAGGAATTGAAGGCAAATATGGAGTTTATTAAAATGATTAGTAAGAATGGTTAATGGAATTTTCCTCTAAGTATTTATATCCTATATACATTATTTAGTATGGTACTTAGTGTAACTATCATGAAATATGTCATTTAGGGTACTAATATCTACTAAAGCATTATCTAAATAGTTAACTCCTTATAGTACTAACCTAGTTATACAATTAGAAGATGGATATGATCTATAATGTAATATACTAATTTCTAATGGATTACTTTAGTATTATATATATTTATGAATGACTGAAAGTTATCTTTGATCTTTTACTAATGATTTGATAAGATACTAAGGATATATTGTCAATTAGGGTTTTAGAGTAAAGTATAGTGAATTAATACTTCTATATCTTCAAAGTAATAATTTTAGGATTTTATCACTTTCGGGTGCAATCTTTAGGGTTTATATACATTTAGGGTATAAAAGTTTTCTACGTAATTAAATCTTCGGTTGCTATCTTAAGGTTTTGATGAGGTTCAGGGTCAACCTTTGCAGTTACATATATTTAAGGTTTTAAGGTCTTTGTATGCGATTAGAGGCTCAATTGATAATTTAAGGTTTTTCATATTAGCTTAAGGTTTGAATTGAGATTTTAATCGGTTTTAAATCTCACTAGCTCTATTGAATTCAGGAAGTCATCTACAATTTAGTGGTTTGATTCTATACTTAGAAGGCTAGGTTTACAGGGTTTACAACCGCGGTCAACAAGGAAACTATACACCTGGGTTAATTGATGATAAGCTTAACAAGCTCACCAATCTTCTTCAAAGTCTTATCATTACTATGTAAGGCAGTAGGAGGAAACTGTAGGGTGTGCCCATGTCGTGGTCAAGTAAGAATGTGCAAGAGCGAAGAAACAGCCATGTTGGTTGAGCTCATCGCCTAGCTCAACTTCATTAAGCTAGAGGAGTAGTAGATTGAGTAGCTCAACAAAGGCTTGAGTTAGAGGAAATCAAGGAGGATGATGAGGAGGTAGATGTAGAGGTTGATGGAGTAGAAGAAGAAGAAGAAAGTGAGTATTATCAAGTTGAAGAGTAAAGGCATTGAGCTCCCCGAGGAGTTGATAATGTTAAAGTCCAAATTTCGACCTTTATTAGCAGTAAAGATATAGATGAATACCTAGACTGGAAAGAGAAGATTGAGAAGGTGCTTGACTATTATGGATATATTGAGGTAGTGAAGGTTTGACTTATTGCACCTAAATTTTCTAGATACACCATCATGTAGTGGAAAAATCTAAATGCGGCTAGAATGGGGATGGAAGATGAGGTATGCGAACTTGGTAAGAGATGAAGAGATTGTTGAGGGAAGATTCATACTTGAGACATATTTACAAGATAATTCACTAAGTAACAAGAGCTTTGCAAGGAAGCCGAACTATTATTGATTATATTAAAGAGTTTCAGATGTTAATGATTTGAGAAGATCTGGATGAGCCTGAAGCTTGTACCATATCATGATTAATCTATGGACTTAAATATGAGATCTGCAAAATTGTGAAAGTGAAGAGGTTTTACACCCTAGAGGAGGCCATTAAGATATCACAAAAGGTCAAGAAGTAGAAGAGAAATAATCCAAGTAAACTTAGGCTGAGCTTTCTGTGTTGACCTACCATACCAAGTTGAGAAGACTTGTTCAAGCAAAGGAGAAGAATGACTAACCTAGTGGTGGTTGAGCTAGCTTGAAGAGTCGAGCTGATGATAAGTCGACTCCAAGGGTATATGAGAAAGGACATACCTTAGGATAGAAGACGAGCGAGGTAAAGTGCTTTAAATGCTTAAGATTCCATCACGTGGGTGCTTAGACATATGGCTGGCAACTAGAGGTAGGCTTCGAGCGTAAACAAACAAAAGGGTATGGTTAACCTAATTGTTGCCAAGCTGAGTTGTTGACTCTTTTGAGGTGAATTCAGCTTAGATATACTTAGGGCAACTCAAAGACAGCTGATACATCTCGGAGGTCATACACACGAAGGCCGCACCACAACAGACAAAAACAAGAAAATGAAGGGTTTTAGCAAATCCAAATGCCTACCAACTAGATATGACACACCAGTAGATCCTATTCAGCTAAATCCTAACACTCGATATAACACATGAATATAGTATTAGGGTCGTTTCCTAGTAACTCTTGCTAAAGGAACTAGATAAGAGCTAGATGATAAGAGAGAAAACACGGCTAAGTGCTATCAAAAGGGGAATATCAATATTCAATAATGAGGTATGATAATGTTTATGTACAAGCAAATGGGGGTTTATGTTGTTACCCCATTAGGGTTACATGGAAAAGACAAAAAGGTAATTTATAAATGGGATACATAAGACATACTAAAAAGGGTAAAAAGGACAAAGAATATTCTATACAAAACAGTAAAGAATCCATCTGGAATGTTGTGCTAGAAGACACGTATCAATAAGCGATTAGGGGCTTGTAGTGCAGTTGGCTAAGCTAAAATGAATTCTAAGGCCACTTGGTAGTTGTAAGGAATGACATTGGAAGAAAGTTAATAGTTAGAGCTGACCTGGTCTGGTGCAAGTCAAAGCTAGGACACTAAAGGATATTTTAGTTCTCTCCAAGTCAAGTATCTCGGAAGCTTAACTCGAATAGAGGTATGGTGTTAGTTAGCTTAAGAGCTCCCTGGATCATGGTATGAGCTCAATAATAGGTATGATTACTAGGTAGGTTAGCACATCTGGTTGGAAGCTCAAAAATTATGTTGGTCCTTACAAGAGTTTGGTACTTAGGTTGGTAAAAATGTGAAAGACTGAGGTCATGATAAGAATCATTATCCTGAGTGGGGTTTCAAACTAGTGTTTTTCGTGTAAGTCCTTGTTGTCCTCTAGCTTGGTTGTATGTGACTGGTCTGAGGAGTTGATTCCTATCATGAGCTAGTAGGTAAGTGAGCCAAGCTGTCAATTAAGCGTTCATCAGGTTAGCATTAAGAGATAATTGAAAGGGATGGGAGAGCTTGGCTTGGAAAAAAAACAACAAGCTAACAAAGAGAAGTAGCTCAGACTCTTGTGGTGTAGGTTGGGATGAAAGGATGTGCCTTATCAAGCTCTTTAGCCCTTGCACTCGGGCTTAGGTTAGTGGTCCAGTTGTTCGATTTCTATCATCTAGGTAGAGTACTGTTCTTGCTATGTTTAGATTGATTTCATTAGTTTTTTTGTCAAATCATCTTTTTAGTATTTGGATTCAATACTTTGTTTTGTATTTCATCATGAATATGAATCAAGATTTATCCTACAATGATCCATTGTTCTTGTCTGGATCTAACAATCCTAAAGTTATAATTACAAGTGTGATCTTTAATTGAAACAATTTTGTGACTTAGAGTCAATTTATTAGGCTTACATTAGGTGTAAAGCCAAAGATAAGGTTTATCGATGGTTTTACTCTAAAAATAGAATTAAACTCTCTTCATGAACAAAAATGGCTTCATTGTGACTTTATGATACGTTGTTGGATCTTAAATTCATTGATCAACGAATTGTTGGTAGGGTTTTTGTATGCTAAGTCTGTTAGGGAACTTTGGGAAGATATATGTAAGAGATATGGTTTAATGAATGGGCAATTATTGTTTCAACTTCAACCCAAAATAGTTAGTTTCAAACGAAGTAGTGCTGATATGACTACATATTACGATAAACTCAAAAAATTATAAGATTAATTGTGTAGTTTGTCTTCATTTCCCAATTGTGAGTGTGGTGCTATGGATAATTGTAGCTGTGATTTGGTGAATAAGATGTTAAACATAGATAGTAAGACAAAGTTGGTTCAATTCTTAATGGGGTTTAGTGATGTTTATGAAAACATTAGGAACCAAATATTATCCATGGATCCCTTGCCAACTCTTAATAAGGCTTATTATCTTGTTTTTCAAATTGAAAAACAGAAACAAGTTACCTTAAGGATAAATTTGAATGAGGAATCTATTGCTTTTGTGGTTAAAGATCAGAAGAAATCTGTTGCTACTAAAAGGAAGGATAAAAAGGGCAAGCCACTAAGCAAAAATGTTTTTGTACATTGCAAAAGGATAAGACATTCCATTGACAATTGTTTTGAGATAATTTGATATCCCAAATGCTTTAAAGAAGTCAAAGATAAAAGATTGAATAAAGCCATTGTGAGTGTTGTTCATTTTAATGCTACCATAGACGCTCCTTTTGATGTCATGTATGAGAGTGGAGGTAGTACCATTATGACTGGTATTGTTTAAGGGAATTGTAGTGACATAACTAATAGAAATGGACAGACTTCAAGAGGAAATGATTCACAATAGTAGCAGCTTGTATCTAAGATTCGCTATGAAGTACTCAAAGCACTAAAGGAGTAAAGTATAGCTGATATGGAACATGCTTTTGCTACTAACATTCATTCTTTAGCTTCTTTTCTTAAAAGTGATAATCAAGTGGCTACTTAGATTGTAGACACAAGTGCTTCAAATCACATTACCTTACATTCTCACCTTTTGACCAATAAACAAACCTTACCTAAACCAATACAAATTAAACTACCTAACGACAATGCCTTCCTTGCTCAAACAGCTGGTACTATCAAATTAAATCAATCCATTACATACTGATGTATTTCTAGTTCTACATTTTTGTTACTATCTTCTATTAGTTAATAAATTGCTTACTAAAACTAATTTGGTTGCTATGTTTGATGCTAAAAAATGCCTATGTCAGGACCCCAATACTAGAGATGTTGTTGCTTCAATTGAGAGTTATCATAGATTATATGTACTGAATTTGAAGCCTTCTCAGGGAAGTTTAAATTCTGCACATCCTTATGTTGTTGCTCCTTATCCTTTTATCTCTAATTCAGATCATCTATCTTTTATTAACAAAAACATATTCTTAAATTTGTTTCATGGTAGACGAAGACATATATTCATCTCAAAATTGCAACATCTACCTCATTTTAAAGATTCCAACTTATGTAAATTCTTTTACGATACATGCTTGCTTTTTAAATCTCATTATTTACCTTTTCCTCGTAGTACTTCTACATCTTTGCATCCATTTGATTTGTTCCACGTTGATGTTTAGGGACCATATAATACATGTTCTATTTTTTGTGCTAAATTTTTCTTGACTATAGTGGATGATTTGTCAAAAAGCACTTTAACCTATTTGATGATGCATAAGTATCAAGTCCCTTTACTCTTGAACAACTTTGTCGCATATACTTGAACACAGTTTCAAGTCATACCCATAGTCTCAGACAGTAGGGGAGAGTTCATTTCCAAACAATGTCAAGACTTGTTTGCTAAGTATGGGATTATACACTAAAGAAGTATTCCTTATACACCCTAACAAAATGGGTTTATCAAAAGGAAACATAGGTATCTCCTTCATACTGCAAAAACTCTTCTTATTCTTGTCAATCTTTCAAAAAAATTTTAGGGAGATTGCCTTCTTACAGCCACTTGCCTTATTAATCTCATGGCAACTCAATCATTACAATGGAAAACCCCATTTGAGCTTTTGCTCAATAAACCTCCCTCTTATGATCATCTAAAGGTCTTTGGTTGCTTATGTTATGCTACAACTAATCTTAAGTCAAGTGACAAATTTGACACTAGAAAATGTTATGTGTTTGTAAGGTACCCAGCTAATCAAAAGGGTTACAAACTCTATGATTTATCTTCACATATATTTTTTATTGGTAGAGATATTTACTTCTTTGAGTTTGTTTTTACCTTTAAAACAAATCCATTGCTTTCTTCTAATTGTGTTTCTCATGTTGATCATCTTCCTATGTTCCCTTCTTCCTATAATACTTGTTAAGAAGATTAGATTCATTACCCTGTTGATGTCACTGCTTCTATTAATTTCCCTAACCAACCTAAAATAGAACTTATGCACCATGATATTCTTGTATGCAAATCTACTAGGGCAATACATCCTTTAATTTGGCTTCATGATTATATACATAATATGCATCATCGTTCATTAGTTATATCAACATGTCATAGCTTTAGTACTTACCTTTTATTTTCTTCTCATTCTTTTTCACACCTTCCACATGACCATGTAGCCTCCTTACTTAATGTGTTTGCAATTAAGAAACCATGAAATTATCAAGAAGCTAAGAAAGATGCTAAGTGGGTTGATGCCATAAATAAGGAGTTATCGGCCTTAGAATCTAATAAACTCCCTTACCTTTAGGAAAGCAAGATATAGAGTTAAAATGGACATATAAAAATAAGTACAAATCAGATAGTACAATAGAAAGGTTCAAGGTTAGATTGGTGTCTAAGGGGTATGCACAGGTGGAAGGCATTGACTACACTCATGCGTTTTCACCCGTAGCCAAATTAATATCTCTTCGAATGCTCTTAGCCTTTGCTTCAATCAACTATTGGCATGTTCACCAATTAGACATAAATAATGCTTTTCTTCATAGATCTCTTGATGGAGAAGATATATATGTTTTCTTTGGATGGATATGATGCCTTAAATGGTCATGTATGTAAGCTTGTGAAATCCCTTTATAGATTAAAACAAACTTCAAGACAATATAACAAAGAATTTTCAAAGTTCATTGTTTCTCATGGTTTTATGCAATCAAAACCTAACTATTTTTTCCTTAAGAGGAGGACTTCACTTGGTTTTCTTATTATTTTGTTTATGTTGATGTTGTTCTTGCTTTAGGAGATTCTATTTTGGAAATTTAATGAGTTAGTAAGGCTTTTGATGAGACATTTACTATTAAGAACCATAGAGAGGTATAGCTATTTCTCGGTATTGAAGTTTATTGATTGCCTTTTGGTTTCCTTTTGAGTTAGAGAAAGTCTACATTTGATATACTTGTTGATGTGGGTCTCATAGGTGTCTAGCCTTTTGCAACTCCTTTCTCCATCAGGTTTACAACTTAAAAATACTTCTAGACATGTTCTTAGTGATCCTAACATGTTTTGTAGAATTGTAGGAAGGTTACTTTATATGACCTTAACAAGATTGGATCTCTCATATCCTATTCAACAATTGAATCAATTTGTATCATATCCTCACAATTCTCATTTGTTAGCTACTATACATGTACCTAAGTATCTCAAGGGTACAATTGATAAAGGGTTATATCATTCTTCTATAGTTCATTATCTTTGCTAGCCTATAGTGATGTTGATTGGGGTTCTTGTAAACTTAATTGTAGGTCTCTCTCTAGTTTTTGTGTTTCTATTAGAACTTCTTCAGTCCCTTAGAAAACAAAGAAAGCAAGCTACTAGTTCTACATCTTCCATTGAAGTTGAATATAGGAGTCTTGCTACTATAACAAAGGAACTCTTGTGGCTTTCCTTTCTCATGAGTGATTTGGGCTTTTCATTGCAACTTCCTCTCACTTTGTTTACTAATAATAAATCAATATAGATGATAGTTGATAATCCTTGCTTTCATGCAAGAACTAAGCACATAAAAGTTAATGAGCATTTCGTTCTTGAGTGCATTAGTTTTGGTTTTCTTCAAGTCCAATTTGTTCCCTCTTCTTTTCTGCTAGTTGATCCTTTTACTAAGTTTGTTAATGAATCTAGCTTATCCATTTTCTTATCTAAGGTTTAGAAAGTTTCAAGTTATAGGTATGTATCTTTTGCATATGTGCATGTGTAGATTTACTTGTTATTATTTTCCTCACACGTGACACATTTAGTAGTATATAAACCCCTCCGTTGTACATATCCAGTTATGATAGTCAATACAATATACACTTTTTGCTTTATCTCTTGCAAATGCCCTTGTTCTATTTGCCTTGTTTGATCACATTGAGTAAGTCCAATTTCTTCAATTACTTTGATTTGTAGATTTCAATATTTTAAATGTAAAACACATTTAAATATACATATACACATATATATTATTAACTTGTATAAGTTAGAAATAATTACAAAGTATTACATGTATACTACATATATTGTGTTGATAGAGCCTTTTAATAAATAAGGCCATAGGCTTAAGTTAATGAGATATAGGGATTTCTCTCTCACTCTTTCTCTTTTATTATCTTTAAAATGACGATTCTCACAACAAGAAGGCTAACTAAGGTATCAAATTAATCGCGTTAAAGTATTCTTCGACAGCTCTTGTAGTTGTTTTTTGTTTTGCAGGACTGAAACGAAAACCGACTATCAATAATTGGTGCCGTATGTGAGAATCAACAATTTTTTAATGGATTTCCGAAATCATGGAATTGGTCGGTAGTTCATCCCATCATCAATTTTTCTAAATCTCCTTATGATCTTTGGTTTCAGTTTCTTTTCCTTGTCTGGTTAGATTTGTTCACAAGTTGCCTAGGGACTATTGATTTCGTGAATCTTTCTTGTTTTTGCTTTAAATCTGCACTGAATCGTTGTATTTTAAGTGGCATTACGTATCTCCATAAGCAGTTACGTCCTACATGCATTTTGGAAGATGCTTGAGAGAAGCTGGTGGGGAATCGGTAAGAATAACCTCCTTTTCCCAGAATATAACCGACAACCCCCCACCTCAGTTTGCATACTCGGGTTATCGAGATTAAAAAATAAGTACAAATAAAAGAATCTAACGATGACATGGGTTAAAAAAGAAAAACGAAAAAAAAAAAAAAAACACAAAAGAAGGATGATATTATCCAGAGTTGAGTTGTTGTATAATTCGGATGATGATGGACTCATTATTTCTCATATTCCGGCGAAGGTATTGGCGAAACCGAAAACAAGACAAAAGAAGGGGAAGACTCTTGGAGGATTTCGTGTAGATCCAGATTCCCAAGGAAAAAAAGAAAAAAAGTGAAGAAATAGACGAGAGAGTGATAGAAGAGATTTTTACGTGGTTTCGTTTATATTTTTTAGGATCAATTTTATTCTTTATCTAATTTGATTTGATATTTATTAAATTTAAATTATTAAATTGATTATATTTTTAAATATTAAATCTATGATTAATAAAGAACAAGACCAAATTCTATCAAAATTACGTACATAGAAATTCCCGAGAAGAAGTAGAGAAAGAGGCGTTTAAGCCTTTGCAATCTGTTTCGCTCGTCCCCTGAAGTTGCGAAGGTACCGATACTCCATGAATGGCAACTATAATCCTTTATCTCCCATAAACCAGCCGAAAACCGAGCTGCCAAGCAACAACGGTACCGAATAAGATCATCCGAGTGAATAATATCCTACATGGACAGTTGAAGTGCCAACGACTGCTCTCAAACATTACCTTCAACATTGCACTGGATGGTAGTCTGTCCCCTTGCTCGCAGATCATGGAATACCTGTGCAGTCAGCTTGAAGAGTTCAATCTGCTTGATTTCTGTACCTTTCCCTGCCTTGTGCGAGTTTGTCCACGAGGACTTTGAAATGAACAATCTTGGGTGGTGCTTATCATCATCTAATACGATTCGTGGGGGCATTTAGAAACTCCAGCTTGTAGATATAGCAATCTGTAAACTGCAAGTGGCAAAGAGCTTGTTTTTAGTTTTAGCTCCTATTTGATTCTATCTCCTCTAGAAAGCTTACAGGAACCAGGTCACGTGCTCTCCAACCGATGGTCTCATGCATGATCGGACCTAGGCACCTCTATCTGGATTTCATCCAGGCTTATTCAAGTTGCTCTTGAAGTGCTGCTGAAGAACATTGCTGACCGACACAGCCGAGCTACTTTTTCCCTGACTGTTACGAGCCCACTTGCTATGCATCAGCATTCGAGCTGCCTTCACGTGCCCGAGTGGCACCGCTACAGCGGCTAGATGTGAGTAACAGAGAAAATCTTTCGGTAAGCATCAATCCCAGTCGTTCATTGCAGATCAAGCAAACCCAAGCTATCCATTTAACAAGTACCCAGCTCCATACAGCAATAGCTGCAACATGGCACAGCAGTAAGATTTGAACTCATTGCTGAGCTCTCACTGTTGATAGTCGAGTTTTATTTACTCGTCTATTTGGCTGCTGATAAGCCGAGTTGTATACATTCTCAACCAATGCTGAAAAATACATATCTGTGTCTAATTTGAATACAAGAGAAGTAACACAAACAATTATCACCTGGTACGGTTATATTATATAACTACCTATTCTACCTAAATTTTAGGAATGTGTATAATCAAAAGGTCTCCATGTGTCTCGATAATTATTCCAATAACTGCTACTTCAGATATGACACTAGCTTATAAATACAGGAAAAAAAACATTGTAAGAGATATCTGATAACTCTTTACCACTCACTCAAATTTCCTTACTCTCATTTACTAACTTAGATATTGGAAGGACTACACCAAACTGGCCCCAGCACCAAGAGCTTTTCCTTTCTTTGCAAGTTAAAGTCTAGACCAAAAATCAACCAACAACATTTGGTGCCATCTATTTTTTCTCAAACACAACTAGATAGCGAGAACTAGAATGACTAAAAGCGTAAATATTGGTACTTCCTCTTAACACCTTAAGGGAAGGAGTAAGCATATTAATGAGCAACGTTTTGCTAGGCTTAAGTAACTTTGTTTTGACTTAACAAAAAAAAATCAAGAACTAAATAAAAAACATGAAGAGATCTTGAATCTTCTCTATAATAGTGTCCACCCAAATTAAAATAAAGAGTATGGTGATCATGACACCGAGAATAGTGATAACTCAATCTATTCACTCGAATTACCGAAAAAGTAAGCCAAGGTTACAATGGGACTTTCGGCTCTTGTACTAAAAAATGTTGACAAAGGCAAGCAACTGCAACATGTGCACCATGCTGGACCTTCGCATGTTAGCATCCCTGTTGCAATAAGTAAGTAATTCCAAATCAAAAAGAGCTTCTTTATTCCTGAGATCTTAGAGAAGGTCATACCACAGCATATCAAGTTACCACAATTTGAAACCTATGATGAAACGAAAGACGTTGAAGATCAAGAGTACTACCGTACCTTGGCCAAGTTGCACGGCTTGAGTGATGTCGTGGCTTGCTAAGCCTTTCCCTCGACGTTGAGGAATGTATCAAGTATATGGTTCAAATACTTGAAGCCGAACATGATTTCGTGTTTTGAAAAATTAGCAGAAGTGTTCCTTTAACACTTCCTTATTAGTAAACTTCCTGTTAAGGACTCTTTAGCTCTTAACACAATAAAAAAAAATATCAAATTTATCTATTAGAGACTATCTAGCCAAGTTTATGGTTGAGATGGTCCAAATTCCAAAATTCGACATGATTATAGCCTTCAATGCTATAATCAATGGAGTCAAGCCTCATGGAGACTTTTTTAAGTCTCCTACCAAAAATATGCTAAGAACTTTTGCCGAGTTCAAAGCCAAAGCTACATCCTACATTAGATAGGAAGTCAACATAAAGGCCTAGCGAGAGGCTAATCAAAACAGAGGAGACAAAAAAAATGATAAGTAGAGGAGTGCAAAAGATTGACTCGAAGTAGATGATGATCAAAGTCCTAATTTTGGGAGAAAGAGACCTCGAATTCCAACATATTCATCCTATACGCAAGTCAATCACGGAATTTCGGACATACTAATGGAGGTGTATAGCTTGAAAGGAGTGCTACAGTGGCCAGAGAGGAAGAGAAGAAACTCCTATAGGTGAATTTCCAAAAAATTATTGCGATTTTCATTGCAACAAAGGACATAACATGGATGAATGCATACAGCTAAAGAATGCGATTGAGGTCGCCATACAATGAGGGCATTTACGAAAGTTTTTGGCTCAAGATGCTGAGAATATCAAACGACCATCTCAAAGGAGATGTGAAGACCTGGAGATTGTCACTTGGCCAGTTAACGCTGGGATAGGAGTACCAGCAGAGCAATCAATGGGATAATCAACACAATTGTCAACGGACCTACTATAAGCCAGTCAAGCTCTTCAAGTTTGGCTAATGCCATAAATTATGTTTGCAATATCTAAGTTAAAAAAGGTCAAGATTGACAATACGATTTCATTCACAGAAGAAGATTTCAAAAGCAGCTAAAGGCCACATGATGATGCATTGGTGATCAATACGAAAATTGCCAACATTGAGGTCAAGAAAATTCTCGTTGATACTGAAAGTTTGGTAGACATTATTTTCTAGCATGCTTTCGATCATATGAAACCAAAAATCAAAGCACAACTAAGATCTTACAATTATGATTTGTATGCCTTTAATAATCAACCTGTTTGGGTAACTGGAGTGATCTCTTTACCAATCCAGATTGGAGATGACGAGAATATCGCAGAAGATAAAGTGGACTTCCTCATTGTCAAATTTTGGTCTCCATACAACATGATCATGGGACAGCCGTATCAACACTTATTCAGCATTATCTCTTCTACAGCTCATTTCAAAGCCAAATTCCCCACTCCTACAGGAGTTGGTGTATGTAAATGGGATCAATAGTTGGCAAGGTCTTTGTATATGAGGGCCTTTAGGTAAGAAGAGGTTTTTCATATAGAAACTTGTCTGGAAGAAAAGTTAGTTAGCATAGATAGTGCTGATAATGAGACGAAAGAAATCTCTTCATAAGATGACTTTGGGAAAATAACCAACATAGGGAAACCTTTGTTGGCAAATATTTATCAAAGTTTGATAAACTTCTTGTAGGTTAATGCCGATGTATTTTCATAGTCCCCTTTGGACATGTCAGGTATCCCTAAAGACATTATAGTACACAAGCTCCAGATTGATCCAAGTGCAAAGGTGATTCAACAAAAGAAAAATCATTTTGCCCCTAAGAGAGAAGTAGCCATAGAAGAAGAAGTCCATAAACTATTGAAGGCAGGATTTATTTAGGAAGAGCCTCATCTGACTTAGCTAGCTAACTGTATGCTAATAAAAAAGTTTAACGGCAAATAGCGCATGTGCGTAGACTTCACGGATCTTAACAAGGCTTGTCCCAAGGATTGCTTTCCACTACCAAAAATCGATCAGATGGTAGATTTAACTACTGGACATGCATTGCTTTTTTTTTTTTATAGATGCTTTCTTAGGTTACAACCAAATCAAGATGGACAGGGAGGACTTAGTTCACATGTCATTTAGCACCAATTTCGGAACATATTGTTATACAGTGATACCCTTTAGGCTAAAAAACGTTGATGCAACTTACTAGAGACTTGTTACTAAGATGTTCAAACCCCAAATCCATTGCAACGTTGAAGTATATGTCTACAACATGATTGTGAAAATCGTGACAGAGGATCGACATCTTACTGATCTTAAGGAGACATTTGCTACTCTCAAGAGATATAACATAAAGCTCAACCTGGAGAAGTACACCTTTGGCACAACTTCAAGAAAATTTTTTAAAGATATATGGTCACTCAGTACGGCATTAAAGCCAACCAGGGAAAGATTGAAATGATAATGAACATGAAATCTCTACGTACGATCAAGGAACTATAGGAACTCACCGGGCGAATACCCGCCCTTAAATCGATTTGTGTTGAGAAGCGTAGATAATAGCGCATAATTCTTTAAATTTTGAAGAATCCGAAAAAGTTCAAATGGATTGATGATTGTGAAAGAGCGTTTAATGAACTCAAAGAATTCCTTACGTCACCCCCAATACTCTTAATACTTGTCTCTAGAGATAATCTATATTTATACTTATCAATCAGCTACCAAGCTTTTTCTTCTATTTTGGTATGAATCGATGGCAAGGAACATCAACTTGTTTATTACATAATTCATGTTTTGTAAGGACTAGAGCTTCGGTACACAAAAATTGAAAAGTTTATATTAGCAATGGTTCTCTTGGTAAGAAAATTGAAACCATATTTTGAGGCTCACCAAATCGTAGTCCTCACTGATCAGCCATTGTGACAAGTATTACAATGGCCAGATTCTTCTGGGAGGATGATGAAATATGCTTTAGAGCTAAGTTCTTATGGGGTATAATACAAACCCAGAACGGCATTAAAAGCCCAAGTGCTGGCATATTTTTTGGCGAAGTTCACTGGTAAGGAAGATAATGTGAAGATTGCTGAGAAACCCGTATGGTACCTTTCTATGGATGATTCTTCCACTAGAGAAGGAAGTGATGCGAGACTTATTCTTTAAGACCCCTACAATGTCAGGGTTAATTATGCTTTAAAATTCGGATTCCTAACCAACAACAACAAAGCAGACTATGAAGCTTTAATTGTTGGAATTAAACTGGCGAAAGAGATTAGTGCCAAGAAACTTGGAGTGTTTTCTAATTCACAATTGGTGGTGAATCAAGTCATAGGAAGTAATGTAGTGAGGGAAGAAGAAATGAGCAAGTACCTATCGATGGTATGAACGCTCACAAAAGAATTTTAAGCTTTTCCAATCCACAAGGTTCCAAGAGGTAAAAATATTGACGTTAATAAGTTTTTCAAGTTAGCTAGTATGGCATTCCATGACCTGAGCCACAAACTTTTTTGTCAACTTTCTCTGATAAAAAAGTTTATCCATTGTCTCGTAGAGCTACAAATTGGCTCCTTGCCTTAGAGAAGAGTCTTAGATGGAACCCCCTTGTAGATTATTTAAGAGATGGTCCCCTCCATGATGACAAGAAAGAAACACGAAGATTGGTTTATTAAGCTACAAATTATATGCTGATAGATGGTTATCTCTATAGACATGGCATATCACAACCTTATCTTCAATGGCTTCCTCTAAGAGATACCCAACGGGTACTATCTAAACTATATGGTGGTGTATGCAATAACTATGTAAAAGCACAAACATTGTATGTCTGCATTGCGGCTCGAATATTGTTGGTCAACAATGAAAGAAGATCCAAGGACAACAGTTGTGCATTGTCCACAGTATTAGAAGCATGAGGTGCCAAGTCAGGTACCTTCAATTGAACTATGCTGCCTATTTAGTCCTTAGCCCTTTGCCTAGTGGGGATTAGATATTCTTGAACCTTTCCCAAAGTTTACAACCCAATGACAATTTGTCATTGTTGCTATGGATTATTTTACAAAATGGGCTAAGGTTAAGGCATTGCCGAGGATCATCGAATAGAAAGTGGAAGCATTTGTTTTCAACTCCGTAATATCAAGATTCGAAGTTCCTTTTATGATAATTATGAACAATAACCCATAGTTTGACATCAACAAGTTCCGAGCATTTTGTGAGAAATATGGCATTCGCCTAAACTACATGTTTGTATTACACCTTCAAACGAATGGACAAGTTGAAATTGTCAACAAGATCATCTTGCACGGCTTAAGGAGGAAAGTTAATCAAGTTAAAGGGAAATGGGCTGATGAATTACCGAATGTCTTATGGGGGTACTAAACCACCCACAAAACCGCAACAAGGGAAACCCCCTTCAGGTTAGCATTTCGCATAAAAGCAATGTTGCCAATTGAGTTAGATCCGCTAAATCTACGACTACAAAATTTTGATATGATGGTTAATCACATAAGATTGATGACAAATTTGGATACAATTGAAAAATTTAGAGATGTAGCAAGAGCAAGGGTTACGATATATTAGCATAAAGCAGCTAGGTATTATAATAAAAAAATAAAGCATAAGGTCTTCAACTTAGGAACTTAGTTTGCCAAAAGTTGAAAGCAACTGGCATGCGAAAAAGTCAAGGAAAGCTTGGCACAACATGGGAGGATCCTGTTAAGGTTCAAGAAATTGTTGGTGAGGGGGCCTATCGACTGGAAAGGTTTGATGGATCAATCATTCCTCGTGTATGGAATCTCGAGAATTTAAAACTCTATTTCAATTGATTCCTTAGATGATGTTCATTTTCGTTTGTTTTGTAAGACAACAACTTACTTGTTTATGAAACGATTATATTTGAAGTTTTATTTTGTTTTTGGATCTATTTTTTACTGGCGAGTTAATAAGTTCAAACTGCATGTTAAACGAACTGACGTAAGTTCAAGCCTATCACGGTTAATGAACTTCATAAATTAATCCTATAGCCGAGTAAAATGGCTAGTCCACATCTCAAATGGCTAACAAACAATGTCTATAAAAGACATGAGAAAGGAATGTGAAAAAAAAAAATGCCGAGAAATCTTAGCGTATTAAATAAAACATTCTAAGAAATAAGACCATCTCTAATGCGTCTCCGAGGTCAAACACATGAAGAAGCACCACAACAAAGCAAACGAAAAATAAATAGAGAGAAAGTTAGCAAAGTTTGGGCATTTACCGAATAGGTATGACACACCACTCAATCTTACTCAGCCTAGAATCCACCGGATATGACACATCGGTTCGAACTGAAAGGTCACTCGCCGCTACTCCTTACTAAAAAAAATAGATAAGAGTTGAATAATAATGAAAATACTAAAGTTGCTTAACGTGAGTAATTCTATATTAATTAGTTAATTTTTTGCATACAAAAAAGGAGGGGTTTATATACCTATCCATTAGGGTTACTTTATATCTATAAAAGACAAAAGAATATTCTACAATTAGGTTACATAAAACATACAAAAAAGGGTAAAAGAGACAAAAAATATTCAGTGTGAAAAAGTGAAAAATCCTTTTGAAAAGATTGTGCTAGAAGTTACGTATCCCATGGTGGATGGGATTTAGGACTATGATATAAGCAAGTGAAACAGAAAGTGCTAGCAATTAGGGGTCGACCTAATTTGGACCAAGCTGGGAACTAATTAATTTTTTTGAAGAGAAATTAGCTTGACTCAAGGTCAAATGCCTATGGTCAGATCAGGAGCTTGCCTTAACTATTCTTAGGTTATCTTTTGGGATAAAGAATCATTGCTAAATAGGGTCGAATCTAATACAAGTAAGGATTTGATAGTTAGGCTGGTAGGAGACCAACTCGAGATAGGACTCCTTACCTTGGCTATGGCCTAGACTTAGTATTCTCCGAACGAGTCTTTATAGTTCTCTAGCTTAGCTACAAGTGATCAGTCTAGGAGGTTGATTCCTATCAATGTTAAATAAAACAAGCCAAGAAATCTCTATGTGTGAAATAAGACATTTTAAGAAATAAGAGCATGTGAAATAAAACATGCTAAGAAATAAATATAAAATTATACATGCCAAGAAAACATGGTGTATGAAATAAATTATTCCTTGAAACAATAGAGTTTATAAAATAAAACGTACTGGAAATACTAAGTTATGCGAAAAATGATTCTCATTCATCACAATATGATTACAATTAATTCTCGGCCACTCAGCCTAAAGCACTCCATACAAAAAAGATAAAATTATAAGACAGTCCTACGACTTATTTTTTAGAGTGAATAAAGGCATTTTTTGGCTCTAAAGTTAGGGCCTTCTTGGAGCATATTTCTTTTTCAACGCTGGGGGTCTCAGAGCAGGTAGATTTTTCTTTTCACTAATAGGGGATTTCCTTAGATAGACGTTCTTCGTCCTTCCCTGGATCCTCAACACGAGCTTCGTTACCACCCTTCATATTAATCTCAATGCCTGATTCTTCATCACAACTGCTGGCTTTATCATTGATGTTGGTAAAATCTAAGCGCAAGAGATCATAATTAAGGTGAAGCTTGAAGACTTCCTCTCTTTCCACCTGGACCCCTTCTAACAACTTCTTCCATAACAGTCTCTTATATTGCCAACTAGGAGTGATGATGTCTAGTGCCTCTCCGATAGAGGTTCCTTTCTTCATAGTCTCGTCCAACTCGGCAACATGGCTTTGCAACCCTACATTTGGTCTCCAGCTCGTTGATTTGCATCCTAAGCCTATACTCCTCATCGCTCATTGAGTAGATAGTTTGGCCCAAACCCCAACACTCTTCTTTCTTCTTCTACAACTCCTCTTTCAAGCCATCAGCTTCCTTGTATTACTCTTCAACCTTGGCCTTAAGGCTTGAGACTTCATCAGCGACTAAAGAGTGTGCCAAAACCTCTTGATACTTTCTAGCCTCCATCTTAGCCTTTATTCTTACATTCTCGGTAATAGTAGTTTAGGCTTTAGAAGAGTTGTATGCATCCTCAATTTTCTGCAGCAAGTCAATATAGAATGATGAATATTCCAAATGACTTGGCAGAATACATGAAGACTATTATTGTTATTACCTTCTTCATTTCTTTTCCGGCCTTATCCAAGCTGTCAGAACATGGCTGCTTATCTGAAAATGGATAGGAGTATTAGCAACTAAGCAAACTTAACAATGAAAAGGATGTTATGGATACTTACATCATATAGTTTAGCCGTGATATGAGCTTTATTATAACCGCTAACCCTATCAACGTCTTTCTTTGCGATCTCTTTGTCCTTGGGAAGAATAATACCTTGCATCAAGACCAAAGATTTCATCTTATTGCCTAAGGTTGAGTCGGTATATAAGACAATTTGGCTTGAACATGGGACGAAATACTCACTGACCTTTGTGTTGACACTCAACCCTCAGTTCTTAACCCATGCCCAATCATCTAGCAACCTGCAAGAGAAAACTGTTGGGACATAAGCTACAAGAGCTTAGTGAGTTAATTTCCCTCAACCACACAGCAATCAAGTTATACAATAGTTAGATTAAACCAAATGAATGCATAGCAAACAAAATGCCAAACAAATACATGCAGGTGACCAGATACTACATGTAACTTAGATTTAACACCCTCCGAAGTCAGGGTTGGAGATTCATCGATATAGTCAGATACGGGTATCATATTAGAACTTATTTCATAACGAAACTCCGTGTTTCGTATTTAAAATGTAATGGTACATCCATTACTAGCTTTATCAAAACGAATTCTACATATGATTGTAAGTAGGTTCACACAGCCCTCACTCACCCCTAAACGAAGGCCTTTGGACTCGACTCATAATTGAACGGTTGGCGCCTCCAACGCCTAGTTATCCCGTGGGCCAAGGTAAGGTCATATCGCACGTGTGCACCGTACAAAATCAATAACAATCAATAATCAACCCACGTATGGCCTCTCACTACCTCCGTGTAATGTGACTGCCCGAAATTAATTATGCAGTGCATAATTTATGCATGATCCAAGTTAACTTTTCTAGTCGAATAAAATTTAGACTTATTTATTCAATGATCATTCCAAGCCACAAACAATCAATCTAGTGAATCTATTATGTAACAGACATTATATTATTGTAAGTTAAGGTAAATTCACCATTAACAGCAATTATCACGCACAAGCATAACCCAACCCCATACACATTCATTTATAATTCATAATTTATGTTCACTAACTACAAGCACATATAAGTATGGAATCATTAGGAAACATTCATTCAGCTATGGCTAGCTCAGGGATCGTAGTAGTCTAAAGGTAAATCGGTCTCGATCTTAGGATCACCTAACATTAGGAAAATAAGGAAAGTAATGAGTTTAGGGACTTAAATACTTAAACTAGCACGCTAAACCGTACTGTTTACTTAAATCGGTTATTATTTTATGTGAAATCATCGATTCGAGCTTTTTATTGAATCGTGTATAATTTTTTCGTTTTAGCTCGGATCATCATAAACTTATAGTCCATTTTAATCGTTTTCAAACGTGTTTTCTCGTAACGAGGTCCGTTTTAGACGTTGTGACTCGTAATTTAAATTATGATATAAAGATATCTTAAAAATTATTATTTAAGTTTAAAAATTATGAAATATTAATTTTTGCTTTTTCTTAACATATTTATGATTTAATAATTATTTAAATCATATATTCAATATTTTTATTATTTTGATTGTATTTTTCTATTTTTGAGATTTTTAAATTTATTATTATTATTATTATTATTATTATTATTATTATTATTATTATTATTATTATTATTGCCTTTATTATTTTTATTATTTCTCATTTTCCCATTATCTATATCTTTTACGTTTAATGTATATATATACTTATAATATATGTTATAATTTTATAATTTTATTTTTACAAAAATCCTTAATCACGGTATTATATATATATATACACATATATATCTTACATATTTACAAATTTAGTAAATATATTATATATGCTAATACATATTCGGTACTTATATTATACATTATACGTATTATATATGTATATGTATTTATTGAAAATAAACATACTCCTATATACCTATTCATGTATTTATGTATTTGTATTTATTTATATAGAAGTCTTACATATGTACATACATTTAAATGCATACATATTTATTCGGTATACACACATATAATTACCACTCATTAATATATATATATACTACACGGTTATATATATATATATATGTATATACTAAAATAGTTATACATGGATATACACACATATATATATATATATTTATGGTACATCCATATACATATATATTATAATTATTTATTAAAATACATAATACCCATTATATATATTCTTAAAAAAATACATAACACATATTCCTACGTATAATATACTTATGTATATACATGTATACATACCTAGACTTATACATACGTATACTATTCAATTTATGTATTTGTGTACATATACATGTATTAATAATGCTATATTTATAAGAAAATACAATACAAATACTTTATTTATACATGTATGTACTATATAATATACATCTACATAAAAATAACAATAAAATCTTACCTTTTTCTTTTAATTCTTTCCTTCTTCTTTTTCTTCCTTATTTCTCTCTTTCTTTCTCTTTTCTTTTCTCTCACGGTGATTTGTGCAAGACGTTCTTTCTTTCTTTCTTTTTTTTCTCTAGATTTTGCTTCTACGACGGTTTTGTTTTCTCTTTTTCTTTTTTTTTTTTAGTTAGCTTAAAATTTAAGTTAAGTAATTATCCAAATTTTTTTTCCAATTTTTTTCTTTTAGTTTCCACTCAACGCGTGCCACATTTTCCTTCACATAGGCGGCTTCAATTTGAATTCCATTACAGAACGTAAAGTTGGAAAAAGAAGAAAAGAAAGAGAAGAGATAAATTGAAAATGAAAGAGGGGGAAAATGAAAATTAATAATAAGAGATAAATTGAAAATGAAAGAGAAGGAAAATGAAAATTAATAATAAATATATGTAATTTTTCGACTCATATAAATTATAACAAATCTTATAGTAAATTAATTTTTAAATTTTCGTGAAATTTTATCAATTTAATTGGTACTTAGTATAACTATAATTTTTACCAATTATTATAGCGATTTCATTATAATTTCATGCGAACGAGGTATTTATTCGAAAATTGTAATCGATTATAATTTTATCGCTATTAAGTAATATTTAATTATTTTATAGGTTTATATTTATAATTTTAAAGTTTCGATCAAATTCGGGTTCAATTTTGGTTAATGATGTGTAAGTCAGTTTTTAGGGTTTTAGTATGCGATTTAGAGTTTTGATCAATTTCTAAGGTTTTTTACTCCTTATCATATATTTATATTTATGATTTACTAAATTTTTATCTTGCTCGACTTTAAAGACTCTTCAAGTCATCTATATTCTTAGGGTTCAATCCTTCTCTTAAATAGCTAAATTTGTGGGGTTTACGTTAGGTTTCTTGACCACCCTTTCTTGGATCCATGATAAATGGAATGTTCTTAGTTGGAGGTACCTCGGTCTATTTGGCTTCAGCTACCCAAGATTCTCACTCCCTTTTCACTTCTCAACTGGTTAGGAGGTCTTCTTTTAGGCCGCCACTTGCTTCACTGTACCCTCTTTTGTTGTTTTCTTAATAGCAACCGGTTGACTGGTAGTAATAGTAGTGGCTATACGCTTGTTAGCCTTCGACTTTTTGGCCTTGGCTTAGGTTAATAACTTGGTAAGATTTACCTCACCTCACTAATGCCCATGTTTACAATGTGAAGTAGACATATTAATATTAATATGAGGACTAAGAAAGAACTTATATTCTCCATACTGAGCAAGACTCAAAGGAAAAAATTCCTCCCCCAAGTCACGAGAGCAACTTTCCTTTTATAGCTATACTTGACATGGCGATTACTCATTAGTATACTTTCCTTCTTGGAAAAAATTGGCTCTCTACTCTCATAATGCCTTATTATTCTCTCGGTATCCTAGAAAAACATTTTGTTCTTCCTCCTTTCTTGGATCTTCTTTGCTACAGTAGCATCATTTGGCATCAACTCTATGTCCTTAGTGTGGATTGGTTTAGTCAATTGAGTCTAGAAATACAACTCCTCATCTGAAATGATAGACATGGATTTGTCGTGCTACTTATGGACCTTGGACTCTAACCCATCCATGAACTTCCGTCAATAATTACCTCGGCAAAGTACCAACCATCAAGTTGCCTCCTAATAGTAAAGAAGTATTGGAACAATTAAGGCATAGCCTTGACTTTAACTTCTTCGCAGATTATCTCGAAAGCCGCTAAAAGCCGATATGTATTTGGTGAGAATATACTTGGCGTAACTTGAAAATCATTGAAGAATTCCTTGACAAATGCCGAGAAAGGGAAGTGCAAGCCAAAGTCGAGATATTTCAAAAATATGTAGAACTTGCACTATCTTGGAAAGCATACCCTTTCCTCTTCTCTTGATCTCCTAAGATTCCACGGTCTATGAAGGTTTTGCTAATAGTTGTTATACTTAGAAACAAGGACCCTATCGTCGGCACTGACTGCTCCATCCGGTGAATCACGAAAGTAAACTATGTTATTATACAAATACCTAGCCTCGGATCTGCCTTCCTTATCTTTTGGATAATTATCTACTACAAGAGAGCTGATCCAAGCGAGTTTATCCTACCACTCAACGACATTGTTGACCGAGTTACTTGAGGAACATGCCATCTCGTTACTCTTATAAGGGGGATAAGTAGCCTCAGATTCGGTTATTTTAGAATCTAAAAGGACAAGTCGATGAATTACATTGCGAACTATACCTGGTTAATTATAGTGAATGTCACATAATTTGAATTTGAGAGTGAAGACGAGATATCGAAAGTAAATGAAAGCTTGTGGATGCAACTAAAGAAATCTATTTTGATTTTGAAGAGTTCTTTAAATACAGATAATTTACCCTCTTAATTGCAAATGAGTTTCTGATGGAGATGATGCGCTAATTAGATGACAGTGCAAATATTTGACATGTGTTTCAAGACTAAAATCTAATGGTTGTCAAGTCCCTGACAGTTATTAGGCCTGCAGTATGATGATAATCGAGGTAATAGATGTCGTATTTTCCACTTTTTGGTCTATTGACAGGCAGGAAATTGAAAATTATGATTTTTCAATTAGAATGTGATCCGTCTTCCTTCCCACCTCACTCAGCATCTATGGAACAGTTCCCCACTCAACCTCTAGTATGTTAAATGTTTACTCCCTTTGTTGAATCCTCAAACATGGGAGTTGGGGGACAAATGTTAATAGTCGAGTTTTGTTCACTCATCCATTCAGTTGTCAACAGGCCAAGTTGTCTACATTCTCGGCCAATGCTGAGAAATATAGATCTATGTCTAATTTGAATTCAAGGGAAGTGACATAAACAATTATCACTTGATACGGTTGTATTACATAACCGCCCATCCTTTCTACATTTCAGAATGTGTCCAATCAAGAGGTCTCCACATATCTCGATAATTATTCTAATAATTGCTACTTTAGACATGACACTCACTTATAAATACTGAAAAGAAATATTGTAAGAGACATCTGATAACTCTTTACCACTCACTTAATTTTCCCTACTCTCATTTATTAACTTAAGTATCGGAGTAGCCGCACTGAACTGATCTCGATACCAAGAGTTTTTCCTTTCTTTTTGCAGGTTAAAGTCTAAACCCAAAATCAACCAACAACACTCACTACGACGAGTCTATGCCAAGCTCCTTCTAGTATGAGTTTTCTTTATTTTTTCCAACAAGTCCGGTTTCCAAAGAGATTAAAGCCTCACGCCCGTGTTGCCAAGCCGACTAGTTACATGACTGAACAGAGGAATCCACAATGCATATCCACATAACAGAAATGTTCTTTTCTCCATTTAATCTTCCATTTCCAAACTCACTACAGAACGACGGACACTATAGTGTGGCCGACACAAACTCTGGGAGCAAGCCAACCTCCGAGCTCTTCACAACACCGTGCACGCGAATAATTTGATAGAAACCGAGCTACAACTTCAGCGAAGTACAAAGTGGCCGATCCCCTTTCATATACCAACACAAGCTCTTTCATAGCCAAGCTTTTTCATGGTTGATTTGTCCTAGTTGTCCTCCTGAGCACAACACGTTCTCATAAATTGTCCGAGATATCCATTGGCATAGCCACACGCTTCGATGTCGATCTCCGAGCTCCAATGCCACCGAGCTTTTGTGTAGATCTGTTAAGAACCCGAGCTCCATGACTAAATTAAAAGGCAAGTCCATTGAAGCAGTAGCCATAGACCATGCGTGATGAGCTGCAGAGTCTTTTTGCAAAGGCCTAATGAGATATCAATGTTTTTTTTTTTTTTTTTCCCTTGTGGTTTCTTTCCTGTGTTCTATTTCTTTTTCAGCCACTGGAAATACTCGTGTTGCAGTGGCGACATTGTTGTTTCTTTGGAGAACAACGGTGATTTGCGAAGTCAGAAGCGTGGTCGTATTGAGCCTTGTGAATTCATAGTGTAGATTATCGTGGTATTAAGCCTTGTACAAAATTCATGGTATTGCTGTTAAATCTAAGTGAACACGTGTTGATCTACTACCTTGGTGTCAAGTAGAAAGTGTAGTGTGTGCAATTCAACGTACAGGGTGAAGCAAAGTGTTGAGCGTGCAGCCAAAATGTCCTTAACTACATCTAAGTTACAAGTTGACACGAGGATAAGAGCCCAGCAAGCCACCGCACATGTGAATAGCTTAAAAGCGACTATTTCTAATCAAACCAAGCTCTGCACGATAGACCTCAAAATCGAAAATTTATGAGTTCTTCATACATGAATCGAGTAGTTCCTATATGCTTGTATATATTCTTGAGGGAATAGATGTTGAGGGCCAATGTGGAAATCCTTACTCAAATGCTCAAGTCTTATTTGGGGTATGGATACCAAATTCACGAATACTGTGAAACCAGTTGGTAACGGAAGTACATTTTGTTTTTCTATATCTCAAAGTAAGTGTTGGTCCAACTTAAGTAACCAAGAGGAAAGAGTTGAAAGAGTTGAAGCGGTTATTTTTAAAACTTTAGATATATATGATTTTTTTGAAGAAAACTTAGCCTCTTAATTACTTAATCTATCAGCTAGAAGATAAATGGATAGACATTGTAAATAAAGTAAACGAGAATAAAAAGATGGTGGATAGAAGGTCAAGCAAACAAATTATAGTGCTTTAGCCTCGTGCCTACTGCACTCTTCTAGCTTCACTGTTATATTTTCTAGAGTCATTTCACTATCCACAATATCGAATACTTTGAGAGATTACAAGCAATATCTTCTGCTCTGACTCACTTAGTCTTACACCTAGGCTAACACTTAGAACTACAAAGATTTAAAAGTCTCTCTAAATCATAACTTATATATCAAGAATACATAAACAATGAGGAAAATAATAAACTGGCTTCTCAACAAATAAAAACTAAGATTAAGAAATGTATGTGAGCTTCTGAGTAATCTTTTGTTTTCGAAATAGCATATATGTAGCATTTTAGGATGATAGCAGAAATTTTTTCATTTTTTTGGTGTCTTTGCTGTGAAGATCTTGCCTCTTTTTATATACTAGAAATTACAATAACTAGAGGCTTGATTTAAGGCAAGTCTTATAAAAAATTACTCTATGCTTTTGCTTTGCAAAAATACTTTATGTGTTACCTCCTTATAGACCTTTCATATTTGTGAGATCCATTCCACAATACACGTACTATAAAAAGATGAGATTTCCTTTCCTTTCTCTGAATCTTTTAATCATGTATATAAGGCAAACTTCGCTATCATTATTTGAATCTCTTGACCCCAATTGATTCTGAGATGGTTTGATTGAAACCTCCTTAATGTTAATTTTCAAAACTTTCCAAGCTTAACAAATTTTATAATAAGAGAAGTTTGGTTTTATCCCCATGAATTTTAATCCTACTTAGTGGAATGTAGTGAACATATTTCCCTAATATATTCAGTAAATGAAGTTAGGTCTTCTTAAGTCTTGTAACAATGATTTTAATCCGCGATTCTTATATCTTAAGACATATTTCCTATTTTCAGTTCCTATACGTCCTAATTTGTCCTCTAACTTATCTTCTGTTAGATCTTAGAAAACTTATTCAAATACCAAATAAACTGATAAACAAATACGGAAATATCCAAACAAAGTAATCATACATACCACATGTAAACCTATTAGATAACATCTCATTATTGTCTCTTTTTGTTATCATCTTTGTTATCATCAAAGAGGAATTAACAATAAGTAGCCACTTTAGTAGACACTAGTGGTTAACGTGGATGCCACCCATCTTCAACTAAACCAGAAGCATTCTGTTACATGTACCTCCAATACATACTATTTCTTGTTAATTAAAGATGAGTAAAACTTCATTAATTCTACTTGTAATTTATTTTTCAAAAAAGTATGTATCAAGTATACGTGCTTTATATTGTGCTTCGCACTAATCTATTGCTAAAATTCTCACTTGAATCTTGATATCTATATTAAGTTATATTTTTCTATATATTGCTTCATCGCATCAACAACAATCTGTTAAATGATTCATTTTCTCTTCCTTTTGGAAAGAAGTATGGGAACTCAAGAACAAATTGGGGCTAAAGAAATGCTCCCGGTTTTTAGCCCAAGAAACGCTCCCGATTTTAAGCCCGCACAAATCTAGTTTGCTAACAGGGTACTCCCCAATGGCTTTAAAACCCTACATATCATAGGCGATGAGCAAATTATATAAATCGCTATCCCTAAATCCTGTACTTAACGAATTACTATAACAGGATGTCCAAAATTCTCTAAGCCTAGCAGTGAGCTTGGATGATGAGATATGAAGCCTTAACTCTTTTAAGAGTGATAGGCATAATTGCTATAAGTCTTAAGAAAGGACGATGAGCCATTTGAAATGTCCTAAGCCATCAATTGGCGATGGGCACAAAGCTATAAGTCTAACAAATAGACAACAAGCTATTCAAAATCCTTAAGCTATCAAATACTGATGGGTAAAATGCCTAAGTCCTATTAAAGGATGATAAGCCACCTAGAAGCATTAAGTCTAATGAATAGTCAACAAGCTACTTAAAAACTCTAAGCCATTAATTAGAGATGGGCAAAATACTCTAATTCTACAACTTGGACAAACAACAAGTAAACAACCTCGATGTCCTATATCACTCAGGGCCAACTAACCTCTTCAAGCCTTGGCCTCTTTAGGAGCTTTAGCCTTTCCAAGCATACCAATATTTTCAAGAGCTCCGACCTCTTTGAACCTTCACCTCTTCAGGCATCCTAGCCTCTTCATGCCCTTTGTCATGAGCTTTTCCAACACTCCTACAACAAAGTTGACCTCTTCAGATACTCGATGCTCTGCTGATCTAATTAGGATGGGCCATATCCAACTTAGGCAAACTACTTACCTTGCAACTCTAACTAAATTAAAGCCCAAGCTCTCCAAAATCATGGATGAGCTTAGGGACATTGACAAAAAACTCTTTCTATAGGTTTAGCTTGACCTCATCTAACAACTGTTTAAGTTATAGCTTTAGGTACTTATATTAATGCTTACTTTCTTTGCTGAGCTTGTTGCCAAAGAGAGTTGGTTTTATGTTGGAAGGGAGGGTAATGGTGCGCAAGTGTTGAAAGCTCCTTAGATGTTTCATGGTTCCTATAGTTGTTGTTGTCACCCTTTAAGGGCCATTCTAGAAGAGTCAACTCGGGGAGAATCATTAGGGGTTCAGAGGAAATTAGGCTATAGACCACAAGAGTCAACCTAGGCTATGTAGGACCTTCCATCACCAAACTGCTCGATCCCCTATTCTTGTGTGTTTGGCTCGTATGGCCAACTAAATTGCTTGATCTTGTGCCTAAGGTTGTTGGTTTAGGCCCCATCATGACCAACAACCTAGTAAGTTGAGCTGTTGGCCCTTAGGTCGGGCCTAAGGTGGTCAGCATGAGCCTTCTTTATGTTGTAAACTTGTGGGTTGAGTTACTAGACATTGGGCCTAAGGTAGTCAGCCTATGTCCAAAAACTGCTATCAACACATTCTATTTCATTTTGAATGATTATATTTCAAATAATTTCTATTTTTACATCTTAATACCATTATTCCCCAATGGGATTGACTAAGTTAGAATTCCCTTCCCTTAAGTTATAATATAGTTAGCAAAAAAAAAAAAAGAAAAAAAAAGTTATAATACCACACTAGGTAATGAACATAAAAATGAAAACAACTTTGATGCTTTAAATAATATGGTGAACGATAGCTTTACCCTATGTCGGGAATAACAATCTCCTCTTGTATCACCTTACTTAAGTAGAAACTTAACATCTTTTCCAAATAGGGACCTTTTTTTAAAACTAAACGCCCTAATAATGGGAATCCAGGTGACGTTCTTTTAATTATTGGATCAAAGAAGACCTTGACTTACTTTTGGGCCACTAAACTTAGCTCATCTACACCATTTTTGTCAAAGCCAATGAAAATGAATCCATGGGTTGCGTTCAAATAGAAGACTTTAAAAAGTCCTATTTTATTTCAATTTACGCTCATCAAATGCTAGACCACTTGGAAATGCATGGTCGAAAACCACCTTATCTTCTCTTTTCTTTCATTAAGAAAATCACCCACATTCCCATGGCTAGAAATTAATGGCTTCTACTCTTTTGTTGCAAGTTTCATAACTGGTCAAATTGAAAACATGTTAAATGAATATGAAATTAAAGGGGTAGGTCTTCAAATATTAACAAAAATGGAGAAGTCATTGGGTCTTTTTAGTCTTGCCGATATAGAATGTTCTCCCAAAAGGACACTCTATATTCGAATTCCTCACCCCTATTATGACAACTAGAAAAAATGAAAATAAAAATAAAAAACCAAAAGGTAAAAATGTAATTGCTCCCGCTATTATGATTTTTGGTATCAACCTTAGAAAAATAAGTGATGAAATTTCCTCCATTTCATTTAAAACACAAAAGCGATTGAATTTCTTAATACAGGATAGTCGCAATGTGTTTTCTTCTTCTTCTTACTTTCAATAGTAGAGTAAATTATTATAAATACATGAAATATTTGAATCAATACACTCATTTGACCTTTTGTTTTGAATTTACGATTTAAATAGCCTAGTGGGAAAGCTAATTTAGTTTATAGTTCGACAAGCTCTTATCGATAATTGATGTGCTAGTAGTTTGATAATGAAAACGACAATAATACTTAAAATGGTATTGGAGAAAAAAAAAACCCTTAAAATGGCAACAATCGACGTCATAAACATATATTATAGTTTGAATAATAATACCTTTTGAAAACAATTAAAATCCAAAGGAGTTTCCAAATTTTTAAAATAAATAATATAGACTTCCTAAAAATTGCTAAAGTTAGATAAATTATCCTCTACCCATTGCCATTAAAAAAAATTATCTTTACATTTTAAGGGTAGTGGCATGAGTTGCGACCCACCAAGTTAGATTGGCCATAGTTGGCTACTCTTAGGCTTTAGGGTGGTTAACCAATGATCAGGGGTTTTGTTTCTATTTTGTAGATTTTTTCCTATTTTTACTCTTTGTAATTATTTTTTTCTTATTATTATATTATTTAATTAACTATACTCAATAATATTATTTTATTAAATTAATTCTTATGAAATCAATCACATATCAACACACATCCAACTAATTATAGTAGTGGGTATACAAATGTTATCATATTATTTGTGATATGTGCTTTTAGCACATTTGAAACAAAAAGTGGAACCCTTGTTGTTTTGAACCTTGAACTACTAAGATTTTGTTGCTTGTTTGTACTAAAACTAAGTATATCTTAGTGAATACAATAAGTTATCCTCTTGTATGCAATTGTGGTAGATTTGTGTGTTTGTACTATAGTCATGTATTAGGTTTTACAACTCGCCTTCTTGGGATTTTCATATTTCAAATACGTTTTGTAATGTAGAGCTTTAGACTAAGATAGGAGTGAAATAATCTAGCTAATGAGTTATAAGTGATTATAAGTAAATTTATATTGTACAATTCTAATAAACAAAGTGATTACAAAACTATGGATTTGGTAATTAGTTTTAAGCTTTGTATGTTTCTATCGAGGTAAAGTTATGTAATAGTTGATCATATCCTACATTATCGTGCCCCATAATCGAGGCATGATTACTAATGGATTACTGACCTCTAGCTCTCTTACTTGCATATGCCTGTAAGCCTTTTAGTCTCTTGTCAAGAGGATTCTCTCTCATTAGCCTGTCGAGAACTAGAAATAATACACTAAGGAACGATGGGTGAAATCCTTGAGAAATCAGCTCGGTTACACCTTAGTTTGTGAACCCTTGTGTAGTTGTTAAGAACTCATGTGCCAAGGACTATTTACTAAGTACCAAGAGTAACTTGCCGAGTGCTAAGACCTAGGCACCTTCTGGACAAGTACTTCTCTTTCAGCCAAACCCTTATACTTATGGTATTCCTTATTCGTCTTGGTAATGCCTAATGTCGCCACATCATGATTCAGCTTAACTACTGTACCCAAAGATTCCTTAATGTGGATCCATTGACAAGTTGCCATCTGTCATTTTATCTGACACTACACTTTTATTCCTTTTTGTCTTTTGTCCTTTTTACTCTTTTCATATGTGCTAGAAATCTCGTTTTCTTCTATGCCTTTTTGTAATTATCCTTATTTATATTATTACCTTAGGGACTTACTATAAATAGTCTCTTCTCTCTGTAGCCGCATAATCTTACATTCCTTTTAGGCATTAAAAATACTTGCTCTTGCAAGATCTTTCTCTCTAAGTTCATTTTTTATACACTCTTATCTAATCTTGACGAAAAGCTCAAGATTAGTGGCAAGTGGATCTTAGCATTAATTTGTGTGTCACATTAAGCGAAGTGTCAAGTCGTGTTGTGTTTGTTGGTAAGTAATATCTTCTGAGCAGTTTCATGTAAGCTACTACATCTAGTTTGCCAACTTATCCCTTTGCTTTTCTTCGATACCTCGAAGGACCCAGTTGGTTTTTATCTCCTCCAGTAAGCCCTAGTAATTATTAAGCTCCTAAGCACATTAATTACCCTGCTACATACTCAAACCGTAACATGAGTATACAAATAATCTAAGCAAATGTTAATATCCAGAAGGGAATAGAATAAATTTAATCCTTAATATTTTCTACATGTTATATTTAAGTCTTATGTGTTTATTTTTTTCTATTTCAGTATTCAATGTTTGCAAAAATTTATAAACAAGTTTGCTATTAGTTTGCCATTAATTTTTTCATTAGGAATGACACATGCCACATCTTATACGTACTTTTACTAAATTGAAAAAATTGGAAAAAAAATAGAAAAAATAAATAATATGCACTATAAAGTAAGATATTAGTGTATATGTATATATTATATAAAATAAACAATATGATAAAATTACAAAAATTAAATAATATCTATGAAAACATGAAAAAAAAAAAATTAGCCACCAAATGATAAGGGAAGGTTGATAGCCACTGGTCAAAGTAGGTTTATGGTTAGGGTGGGGGTTTTAGTTGTATATGGTCATGGTTAAATTGGATCATACCTTATAGGGGGTTGCTCAACTGTTGCCCTTAAATGGTCGGATTTCTTTTTTTTTTTCTTTTGCATTTTCTAAACTTTTATTTTTCAGTAATGTTATTTAATTTTTTTTATAATTTCATTGTATTATACTTTATACAAATAGATACACATATATATACATATTATTATCTTAATTCTTCATGCATATTTCTCTTTTGAAATTTGTTCTACATTTTTTTATTTACTTTTCTCCCAATTTTTTTTTATTTTTCATTAATGTTACTTTTTTTTTTACTTTTTATGATTTTTCTTAAAAAAATTTTTAAATATTTTATTATATTATTTATTTAATAAAAATACATGAACCTCTAAGATGGTACCACATGTCATTTCTAACCAAGGACTAATGTATAATCAAAAGGTAAGGAAGGCCATCATCAATATCATAAAATCACCACCATGTTTACTTATATATGTATTATGCAAATACATCCCATTTTGCACTCTACACCCCATTAAGCATCTTGATTATGTACACACTTTATTTATATTTTTCCATTAATAATTTTTAATCGTCCTATTTATAAGGTACATACTTTTACAATTAAAAACTAGTTATTGATTAATTTATTCTATTTGTTTCTTAATCTAATTGTTGTTCTTTCTCTGTCACTCTCTTTACCCATTGACTCTTTTAACCACCATCCTCATGTTGCATAAAAAAAAAACTATTTCACCTTTTGTCTTTTTATGTACTTCTTTTTTTTTTTTCCGTTCATCTCAAGATTTGAAATATATCCAAATAATAATCCTTTGTGAATTTATACCATTTGCCTGGAATGAGAAAAAGAAAGAATTCACTATCCAGTGTCTTTGATATTTTCAATATATTTTGCTCTTTATTTACTATATAGTTTATATTTTCATAATAAAAATTGTTGTATAATAGCATTTGTAAAAGTTAAAGTTCTAATATATCTTAGACCACTAATTCATTGCACATTTTTTAATATTGTGCAAATTATCACGATAATGTTTTATTTATTTCCCCCCTTTTCATAAGTTAAGTAAGCAATGTATATTTCCATATAAATGATTTTTATTTTTATTTTCTACACATTCGTCGTAGGTGTATTTGCAACTAATTATTATACAAAGGAAAAAGTACCACATTAAATCATTGAATTAAGAAAAAAATCCAAGTCAAACTTCTTGTTCTTTCCTGTCATAAAATTCATCTATAATAGAATTTGTAGCCAATTTCTTACATGTTATTAAAGCAATATATTATAAAATGGATAAAAGGAAAAATAAATTAATAGGCATTGAAAATTTGGAAAATACAAAAGCAAAAAAAAAAAAAAAAGAAGAAGAAGAAGAAGAAGAAACCTTATTGTGGCATGAATTTAGCAACTTGAATGTGTGAAGATTATATATATGATATTTATTTTATTCTTTTATTCGTTATTAGTTTAGTTTAGCTATGTTGTTCACATGAGTAAAATATCCTTCATGTGTTCTTAGGCTTAGTAGTTATTTATATTATTCTTAGTATATCAGAATATAAATATTTTGAGTCCTGTATGTTTTGAACTAATTAATCAAGTACAAAGAAACACTGCTACATTTGCTCTCTGTTCTTAAAGTTCTTTAACTAATGAAGAAAGATACCATTTTGATTTGCAAATTGGAGAATAATTTCCGTGTATTCACATAGTATTACAGTACGTATCTCTCTAATTTTTCACTACTACATTCTTGGTAGAATTTTAGAATGGCTTTAATAGGGAAATCGACTACTAGAGATCAAATTAATTTTGATTTGATGTTCATTTTAAGCTTAGATAACCCTAATATGGTAATAGGAAACATTATTTTTTATGGTATGAATTGGAGCAAGTTAATTCATATGGGTTTAGGGGTAAGGATAAAATTAGGGTTTGCAGATGGCACTATTCCTAAACGTAATGACACATCACTTGATTTAGCCAAATAGATAAGCAATGACTACATGGTTACTCAGCTATCAATACTATTTCTACAAATTTTGCGTATATTGCTATTAATCTTAATACTCATAATGTTGATGGTAATAATATGTGTTATTAAATAGTGGATCTGGATGCCATTGATCATGTAACTTCTAATGAATCAATTCTTTCAAACATATAACCATTACTCGAACCAATTCATATAAAAGTCCTTGATGCAATATGAAGGTAATTCATTTTGTTAGCACTATCCAAATTAATTCTTGTTTCATTCTACATAATGTACTTTATATACTTAAATTTTCTAACAATCTCTTATTTGTGCATAAAATACTTCATGATAA
Source organism: Lumnitzera racemosa (assembly GCA_024138005.1). Classification (NCBI taxonomy): domain Eukaryota; kingdom Viridiplantae; phylum Streptophyta; class Magnoliopsida; order Myrtales; family Combretaceae; genus Lumnitzera; species Lumnitzera racemosa. The sequence goes on along the minus strand of JAMXBC010000008.1, from coordinate 103,163,515 downwards.
CCATTTGACAACTGTAAGTGATACCTTTACTTATAAGTTTTAGGACCCCTAAAGTAGCGAGTGTATTGCATCTACCAAGCTCATTAATGGGTTGTACATCTTGAAGCACAATTGTTGGAATAATTTTTGTTTTGTTAAAGATACTACAAATGACAGTTCTTCGTTTGTTGTTTCCTTGAATAAAAGTTTATAAACCCCACAAATTTCACGTTTTAAACTTAGAGTTGAATTTAAAGAGCCAATAAATATTTCTTAGGCTCAATTAGACCAAAGAAATTAAAACAGATAAAATTTTAAATTAGAACCTTAAAACGAACTTGAAAACCCCAGAGGTAAAATTTGAAAAATCCTAATTGCATACAAAGACCCTAAAACCAAGTACCCATGACCACAAATTAAAAATCTGAATTAAATAAAAAGTTAAAACCTCAAACCTTAGAGTCATAAAACTCTATATTAAACTTTAAATGGAAACAATACCTACGAGTTAGTACATTTAACTTACATTTCATAGAATTTTGTAAACTCAATAATGAACAATCGGAGGTATCTTAAAATAATAATGATCAATCAAATAAAGTCAATTAAAATAAAAAAAATTAATATTTTACTCCTAATGATGTGTTTAAAAACTCAAAACTAATACTAGGACTGTAAACGCACCTTCGAAACCTTAGTGAAAACCATAACACGTAAGAAACTTGAGGATGACCCCAAAATCCTTAAAAAAACCATTTAAAACCCTTATCTAAATGATGAAAACCCTAAATAAAATAGATGAACCTTAAATAATAGGCCACAAATCCTAAATAATAAGCTGAAAAACCCAAAAGAGAATAAAACCCTAATTGTACGTGTAAAACTCTAAAATCTTAATATGCAAGAAACTCTAAAATGATTGGAAAACAACAATAGACTAACTAAAACCTTAATTAAAATTCTAAAACCTAATTTAAATGATAAACTCTAAGTGTCTACTTAAACTTTCGCCAATTGTAAATAATTTCTCTAATTAATTAGAAACCCTAAGTCATTAGCCTCGTATGTAGTTCGAACTCCATAATTAGTCTCAAATACTAAAAGACCATTATAAACAAAGTAATAAAGGTCAATAAACTTAATTAAAGTGATAAAATATGGCAAAACACTAACTAGGCCTAAATTGTTTAATTAAGAATAATCACGATTAATTACTTTAATTATCCTTTAATCCCTATAGAAAAGTTAGTATTCTTAATTAAGCTATATTTGTTAAGCTAAATCTTTATAAAATTTAGTAACATATGATGTCATTGAAGTTCAATTATCTTGTCTTATTATTTGGTAGGTAATTCTAACTATTTGTGATTTTAGTGAACTGTAGATTGTTGAATTACTTTTAGCTACATATATATATATATAATTTAAGTAGATGTGTATAAAAAAGATTAAGTATCATTTGAAACTTACAAGTTAAAGTCTTACAACCTCTAACTACAGTCTTTATACAATAAGTGTACATTTGATTTAAAGATTTTAGGCAAAACTACCAAGCCTTCTTTTTAAGGTGCTACAAGATTAGTATCAGAATTCTAGGTTGTCAAAGATAGGACTACCCTACCAAATGGTGAGACGGGTTAGAAAATGGGTAGAATTAGGATTGAAGAATAGACTTAGACTCTTAGAATATATACTATATGCAGTATCACCTATGTGTATTTGTGTTTATGTATATGTATACATACATCTATTACCCATTAACCCCCTAATTTAAGAGACCCTCGACAAACATACCCTAAAGGCTCATACATTGTAAGTTTTAGACATTGGACTATAAGATGCAAGAAGTAGAAAAAAAATATACGAGAGCAAGCATGTTAGGAGAGGTTTAAATTAAGGAGATATATGCATTAGAAAGTAAGATTATAGAAGCATCTTAACTTAATATTAGAATTAGAGGATATTGATCTAGAAGTGTTGACCTTGATGATAGAAATGACAATTTTGAATAGTTAATTTAAACTTGAGAATGGGAGTTAGGTACCATGATGGTCAATTTGCAAATTAGTAATTATATAACTTGAAAAGTAAGGATTATGAGTTGATGTTATGATAATGCAGTTTGTCTCGATACTTTAGAAAATTGTAATGAGAAATTGTATTAGTTAACAAATGTTATGCTAAAGAATTGTTTCAACTAATCCATTAGATTATGTTTCGGAGATTTTAACCTTACAATTTGACATTTATATTCAGTAGGATTGAGAAGCCCATTTGAACTATTGACGCTCACGATATGAATTTTAGTTATGAGGTAGTATAAAGGAGAGTGGGAGTGAATATGATTCAATTGAAGAGATGCTAACGTACGAGTAACCTCTAGTTTAATGGATAAATCAAGATATATTATGTAGATGGATAATGATGATGTGGAAAAGAGGAGAAACTATAGATAGCAAATCAAGAAGGAAAGGAGGAAATGGTTGACTTGACTCATAGTAAGATGCTAATTGATGCGAAGTACAATAGTTACAGAATCTTGTAAGCTAAGATATTTGAAGTCAAGTCAAGATAAGGATGAATTAACCTCTAATTAGAATTCAATTGCAATTGAATGTAAAGGGAGAGATTAAAGAATTAGGGATATAAATGAGAATTTCAAGTCTCATAGATGTTTAAAGGAGCTAAGTGGGGGCTTAATTGATTCTTAATGATTTAACAATTCGAATCACACAATTAGGAAGTTATGTATATGCACATAGTATTTCAAATGTTTAATTTTGGGATATTAAAGATATCAATTAATGAGATGAAGGAGTAGCTATGGAGAAGATGGTATAAAACCCCAAAACAACATAGGCATGAGATTATAGATGCATATCCTCCTATAAGATCCATCAAACAACCTGAACCTTATGGTGAAGACCTTGAAATCTAATATTTAGCCTAACTACAAGCTTTACGCCTAAGATGGCCATAAGAATGATAGAAGACTAAAAGAACGATTATATGAGATACTGTAGGTTGTGAAGTGTAAGATTTATGTGCTGTGCATAAGGAGGATTGAACCTATAACAATAAGACAAACCCTAAAAGTAATGAATACTTGAATGCTTATGAGTATGAAAGCATAAAGTACACTAAGATGGAATGAGATAAGGTGTGGAAATCAAATGTAGACTAAAAGATGACCACATCCAGTAAAATAGGAATTTGTAGCAATTTATGGATATATGAATTCAATGTTGTACGATATGAATAAGTGAGTTGGTTGAACGACACTAACCTAGAAAAGTATTATCTTAGATAGGGCTATGACCATTAAACAAGATCCTAATTCCCTACCAATGTCGCAAAATCAAAGGAGAAAGGACCACTATGAAAGTACATTGAGAATAATGGAACCTCATAAGATGATGCTTTTTAAGTTCATTAATGTAAACAAGTACTTTGAAGGTAAACCCAACAATCCGATTGAGATAAAAGATTGGTTCTCGTGGATTAAGCAATCTCTTTATGATCTATGAAATTTTGGAGAACTTGAAAGTAAGCTATGGAAATTTTGTGCTATATAAGGGTGCAAGAATATGGTAAGACATCAAGAATAGGGCCATCTCCTAACCTATCACCTAGAATAGATTTAGAGAGGAGTTTTTGAAAGAGTACATCCTAGATAGTTAACGAGAGAAACTTCACGAAGACTTGCTCATAAAAGCATAAACAAATATGAAAGCAATTTAAGAATATTGGTGTACCTAACTTCTACTGAATCGAGAGGTAATGACAATTTTTGCATTGGAGTATTCATGGTAGGATTGGATCTAAAAACTCGACAAAAATTCAAAGAGTTTCAACTAACGACTTATGATGAAGTTATCAAGAAGGCAAGAATAATAGAGTATGCTAAAAGGGAGATCTTAGAATGGCAAGAGAAGGAAGATGAAGGTATAATTAAATCAAGTACATAGCTAATGGAAGTTGTTGGTTGGGTTACAAAAGACCAAGCGGATGAAACGATTTCAAAGCTATGTCAAGTAAGTAGTCGAAAATGTGGCTAAGAACATCACCTAAAAAATTGCTCACAATTAAAGGGCAAGTATTCTTGTTGTGGAAAGATAAGACATAAAGTAAAAAAAAAAAATTCAAATGGAAGAATGCAATAATGTGTCACAATTGTGGGAAGTGTGGACATGACATCTCTAAGTTCTACCAGAAGTGAGAGACTTAGGAGAAACCGAGTAACTCCTAAAGGAACCTTAAGACTTAGTGTAATTATTATAAGAAGACTATATGTTTTTAAGAAGAAGATTTCATGGACTTATTA